>JAEQBH010002378.1:0-419040 GCA_016808115.1 Tetrastigma voinierianum
TCGAGAATCATATCATCAAAATCCTTGACAAGTCTAATCCTCATTGAATTTGAGCCACAACTATATCTCTACTTTCTACTTCTCCTTTCCCCAACCATCGAAATGCCTTCTTCCGTGCTCCTTGCTCGCCCATAAGTGAGGATGGCTCATAAATAATAGTTCCTTCCCTTCGCTTATAAAGTCTTGGGTTGGTTCTCTCTTTTTGGTAAGTGATTCCTCTATGCCAATCTCAAATATTCAGCAATATATACATGATTCGTGCCACGGTAGGGTGATTCGGAATCAACAATGTTGTTTCCTATGTTCCTCCTACTACTTAGTAGTCAAGCTATTCTTGATATAGCGGTCTAAGTCGAACACGGGATGGGTTTTCATCCAAATGATTCACGTCGGTGTTTGGAAAATGGTGAGGCTTTTGTTTGGATTTATGGATTTGGTTGAAAACAGGGGAGGTTGTTTGTTCACTGGTCAACTGTAAAAGCTTAAATGAAAGTGTGAAATGGTAACCTTGAAGGTTTGGGTCACTAGCTTGACAACATGGGGGTATTACAGTGTCCTCGGGTTATTTCCTCGCATTAGGGCCAAATGACATATAGTCGAAGCAAAACCGGATCTCTATTTAGCTATAAAACCTAACCACCAGAACCCTCTATTTAGGTCAAAACCAAATACTAGCATTCAAGATCCCACATTGGGTTTGAGAACCCTAGCATTTAACCTCATTTCCACGGCTCGTCGTAAACATCTAGGGATATCAGTGCATCTAGTGTTAAGCATGTTGAATACTAAGCTGTAGCAAATATTGACCAAAGACAACATTAAAATGGTATTAAACTGGATTTGGAAAGGTTAGGAACCAAATAGAGTACCTGTAGCATTCAAAGCATGAGGACAACTTTGCGTGACCCCAAAACCAAACTGGCAACCCTATAGCACCAAATTTATGAAACCTTGAGCATCCCTTGAGTTGTCATCTCAGGGGTGTTTAGCGACGAAAAATGAAAGAAAGAGGAGGAGAGAGAAAGAGAGCAAATAAAACCTAAAATGAAAGTTCTTGGGAAAGCGTATTGAATGAAAGTTGTAGGGTTACAAGTTTGTGAGTTTATATAGTCTGACAAGTGTGAAAATACAAAATTGCCTAAAATATTAAACACATAAAGAATTGAAAATGGTAATACATCAAAAGCGGGTCGTTGGGATCAAGAGTGCCAAAATCACGGGGCAGAATTTCGTATCAGAAATTTGGCCCAGCATAGCGAAGAATTTAGCAACTGTGGCCCACAGCCAGCCTGGCGAAAATTCTCTGAGATAGCGAAATTGAGAGGAAATTTAGCTATCGCGATAATTTCGCTGGCTAAGCGAAGAGCCCAACAACCTAGAAAAATTATGTGGATAGCGAAATTGGTTAATTTAAGCTAGGCATGATAAATTTAAGCTAGCTGGCGAGAATTTTAAGCTAGCCTAGCTAAATTTCTGTTTAAGCTAGGATTGCGAAATTTTAGCTATGATAAAAATTTTCGCAATCAATGAATTTTCGCAATCATAGCTAAATAGGGATTGCCACCTTCTGCTTAACCTGCTACATCTCCTTTTGCCAGCATCGCACTTTCCTTCAAATCACTTCACATTGGTTCAAAATTTTATTGGTTAAAATCAATGCAAATCTTCAGCATTCAGCACATCTCCTGACATTAAACTCGAACTAAACGGCTGAGGCTTGCAAAATCCTGAAAAATCGCCAAAAACAAACTTGAAATGGCATTAGTGGCACTAAGTGGACCTGAACACATCAATTGGCTTAATTGATATGATTAGTACGCAAAAAGCACTCAAAACCTATCTTGAATAGGGCTCAAAATAGCACTTTTGGGCACCTAATCACCCCCAGCCAGACACGTTGCTAGTCCCTTAGCAATTCTAAAACAATAATGAGATGCATGCTGTGCTTTTACAAAAAGTGTATGTGGGTCAAAAAGTGTATGTACAGACTGGCTTTACCTTTAAAATGAACAATTTGCACCCTGTTTGAAAACCGACATAAGAGAACAAAAACCATATAAAACGAGTTTTTTTAAGAAATGATACCCGATTTCAAAGGAAATCAACACAGATTTCCACCAAAATCTAATTGTTCCTAAGGTAACCAGTTTGAGCCAATAAATTGCAAAGCTATTCCCTCCCCCCAACCTAGCTACTGCCATGGCCTTAAACTATTGACCAACCTAAATAGGATTAGCTACACTCTTATTTCTTTATTTGACTACATTATAGGGTGCAATGCTAAAAACTGGACTTCACCAAAGTCCGTGTAACGGGGGTCCACCGATGACTCCCAACCAATTAAGGTTTAGGGCATCAGAAGCCAAAAGGATCGCCGACCACAAGCTTCTGCGGGCTTCACCCCGGACTCGAATGACCCGAGAGTGGGCACCTACAACACGCTAAACTCTGCCCGTCACCGTGTAACGAGCGCTGAAATTCGATGACTCCCGACCCGATTAAGGTTTGGGGCATCGGGGCTTTGAAACTTTCGCCATATACCCCTGGACCGTGTTCGAGTTTCAAGGCAAGCGTCATGACTTTTGTTATACTTAGCTAGCTTTTCTTTTGCTTTTGCTTTTTCTTTTCTTTTGGAAGGCTACGTGTGTCTATTTGGGTAATACTAACCTATTATGGGTTGTCAACATGTCTAAGGCCGGCTTTGCAAGGCTAAACGAGGTACATAATTTCACAACCTATTGGTACAATCTGGCGTGCACTGTGTGTGATTAGCTAAAGGGGGAATGTTCAAGGTTGAGAATGCTGAAATTTCAAATGACGAAAACTAAATCATGTGAGTGTCTGATAAGGTAACAAAACGAGGGTTTCAAATCTCTGACTAAAGCGAGTAGGTACACAAAATGAAAACACAAAAATGGTGCAAAGTGTAGTCAAATGGAAAATAGTGCTATAAAGCTTTTGATATAACCAAAATGGCTAATACATACTTAATATAAGCTAAACCTTAACAAAAATATCCTTCCGCCTCTTATTGGTAATACATGAATCTGTACAAAATGAGTAGAGCGATTGATAAAACAGTGTACAAAAACATGATAAAGACACTCTAACTCTAGCTTTTCCTCCCGGTCAAAATAGAAACATGTCATAGGGATAGGAAAGTTTCAGAGACGAGGAGTGTGACCACCTGATCCGTGGAGGTGGAGGGATGCGAGAAGGCTGGCTGGCTGGCGTGACGACATGTGCAAGGATGCTGGCTGGCTGGCAGGCTAATCTCTATGGTAGGAACATCTTGCGGAGGCAGGGGTGACTCGTGATCTGTGTCTTTGGGGCATGGTGTGACCTTTTGCCCCAGTGGGGTCTGGCTCGAGTCGATCTACGATCCGTCAACACGTAGTAGAGGTAGCAGACATCTGACATCCGTAACACACCTTGCTCCTGAAATGCGACATGAACATACTCGGAGAAGTCTTTGTCTTTGTATATGATGGGCGGGAGTGTCGGCGAGTCTTGTCAAATTTGAAACGGAGTGGAGGGAGGAGATGGAGAGACCTCTTACGGCGGACTCATCTCAGCTCCACCTCGGGAGCATGAACATCTCTCCTCGTAGATTATACGCCTCCTCGATCAGTGCCTCCTCCCCGGTCGCTCTTTGGAGGGAGAAAAATAGGCATCACCATGGCTCGCTCCCAGTCAGGACACGGGGGCATCGATCCTCTAAAACCAATCAGGAGTCCTGCAGGCTGGGGTGCTCCAGACACAGCTCAGCAGGTCTGAGCATCCAACAAAGGTAGACTACTGCTGCTCGGAGACCGGGCCCTTTCGGTGGACACTTATCTTGAAATGTGATAAGGCGGTGTGTCTGACTCAGGAGGGACTGGACCGGAACCTTATGAGATCGATCTGAGAGCCCTCGAGGATGGCCCCCTCACATTTGGACGTAGTATTTGTAGCGGAAGAAATTGATGGGATGGTGATCAATGAGAAGCATATATGAGGCGGGGCTATCGGAGTGGTATGAGTCCCGAGCAATGGTGTCTTGAAAGCGAGCTGCGGACCATCTCTCTGGTCGGGTGAGAGCGTCTGTGCCCTCGAGTGGCTGCCGCGGTAGCGGAGCCCGTGGTGCTGTGTCTGGCTGCGAGGCTCAGAATCGATCATCGATGGATGGGGCTCCGCGGGACTCGGCGCTCCCGGGAGGTCATAGAATGGTGGCCCCGAAGCACCACCGGGATAATCGTATCGTGACGTCATAAGCGTGAAGAGCTCAATCGATCGCGTGAATCCACTGAGCGGGGATCGTGATCGTTGGCCGGGACATCGTAATAAGACTCTCCATGAAGTCTATAGCGTGGTGCGGCGTTCCCGGAATCGGGGTCCCGGCGGGCTGCGGTCGCCCGATCCTCGAGGCGGCGATGGCCGGCGATGAACCTCCTCTGCTGCCGGTGAAGGTGTGCGACTCACGGCTAGATGATGAGAGACTCCAGTCTGATGCGGAGGGCCCCTCTTGGAGAAATTTGGGCCCTCTGGATCGCCTCGGAGGCAACAGTGAAGGGCAGGGGTCCCGGTCGGAATTGCAGTGCCTCTGAATCCTGAGGGCTCCTCGGGGGCCCCGGCTCTGGGTGGAGGCTGGAGGCGGGGCTGCTCTGTCGCTCGAGATCTTGTTTGACAGGGCTTGAGGCGGGACCCACCTCTGGTGCGAACCATGTCTGTGTGAATCCTGGAAGGGAAGGTCTTGGGGCTCACCGGGCGTGTTAACAGTGGAGTGCTCTCTCTCTCGAGGTGGACCGGGCTGGGCGAACAAATCTGCGAGCCCGAGGCACGGGCGGTGGGGCAGCGTGAGGCGCGAACCTTTGCCTAAGCAGGGGCTCACGAGTGGGGCTAGAGGAACGCTGCGATGGGAGCGGCAATGGGCCGGGCATGGCGGGAGGCGCGCCGGCTCGGCGGATCTTGGGTCCGAGCGGGGGAGCGCGTGTTTGGTGGGAGGCGGCCCCAGCGAGTCTTGTGGTAGTGGCTCAAAGAAGGGGGGGGGAATGGCTTTTGAACAAGTGACCGATCATGAGCCTCCCCCCTTTGTTTAAATAGAGCTTTGAAGGGGAGCCGAAGAGCCATTTACAGGCCCAATTTACGCTAGTATGAAACACATGCACTAAGTGGATTTTCAGCATTAAAGTATAAATAATACTAAAAATAAAAATTATTATATTAAAATATATCTAAAATATAATATTAAATAATATTAAAATAAAATTACTTAAAAGAAAGTTACTAAAATAGAATCTATTAAAATTGACCAAATTAAAGTAAAGCCAAAATTTTGGGGCTGCGGTCGGTTTTCATTTGACACGAATCAGCCCCAGAAGCCAGAAATATAAATGGAGGTCGAAGGAAGGAGCTCCTTCGCTCCGGCGATGGCACGTGCTCGCGTCTTTTATGCTTGATTCCTCATTGTTGATTCCCTTCTCACATGCTGAATTTGGGCTGACCAATTTCTTTGTAGTGATGGACTGATGGCAACTCCCAGTACGATTCACCTTGGTTAGCTATTCGCGATTCATGGACATTTGGCTTCCACGAACTCACGATCAAGCGGCGGAGACCATTGTTTTCCTTCCATTCACCTTCCACTGGTTTGTGCTTGTGGCCCAAATGAAAAATATTCAGCTCCAATGTCATGTTGTCAAATGTGAGCTGCATGACTCCATTTCGGCAATTGATAATTGCATTGGCAGTGGCCAAAAATGGTCTTCCCAGGATAATTGGCACATGATTGGGCCCACTTGCGAGATGGCTGGAGTGTCGAGCACTGCAAAGTCTTTGGATAGTAGAATTTGTCTGCACCTTGACCAACACATCCTCAACTATCCCCTTAGGGATCTTCACCGTCGATCGTTGATGATAGAAGTGATGTTGGTAGGTTTAAGCTCTCCCGAGCCTCTTGCTTATACGCGAGAGTATGGTAGTAGGTTCACACTAGCCCACCCCAAATCTAAGCGATTCTTTGTCTATGCTAGTCCCACGATGTTGGTAGGAATTGTAGGAGATCGGATCCTTGTATAGCGGGTTCTTGCTTTGGATTATGGCGATGACTTGCTTTCGGTTAGAAATGCCTTTCTCGATACCCGACCCTTTTGATTGTACAAAAGATCTTTCAAAAACTTTGCATGGCGAGGCTTGTTTGATGATGTCGAGGGTATGTTGACCTTCACCTTTGGGACTTCGGGATGCACTGGCTGGGATGCCTTCTTCTTACTTCTTAGTGCTGCAGGGAAATGGAGGTGGCGTCTGATTATACCATTCTAGTCCTCCCACGTGATCACTCTCTCGGGCTCGACTTCCTATTCCTTGCATGTTTCTTCCAACGACCTTGAGCCTTTGGTTGCTCTATTTCTCTTCCTCCTCAGAGTGATTATGGACTTCACTTCATCCATTCCTGAATTACTGTATGATCCTA
Organism: Tetrastigma voinierianum; assembly: GCA_016808115.1. NCBI lineage: Eukaryota > Viridiplantae > Streptophyta > Magnoliopsida > Vitales > Vitaceae > Tetrastigma > Tetrastigma voinierianum. The sequence continues at coordinate 6,452 of JAEQBH010002378.1, forward strand.
CCTCATGGACTCGCTTTCGGATTGGCGGTGTTGGGAGGAACATTTATACCTCTTGCTACTCTAAGAAATATTGTTGATCTTTGTGATTAGCTGAGGTTGTACATTTTTTTGATTCAGATTGCTCTCAAAAGCCCATCTATTCTTTTTGTTCGATTAATACTCTTTCTGATGTCAATCCTTTGTGCAATTGTGCGTGATCCTTTGATGTAATAAAATTGCCCACCACCTTGCTCCAAATTCAGTATAGCTTGTTCAGCGGTGAAGAGGATGTTGGCCAGTGTAGTTGAGATGAGAACCAAAGCGTGGTTTGGCACGGGGAGCACATAGAGCGGAAGGGATTGGGTTTCGAGGAGAGAGTTGGGGTGATGTCGATTAGGTGTGCGTGCGGTATGGGGCGTTAGGTTGTGGCTTGTATTGGCCCACGGCATTGGCAATGCTCGACATCAAATCCTTCAACGATGGGGCACTTTCGGATGATTTTCTCTGGATTAACGATGGGTTGAAAAGCCTGGTAGATAGGTTGGCACATGCGTGTTTCGATCCTTTGCCTGCACACTTCATGGAACCTTTTTCCTTCTAACTCCTCCACCTTCCTGGCCTGAGGTCGAAATTTTGCTTTCATTTTCTTATGTCCTCGAAAGTGTAAAAAGATTGCCTCCCTTTGGTGGGGTGAGGGCCTCATTTTCTACCTCTCTCGGGTTTGGCTCGTCTCGACCCTTGAGTTTGTATAACTCTAAATCTGCAACCGTCAGGTTTACCAAAAATCCTCCACTTAACCACAGCAATTTCACTTCGCGAGGACCTTCTGCATTATAGAAGTGGTTCACTAGCATCCAGTGTCGAAACCATGATGTGAATGACTGTGATAGTCTCCGTGAATCTCCTCCCGACATTGGTAGAATTTCTCGTTGTCATAGAAATTTGAAAGTGTAGATGCCTCTTCAAGTTGTTGGTCTTAGTTGCGAAGAATTTCTTCAAAATTCCAGTTTGAAGATCGGCCCGATTGCGATAGTTCGGCCTTAGTAGATTAGGCCAAATTTTGCCTTATCCTTAGTGTCGAAGGAAATGCTTTCGGCTTGAGCAAATCCATTATGGGTTATACCCTCCTTAAAGTTACCATACTTCCTCAAAATCGTATGTGTGAATAAGGATTATAATTCTCATACCATGAAATGTGGGAAACGGGGGGCACTAGGTAGAGGTCTCCTTGCCACATCTTGACCGGGGAGGTATGATGCGGGGAAGGAGCAACTCTCGGAGGTGTATATGGTCCCTCATTGACCTGTAAGCTGTTGGATTCACTGGGGTACCCGGCTGACTTTTCTTTGTTCTTGAGTAGAGGATTCATATTTTCCTTTGTGTGCGATTTGTGACTTTGTTCAGGCGGGTGTCTTTGATTCTTTGCAGTCTACCTGAATTGTCTCTATCCCACTGGTGCATACACACACCTGTTACACAAAATTAGACACAACAAAGAACACAAGCAAACTTGCCCAAAGGTCAGTGTTAGTTAAAACAAAAGCCGGCGTAAACAAAACGGTCGATGGCGCTAAGTAGTGAAAACTTTGCGATTCTGGCCCATTGTATTCAAAAAGAATTACAAAGGTCACCTACACTTGTAATGAGGATTACAGAGTACACTTCCAACTCATCATCGTAGTTTGGCACCATCCCGACGCGGCTCCATTTGATTAGTGCCCGCGGTAGGGTGATTCGGAATCAGCAATATTTGTTTCCTATGTTCCTCCTCATCGTAGTCAAGCTCTTTGATATGGCGGTATAAGTCGAACACGGGGATGAGTTTTCATCCCTGAATGATTCATCGATGTTTGGAAAATGGTGAGGCTTTTTGTTTTGGATTTGTGGTTGGTTGAAAGCGAGGGGAGGTTGTTTGTTCACTGGTCAGCTATAAAGCAAATGAAAGTGTGAAATAGGTAACCTTGAAGGTTTGGGTCACTAGCTTGACAACATGGAAATTATTACGGTGTCATAGGGTTATTTCTGGCATTAGGGCCAGATGACATATAGTCAAAGCCAAACCAGGAATCTCTATTTAGCTATAAAACCTAACCTAGAACCACTCCTATTTGAGTCAAACCAAATACTAAGCATTTAAAGTCCCATTCAGTTTGAAACCACCCAGCATTTAACTTTCATTTCACGACTCGTCAAATGACATCTAAGGATATCAGTGCATCTAGTGTTAGCATGCCTTTGAACCTAAACATGGCAAGTATTGACCAAAGGAACAACATTAAATGGTATTAAACCCTGGTTGGAAAGCTGGGAACCATAAATACGTACTGTAACATTCAAAGCATGGACAACTGCGTGACCCCGAAACAAGCTAGCAACCCTCATAGCTGAGGTATGAGGAAACCTTGAAGCATCCTTAGTTGTCATCCTCAAGGGGGGTGTTTGGCAGCCAAGAAAATGAAAGAAAGAGGAGAGAGAAGAGAGCAAATAAAACCCTAAAATGAAAGTTGCGGGAAAACTGTATTTAATGAAAAGTTGCTTAGGGTTACAAGTTTGTGGGGGTTTATATAGTACAACCCAAAGTGTTAAAATACAAAATTGCCTAAAATATTGGCTTACATAAGGGTCAAAATGGTAATACATCAAAACGGGGTCGTTTGGGATCAAGAATACCAAAATCACGGGCGAGGAATTTACTATCACGGGGAGAATTTCGCTAGCATGAGCGAATTTAAGCAACCTAGCCGAAATTTTGTAGCTAGCCTAGCGGAAATTCTGAGAACAACGAATTGAGAAAACTAATATCAACGATTGAATTTAGCTAGCTAAGCGAAATTTAAGCTAATACCTAGAAAATTATGTGAGATAAGCGAGGGTGGTTAATTTCGCTAGGCCTGGTAAATTTAAGCTGGCTAAGCGCATTTAGTTAGCCTAAGCGAGAACTCGATTCGCTAGGATTGCGAAATTTTCGCTATGATGCGAGATTTTCACCCATGATGCGAAATTTGCGCAATCCCGGGTGAGAACACCGCAATCATAGCGAAAATCACGGGATGCCACAGCTACCTTAGCACCTTTGCATCCTCCTTTTTGCCACTGCATCGCACTTTCCTTCAAAATCCACTTCACATTGATTGATTTTATGGTTTAAAATGTTTACCAAATCTTGATTAGGCATCTCGTGATAAACTCAAGCTAATAGTGAAAACTATGAAATCATGCAAATCGTAAAATAAGCTAAAAGAAGTAATTATTATTTTCAAGTGGACTGAACACAATAATTGGCAATTGATATGATTGGTATATAAAAAGCACTCAGCCTATCTTGAATGAACAAATGGCACTTTGAGCCTTAATCAATACCATTCTCACTGCTATATATGTTGCATCTACAGATAAACATAAGAAATATATTGTTCATAGTTTGAAGGAAAAAATCTCCACAAGTAATAGATTGTTTCATCCTGCTCCATCATTTGACGAATAGCCCCTCTCTCATCCTTGCTCTCCCTCAATCTATCCCCATCATGATGCTTTCCTTTTAACCTATAGCGACAAATCTAGCCTTTATGTTCTCAAGACCTTGATATATTCAAAGAACTTGTCTATCTCGATTCGACTTGATCTAAAAACCCTGATATAGGAGTTACAACCAAAGTTAGGGATATCACTTTTAGTTTGTATTATCATCTCCTTTACCAAGTTTTGTTACCTTCTTCCTCCTCTTTGTTTTCACCATGGATTATGCATTCACAAAGTTGGTTTCCTCATCTAGGAGTGTCATAAAATATTGGATTATTGGATGGAAACCTGCAAAGTTTAGCTAAATCATCCTTGATGGAGTCACTACATTATTTGAGAATTGGGTAAACTATTGGCTACCAAAAGGTTACCTCCTTGACATATTTAAATGGATTGTTCCTGACCCATGAACACTTCCTCATGACAATTCAACGTCAGTTGTCCGGTGGCTTACAGTCAGCAGTTGCTTTCGGGTGTGAGTTTGTTCTCAGTTCTTTGATTGCTCTCGAATAGTTGTTAATCCCTAATCTTCGTCTTAGGATTGGTTGGCTTCACTAGCACTAGTATTAGCCATCGATTGGGAGAGCCGGATTCAATGATACCACCCGACCTGACGTATAACATCAGAAGATGTCGAACGAACAAATCTCAGAAAAGTCTCGATTAAAGCCTGATCTCAAAGTTTGGCAAAATTGCTAGGTTTGATTATTGAATAAAAGTAATATTATAATGACTAGTATTTATAGAGGCTTCGAAAATCCTTGCTAAAGAGGGAATCCTACCTAAACAAGGAGGCTATAGCCTTGATGGACAAGAAAAGTAATTAAGGAATTCTAATTAAATAAAATAAAACAATTAGATAAGATCACAGGAGTCCTCATCGGTAAAGGCTCTTAATTAATTAAAATAATGAGGTCTCTCATCATTAAAGACTCTTAACTAATTAAAATAATTAATAGAACCTTTGTTACCCACCCCTTATCTCTATCCTCCACCTTCATCTTCTTCCTTAGGCACCTCAGTCACCTAATCTCCTCATATTTCCTCCCCTCCCTGCATCCCTCACTCCTCTCTCCTCCTCACCTCCCACTTCACCTTCACTTTCTACCTTGACTGAACCGACTTTCGTCATTGAAGAAATGAGAAAAGAATTTCTCTCTTTTTCTCTTTCTCTCGTTCTTTCTCTTTTCAATCCCAATGACGAATGGGTACAACGAAATACATCGATGTGGAAATTTGGGGAATTGAAAGATTTAATCAGCAAATTAACTCGTAAACTGCAATTTAAGCTGGACGATAAGGTTTCTCGAGCTAACACACACCATCTTGAATTTGCATATGCCGACGACAAATTGAAGGGTGCAGAAAATAGGATTCAAGGGTACCGAAGAAAAACCATTGACTTAGCGGTGAATCTTATAATTGAGAAATAAACCTAAGAAAAAAATTCTGATTTTTTCTAATTTCTATCAAGATCATCACTAAAACGTTTTATAAGGGCTATAATTTTCCTGGCTTCTCTTTATTGAATCATCTCCTCATTGATCCATATTTCTTTATATTAGCTCACATCCCGATAACCTCGCCCCTCCCATACAGTTCTCAAATGCTCTGAATATTTCCATTGTCATCATCTCTCTACTTTGGAAAGAATCTGTAAAGTTTAGCATGTAACAAAAGCTTCTTATGTTCGAGTGGGTAGAGGCGGAGTGAATGTAACAAAGTTTAGCCTATAAATTTACGCTGAAGCGGTACCTGTCGAGATGAGTGGGCGGTGGAAGTTGAAGTGCATAGATCGGTCAGTACTTTTGGAGCGAAGCGACGGAGAGATTACGATGTTTTATGCATTTGGTAGTGTTGATACGGAAGTTACGTCGATGAGGCGTGAGTATAGCATAGTCTTGCACATATCATTGACCACTTATTTGATGGGAAAAAATTGTGCTTGAAGATTGTGTCGTACTCCTCTTGCTTGACCTCCATTGATGAGCTTAAATTACATAGAAAAAAGAGAAAGAGAGAGGGGTGCGAATAACTTTGGATCAATTAAAATTTTGGGTCAAATGAGTTGATCCATCGATGCAACGACAAAATCCAAAGTTTACTGACACCAAAAGAAAGGTCGCGACATCACGGCGATAATGTCGCAGCATGAGGACTAGGAGGCGAACTTTTGGGCTTTTCGAAGTCCGCATTATCCGACTCGTTTTCAGGGCACATTCATTAAGGCAAATAAATAGAAGCTCCTAGGGTGGAGTGCACATCAAATTTTGAGGGGACCAACTCAAAATTTCTTAAGAACGGAAGAGTAGCTGAAGCTTTTGTGTGTGTGTGTGTGTGTGTGTGTGTATAAATATATATATCTCAAGAACAGAAAAGTAGTTGAAACTTTTGTGTGTGTATATATATATATATATTTCATCTTTTAGATTAAAGTAGTAGATCTGAGCTAAAATATCTCGAGCTTCATTTATGTCTAAACTTTAGTGGAATTTGGAGTTATTTCTGGAAACCATTTTATGTAGTTTTGATTACAGTTTCAATGAATTTGTTTGATTAGCTAGTCATTATCACTTGTGATCTAGTTATGAGAGGCTAAACTCCCCTACAGCAAGGATTAATTGTTTTAATTATCATTTTGTAGTATTTAAATGAATGTTGTGGGTTTAGTATTGGATTGATTTAATAGATTTTTTCTTTAAAGGCGTGCGGTATCAATAGATCATACCCAAAAAATGTTGTATATTTACTCTAATTTCTAGGATCCCTCTAAGTGACATAGAGATGGACTACCTGAGAGCAAGGAGCAGTAAATTAAGGGTATACTAGGTTGATATCTTTAGAACTAATGCATTCTAAATATCACTATGATTAATCATGGGTGATGTTCTAACCTCTGACTTCAAGGATCCTTTTTGGGTGACCAGTAGAAATGTTTTCTGAGCATAAGGACCATCGATGAGTAATCATTTAATATTCAGAGAGTTTCATTTCAGTTTGATGAATATTTTGTGCTTTTTGTAATATGGGAGTGATTATTCTAACCCAAGTGCGGAACTAAGATGCTTCGAGTATTAAATTGAAGGAGAGCTTATGAAGTATCACATACATGAGGGGGCAAGTAGACTTAAATCTTGAGAAATGAGCTATGAAGTAATGGTGTAGGAAAAATAGCCAAAACTTAGAAGATGATCGAATCTTAAAAGTTTACGTCTATATCCATTGACATCTTAGAATATATTGTTCTGAAGTGAAATGTATAGTGTCATAAAGGTATTTAAATTTATACTACTCTGCTCTTGGAATGATCAAAATTCAGTCTGACTATATTTTTTAACCTTAAGCGGTTTGATAATCATAGTGTAGTCCATTCTAATTATTTCAACTCAGTGAAACCTCTAATCCGTTTAGCTTAAATTACTCTTTTCATTAAAAGAAAAATATAAAAAAAATACTTTCATTCATTTATGCTAGTTTGTCCAATCTTCAAGTTAGAGGTTCAAATAGTGATCTTGAGAAGTAGGGTACTTGATCTTTAAATTTTCTGTCAATCCTTATGGGAATGATATCTGGACTTATAATCCCACTTTATTACTTGTATGACCTATACTTGCAGTGTTTTTAGACCCGACTTGAATTTTAAGTATATTATCATAAGCAAGCGAGAAGCGGAAGTATTAATTATAATTAAGTTTTTAGCATTGTTGCTAGAGTTAAGCTTATGTATGGTAGCAATGCTCGGAAATGAGTTAAGACATATTGTTTGGTCAATAACAAGTTTTTGGCACTGCTGCCGGTGCTCGAAACTAGTCCTTGGTAGCAGTGTTAGAAATTTGGTTATAAATTTATGAATTACAGTAAGTTTTAGCGTCGTTGTCGAGGGATTGAAGTAAATTTTGATCAATATTCAATCAAAAGAAAATTTCTAATTTGGACACTTTACTTTTTATCAATTTTTAGAAAAATTAAAAATAGTTATAAGCGAAAGAGAGTGGATTCGATTGCATGTCTTTCTTTTATGCTAACTATTTTATAATCAAGTCTATCTAGTAAACTTACTTTGATTTTTGTGTGCTTTAATGAATCTTACATGTATAGAAGAACATGAGCTAATTTATTGCCACTAGACACTGAGCTAGAGAGGACAATCAGAAATCTGAAGAAAGAAAGAGCAGTAGCAGAAACATCAATCATGGTAGATCGAGAGAAGCTAATCCAAAATATACCAATTGTTGCTGACTAATGAACCTTAGCGAGCAGAGGACAATGGAAGACTTCTAGGGAGCCCGATGATCATGGAGAATATTTTGCAATAAGGCGACTGACTATAGAGGCAGCTAATTTTAATGGAAACCTTCCCTCATTACTGTAGTGCAGTAGAACGATTCATTGGGCATCGAGTGAGGATCGAATGTGACAAGCGATTCTTGAGGATGGCCCGACCTTTGTGAAATTTGAATGGAGTCAATCCAAATGTGATCAAACTGTAACTATTTCCATTCTCTCTCATGGACATGGCAGCCAGTTGGTTTGAGTCCTTACCTTATGGATCAATCAACAATTGGGAGGAGATGGTAGAGGTTAATTTAGCAGTTTTCCTTCATGCTCTCACCTCACGATGGGAGAGGGTGTGCTTTGAGCAAAGGAGGATGAATCATGTATAATGCTTGGGAGGAATCTGGCGGTGAGGGAGATGTCGTGTATGGTATTAATTAGATGACTCGGATGGATATCTTCATGCCATGAACCACAATTCAAAGAAGGCTGTGGATTCATCCTCTAGAGTGCATTCGAGAAGGAAAAGTGTTGAGAAGCTACTCGGTGATAGAAGAACTGCCAACTGGCAACTCTGAAGCTCATGAGCTTCATGGAAGCGATGTATTGAAAGGTGGAATAATTTAGTTGAACAAAATTTCAACCATTGAAGCTAAGCTAGATACAATCATGAATTGGATGAATAACCAAGAAAGAAAGGTCATTCAGTCCATGAGGTGGGAATTGTGGAAGGAGCTAAGCAAAAAATCATAGTTGAACAATGACTTGCTCATGAAGGTCCATACCATGTTGAGGAAGCTTAATTTGTTAATGGGAATAAGAGCTATAACTCCAAGCCAAATAACAACCTTCCAGCATACTACACCCGACCTTGAGGAACCATGAGAACTTTTCTTATGGAGGGTGGAATGCGGCGAGGTCCAAGACGGCTCATAATTTCAGCGGTATATCACCTGGTTTCCAAGGACAACAACAAGGTGTTCAAAGAGCAAACACTCAAGGACAAAGGATATCTCAATCCTTTGAATATCAAATGTTGAATTTTATGTCGAAACGAAGGATATTAAACTTTGCATAGCAAAAGTTTGCTAAGGCGGCGGTGTTTAGGCGACATGGCCGTGTTTTGAGCGATAAAAATGCTTCTAAAGAATGCGGAAACTCAAGTGGGTAGCTGGCCCTTGCTATTCGAGAATTAGTCTAGAGGACTCCTTAGTGATATAAAGAAGAATCCAAGGTATGTAGTATTACCTTTGAGAAGTGGTAGGGTTGGCTTGACAAGAAGTTGAGAAGAAATAGACTAAGGTTGAAAATGAGAAAGCAAATCAGAATTCAGCAGGCAGTGAGAACAAGAAAAGCATAACTGGGCTATCAAATGAGATTGAGTAGATGAAAGAGCAAGGTGAAGTGGCCAAAGAGGAAAAAGTGTAGAAGGAGTGAGAGCTTATCAACCTCTATCCCATTCCTAAAAATTTGAAACAATCCAAGTTAGACGGTCGATATGCAAAAATTCATATTTATGTTCGAAAATTTTGAAATCGACATCCCTTTTGCTAAGGCATTAGCTTAAAAGCCACATTATGCAAAATTTATGAAGGACATCATCAACAAGAAGAGGATGTTGGATGAAAGGGGAGTGGTGAGCTTATCAACCAACTGTAGTACTATAATTTAGAAAAATCTACCTCAGAAAAAGCAAGATCCAAGGAGCTTCACAATACCATGCACCATTCGGAACTATGAGTTTGGTAAAACTTTATGTGATTTTGGTGCAAGCATTAACTTGATGCCTCTGTCAGTGGTAAAAAGATTAAGTTTGGGGGAGTTAACTCCCACTACAGTATTTCACAGGATGTGAGCAATTCGATGACTCAACTTTGAAGGCATCTGGAAGATGTCTTTGGTGAAGGTGGGAAAGTTCATTTTCCCAATTGACTTTGTTGTTATTGATATAGAGGAAGACAAGAGGATTCCACTTTTGCTTGGCAGACCATTCCTAGCAACATGAGCAACCTTGATAGATATGAAGAAGGGGGAGCTTACCCTAAGAGTTGGGACAGAAGAAGTCCACTTCAAGCTTAGCAAAAGTGTGAAGCAACATGATGTTAAACAAGCTAAATGTACTGAGTGACGAGTGTAACTCTTATTGTAAGGCATTATGATTTAATGAAGAGAACTCATTTGATGATTACATACTTCTTCATTCTATAATGATGAATTTAAGAAGGAGAAGAGTTGACTATAGAAACTATTTTGAGCTTAAATGAAGTAAACACGAATAATCTAAGCAGAGAGAAGAAAAAGTCAAGTGGAAGAAAAAAAGCTACGATGGTCTTGTACTAAAAACGTAAGCATCGAAGTATGTGTGTTTCTAGGAGAGATGGCGATCACGTTACAAGATATTTGCTATCATCGCAGGCTCCGTATCCACGGACCAGATCAGGGACATGCGTGTTGTGTCGGAGTTGTGTCGAGCTGCACTCGATGTCATACAACCGTTGATTCTCTCAAGGTTACGCTATCTCCATACGGTGGTTAACATGTGATCGGTTATCCACCCGACGCAGCGTGGAGTAAGGTCTGCTTTAAATGAAGTCCGGCAGTATCATCTTGCGTGATTGGAGCCTTCTTGTTTGCGGACAAGAAGGGAGTGCATGTCCATTTTTGTTTTCTCCCACTACTACGAGATTTGACGCATAATGTAAATGTATAGTTGTGGTAGTGCAGTACTAGCACAGTTATATCGAGAGTTATACCGAGCCAGCTTGAGTTCTACACGCGGTATTAACAGTTGTATTACACTGTTACAGGTATCCATAACTTTATTTTATTACATACAAATTCATATACGCAACACATCATTAGTTTGCTTACTTTTTGTTTATTTTTTATTCAGCTTTGGTCTTAGGGCTCCGTGGGACAACCCGTTTTGGGTGATGCATGACTGTCGGCCTACCTTTAATTGTTCATTGCCTTGCTTGCATGATGGCGTCGATGGAGCGTGGGCGAGGACACGGCGGGCGAGCCGGCTCTGCATTGGGAGCCGGGGTGGGAGTACCTTTGACACGAGTGCATAACCCATCCAGTGTACTCCTTCTAAACCGAGATCAGCTAGATGCATAGACTATGGATCAGGTAATGGTATATGTAAATGTAGATGGTTTTATAGTAATTTGATTCATATTCATATCAACATTATTGGCGTAAAAATGTAAATGTGTAAGTATAGCGGCCATCGAAGGCGTTGACCAAGTACGGATGCTCTGTAGCTGATTAGGAGATGGCGGACAATGTCACGCTTATGTTTTGGGATTATTAAGTGGAATCGTCGAGGCGGAGATCTTGTGCGATTTGGGCTATACCAGGAGATACCTCCATCTTACTCTTATGATCAAGAGCTACATAGAGTGGATGGACGTGGAGGGCTTCGCTCGGATTAGATGACGTATCATGCTTGATACGTTGCCTTATGGGATACGCGAGCATATAGGATCACGCATCCCATGGAGGGTATTATAGACTTCCGTGATCGCTTATGTGCATCGTCTCATGACCTGGCGTTTTGACTCACGCATCCATGAGGACGTGAGTATCGCACACGGCCGTTACTACTCTACAATTTTGGTAAGAAGTTAGAGCCTTGTGTTTATAAAGTGTTTTTAAAATTTGAAAAATAGACTATGTATTTATAATTGATTTGGTTCTTTTAGATATACGCCTTTGGTTGACATAGCTAGTCGATCTGTTAGCGAGGCTACCATAGTTGGTGTGCAGGCTTACATCATGTGTTAGATGCGGTGTTACACTAGATCGGAGAGGAGCATCACATCGTTGGACTGTCGGGGAGAGCATCTACCATGTGGACTATCCATTAAACCCTCGATGTCATCCACTCTGGTTCGTATGCAACCTATTCGAGAGGTGGGGGAGAGGGGAGGATTGACCGGCAAGGTCGTGGTCTGGAGATGGTGAAGGTCATGGTCAAGATGTGAGGGGAGGTCATTGTACAAGTGTACATTGCCACCATTATCACCCACTCTAATATTTACACCCGATGCCATACCCCCGTACTTACCCATCACCCGATACTTCCCGTACCTATGCTTACCCATCACGATACTTCATATGCCCCATGCCTGCACGATACTTTCATACTTCCCCATACTTACACCCCATCACCCTATGCTTTTATACCCATAGACTTATATGACGACTACACCAACACACTTGTTACCATCTCCGGGATGTCGCAGCCGGCTTCTATGGCAATAGATATCACCTTATCATCCCACCCTTTATGCATCCCCTATGGCCTCCCATCGATGAGACATGAGACCATGGTTGACCTTGTATCGGAGTTGGGTGCTTTCAAACTCACGAACGCGCTCCATGTACACGTCAAGCACTTCATCCATCGGTACCTCGGTTCCATCGACTCCATTTGAGATTGTACGAGCCTATAAATCAACTTGACTATGTATTATAGGTGGCGTCCTAAGAGAAATATCAAGACTCCATCTCGTGGGACTCATTGATATATGCTTATATTTGTATATATTGATATTTGTATACATTTTTTAATATATTTATACGATTTGGTTTATATATGAAGTTTCTTGTTTAAAAATTGGTTATAATTTTTGATGCATATGGGTTATGATTATATATATTCTTGTTCTCGGTACAAACTTTAGGTCATATTTGTTGGAGTGTAAATCATGCTTGCATTTAGGTGTGAAGCAAGCAAGGGCTAAAATGTGCATGGCGAGTTGTGCTAAAGGCATTGCTTAGCCAAGCGAAAGAATGTCGAGGCAAATTAGTTCTCAATGCGAAGGAAGTAGATTCGCCGAGGTGAAGCAGTTCGCCAAAAAAATTTGATAAAATTTTCTTCAAAAGCCGCTATCCTGAACAATGGCATTTTGATTAATGATAAAGCCGTTGTTAAGGACAACAACTTTTGAATAAAATTTTCTTTAAAATCCACTGTCCAAGACAATGGATTTATCTTTAAAAAAGAAATTGTAAAATTGTTATTGAGGACAACAACCTTTGCTGAGGTGTCACCTACGTGACCGAAACGAACTAGATTGGGCAATAGTTTCAAATATACATTATTTTTAAAAAAAATTTTACAAAAGTATTATTTACGTCCAAAACTCTTAAAGTGGATCAGCCTTTTACATGTTTCCCTGACTTAGTGAGACTTTGATTTGTTGTTTGAGGACTATTATCCACACATGTCATGCCTTTGTTAGTAAATTTAAATTAAATGCTAGTCATGTGGTGGCTAATAAAATTTAAATGTTGTATTGTAGACCCTCAATTTTATCCCTCAACACTTGCATTTATCCTATGGCCGGTGGAGCTGTTTCTTGGAGAAGTGTCAAATAGACTTTGATTGCCACTTCTACCATGGAAGCAGAGTTCGTCTCTTATTTTGAGGCTACCTCACAAGGTGCATGGCCTAAGAGTTTCATTTTTAGGCTTAGGAGTTATGGATTCTGTTCTAGGCATTGAGGATTTTTACGTGACAACTTCTGCTATGTGTTCTTGGCTAAGAATACCAAGAGTGGGAGTTAGGCAAACTTGTGACAACAAATACTTAGCCATTAGAGAACATGTTAAGAGAAAAGAAAGTGGTCATTGAACATGTCTTGGGTGTGATTGCGATCCTTTGACCTAAAGGCATGCCACCAATGAAATTCAAGGATCGTGTAGACATGGGGATTGTTTCACTCTTTGTAATTGTGTATATATACATTCACTTTATGAAAAATTCTTAAGCATTCGATTATTTTCTCATTTTCATGTGCACTTTAATTCATTTGAAAATATGTTCGTTAGGACCTAGAATAAACATAGTTCATTAAGTTTTTGTTACCACATTAAGTACTTGAGAAGCGAAATGGATTGTGATACATAGTTGATAATACTCATTGATAGAGGGACCTATCTCTATGATTCATGTATTTTTGTTACTCAAATATTTTGATTAACTTTTACCTTGAGTGGGAGAATGTAAGATTTTGAAGTGGTACAATGTTTGATCACTAAGTTTAAACTTTTGAAGTTCTAAAGCGAATTTCAAAGTGGTGGTAGATTTATAATCGACATGATTCTTGATAAGGAGAATCTATAAATACATCAGGGTCCTCTCTTGCTTCACTTGAAATAATTCATTTAAGAATACCATGTATAGTGAGAGCAAATCAGGAAAAGTCATAAAAGTTATTTAGAGGTTTAAATTTGAGTTTCATGATTTCAATTCTTTGAATCCTATTTGTTTCATGTTTCCATATTAGAAACATGTTTACAGGATGTGTATGTTTTGAGGGTAGCTTATGCAAGACTTGCATATGAGGGACATCCCGACAACAACGACTCCATCCTGACTATTTTAAAGATATCACAGAGGAATTGCCTTAGATCTTCCCATTTTCCTCCTTCCATATGAGGAAAAATATGAAGAAAAGAATGTTTGAAGATTTAGTGTGGCGAGTTCAAACCATATGCATGAAATAATACCAAACTTCGTGCTAGGTCATGAGATTTACGAGTTTTTGCGAAGAAGTGAGGTTGCGCAGATGGTGGGAGGCATGTTTAATAGCATCTTGCAGACCTTTCAACTTCAAAGTTCATAAAATTATTCTTGTCCATGTATGTCAATCAATATCCTTTGTCTTTTAGATGACTTTGACTTGAATATATTTGGAATAGTCTGAACTATTTATGTTTCCTTGGTAGTAATGGAAGAACAAATATTAAATATAATTCTTGTTGCTTAACACCAAAGGTTGGATGTTTCATCGACGCCCAGGAAATGCGCTGAAGTGTCTGGTGGCCATCATTATCATCCATTAGGAAGCAGGTTAAGTATTTTTTAATATACGGAGGCATTTGGTCATATTAACAAAGAAAAATATTATGTGTCTTGTGTTAGTTATCTATATAATGTATTTTAGCAATTTTAAACAATGTATATATATATATATATATATATATATATATATATATATATATATATATATATATATATATTAAGATAAGTGTTTTATAGTAGGCTTTTATTAAAACCAATCACTGAAAGATACATGAAATTGATCGAGGGGGATTCATAAAATCAAATTATAGTTTGATTTATTGTCAAGAAAACTATAAAATGCTTATGCTCGAGGAAATCAAAACTTCCATTAAATTAATTTGTTATGATTTGCACTCTATATTATCTGATTTAAGGCTGCAATGGTGGGATTTTTCGGCGATCTACGCTGGTTTTGCTTCTTTGATAGGCTTGAAACCCTACAAAAGGCCTCAATAGTGTTATTAGCCAGCATATGGATCTTCGCGCTTTCATTCTTTTACAGACGTGTGTGGGGCGCACGATCTCACGCTACGTGGGGCCCCGAAATCCTCCCGATTGCACATTTTCAATCGATTAGGCTCTGATACAATTTATAACGACCCAACTCTTCATTCAATATTATTTGGTTGGAGCTTTAGTAGTGCACACGCGACTTCTCTTCAACCCACCTAGGTTTGCTTGCACTTGTTTTTAGGCCTATGCAGCTCAAGAAAATGTCTTGTGATGACCAGATTAAAGTCACTCGTATATGGGCGTGACTTTATTTAACTGGCGAGGTAGTGTGGGGTACCACATTATGCATGCTAAGGAGTATCAATTAGAATGATATTGTTGTTTACAATTCTTGGTATCAAATAATGTCCCTTGAGGACAACTAACTCATTGTTACTAAGTTTTCCTTGATTTTGATGATTTGGTTTTTTCTTTATTCCAGCCTCTAGATGTGGTTGTAAAAAAAAAAAACAAAAACACTAAAAGCATTCATCTAGATCATGGGGCACATTTGTTTTCTTGTTTTTTGGCTGTTTGTTCTCAAAAACAACGAGAACAGAAAAGCGAGGAGAAAACTTGATGGTTTTTCAGTTTTTTTTTTTTTTTTAACGGTGATGAAGCTATGGTTTCAATCATTAAAAAATATAACCATTAAAGAACTATGGGTTCTGGCGTCTTAAGCTACTCTTGCTACTCCACTTTACATATTTCCACTTTCGAATTAAACTACATTCCTCACACCAAGCACGTCCCCCAACTACCTCATCATGTGCGATAATTGTCATTATTAGAGCTACAAGCCAACATATGAATTTCTAAACAATTTCCAATTGTATGTTGTAGATGTTGAGAGACCAGTGTTGCTTCAAAACCACGACCCTTCTTATCTACAATATTACGTGTATGAGAGCACTAGTCAACTAGTGCCAAAGGAACATATGCCCAAGCGAAATTTTTTAGAGGAAAAATCACAATTACAAGCACTAAGATTAAACCTTTGACTATATGGTTAAAGTGTGTGCGTATTGATGGGCGAATCGATATCCACCTCTAATTTGAATTAAGTTACATAGAGTTTTAATTAAATATTTAAATACTCCCTCTTGAAAAAGTCCAACCACATTTTTTTTTTGTACCAACCAGTCATCTTCCTTAACAAGTCGTCATAGATCTCCGCTAATTTTTTCACTAATCCCTCGGTTTCTTTCCACTTTCCGTGAACATATTCAAAGAGTGGGAAGGAGAAGCTTGTCGGTCGAGAACTTCGGAATTTGGTTAAACCCATTTCACGAATGAACTTTACAGTTCTTGACTCTTTGTTGCCGAGCTCAAATCCTTAGAGATGCCTTCATCTTTACGAGAGGGTGAGGTTACTAGTGGGCTGAAATATTCTTCACATGGGTGCTTTTTTTAGCTTTTAGAAAAAGGAAACAAAATGAACTCTTTCTTTTTTAAAGAAAATGCCTCTCTTTGAGTTACAAGGCAATTAGAAATTGCCGAGCCTCAAACTAATTGGGATTATAGGGCTGAAAGGTGGCTCGCTTATAATGGCATTTATTTTAAGACGGAAAAAGGCATATTTAAGGGTTATGTTATGAAATGAAACCAAACTAAATGGGGTGACTGTGAGCACATGGTGGATTGAAAACAAGACGGGCTTCTGTGCTCACGTATTTTTAAAGCAGAGATAGCGGGCACGATTGTGTTCCATATGTTCCTCCCACCTCATACCTTTCATTTAATTACCCCTTACCTACTTAAACAACAGTTGCTTCACACGCAGTTTTAATAAACCAATTATCTATAACATAAAGGAGATGAGAGAAGAGGAGGGGCTAAGAGAACAAATTCTCCAGAAAATCACAAAAGTGTATTCACAGCTCACAATGAAGGCCAAGTAGAAGGGATGCTATGAACTCACTCATTCTCTTCATCTCTACTGCCACCTAAATTATATTATCCCACAAGATCAAGTGTGGATCTTTGCTGTACTAAACTGGTCGCACGATAGTGCTATCAACTGTCCATGCAGGAGCAAAGAGGGAAGTGTGATTCCGAACAGCCTCCCTGACGATCGCACTTCGCAGATAGCAATCACAAGATGCCACCGTAAATCGTGGTCAAGAAAAGGACTCGATTGTCGATCCAATTAGAAGAAGTAGAGTTGATTGACTAGAGAAGTTCACCTACATTAGCCCTCTATCCACGAAGAAAGGGAACAACTACGACTCACGTTGTTGTCCAACATAGATGTATTCGCCTGGAGACACTCTGATATGGTTGGGATAAATCTGATGGTGGCTTCTTAAAAGCTAAACGTCCTCCCCACTGTTAAGCCAATAAGGAAAAAGGTGAGGCGATTCCTTCCGGATCAACATCAGATCATTCATATGGAAGTGGACAATCTTCTAGCAACAAGTTTTATAAAGGAGGTGAAGTATCCCGAGTGGCTAGCCAATGTGGTGGTGGTACCATAAAAGGGCGATAAGTGGCACGTATGTGTAGACTACACAGACCTTAATGAAGCATGTCCCAAGGATAGCTTCCTTGCTGCATATAGATCAAATTGTGAATGCAACAGCTGGGCATGGTATACTATCATTTCTGGATGCCTTCTCTAGGTACCATCATATTCTTATGCATCCGCATGATACGAGCAAACGACCTTCACACCTGAATACCTAATTGTACTACTACAACGCCATGATGTTCTACTGAAAACCAGATAAATTTATCAAAGGTCGTGACCAAGATATTTCGACCACCGATAGGTAAACTGAGGTTTATACATCGATGATATGCTCATCAAATCCAAAGAACGCCCTGATCACACAAGGCATCTATAAGAAACCTTCGAGTCAAGCATTACGAAACACGCATGAAACTTCTTAACCCCTTAAAGTGCGCTGGTTTCTGTTTGTGTTTTTCCTTCCGGAAAATTCCTAAGCTTCATGGTAACACAAAGGGGGATAGAGGCTAATCCTATCCAGCTCAAGGCCATAATGGACTCTCAAACTCCCGCTTCTAGAAAAGTGGCTACAAAGAACCCACAAGTTGATCGACACCGCGCTCATATCTCGCATCACATCATTTGTCGTCTTCACCATAAAGGAGCCTAATGCTTCCATTTCCTTAATCAAGAATGCCGACTGTGCCTCAAAGAATCAACAATATCTCACCAACCACTCATTCTCGGTTAGCCCCGCCGCGATTACACTCTATCTTTACTCGCGCCTCGAAACTCAATGAGTGCAAAGATTGTTCAAAGAAGATGAAAACTATAAAACAAAGACCACCTATATTCTTCAGAAGAAAGTCCCCGTTAGAGGCGTGAAACCCCGATATACCTGCCTCTAAAGAAAGGCAGACCGAGCTTCGTAAATTTACTAAAAACTTCGTCCCTACTTCCAGCGCATTCTATCGCCAGACTCACCAACCTACCTCGAGAAGCACTATACATAGGTCGATCCGTCCGTGATGGCTAGGTGGGCAATCGACGAAAGAGTTCTGTGAGATTCAATATAAACCTCATTCATGCAAGGGCCGAGATCGCCGACGCCTTAGCAGAAATTCTCAACATGAAACAAAAATCAAAACAGCCCTACCGTGGATCTCGACTTAGATGGCACTCGTGACAAATGCGGTCGGATCGACTACAACTTAAAGCCCGACGGGGAAATAGAGCAGGTCATACGTCTAGATTTTTACTCCAATAATGAGGCCAACACGGGCAATCCTACCCAGATCAATTCTCGCAATCCCTGTATCCTAAAATAACATCATAAGAACAACTCTCAATCGTGGTAAAGGTGTAAATGGAGCACTACGAAAAGAGGACTAAATATGACGGCCAAGTATGTTGCTCAATAACTCCACGATCGTGAAGCTTCGTAGCTTGGCGATTGGAGCACGTCCCAAGAGATTCAAAAGAAAAGGCAGACACTTTAGTAGTCGTGGCCATATCCCTACCTAGAAAAGAAATGGTTCTCCTACCCGTCTACTACCACCCGCAGTCACACCATTATCAATCTGCAACTAACACTAAGCATGCCCTTCTTAGATGACTCCAATAGTCCGCTATTTGAGCTCAAGAGAACTGCCAGATAATAGGGCTGAGGCCCATAAGACCCAGGTCCAGGCGACTCGTTTCTCTCTCGTGAACAATCGTTTATAAACTACCCGGATTCGCCCTACCTAAGTGCTCACTTACCAACAGAGACACATGTATCGGGCAGAGCCCATGACGGGCGCAATCATCCTGTTGAGACGCCGTCCATGAGCCTGCACCTAAGGCTACTATAGCCAACCACACGATTTACTCCTATGTCGTGAAGTGTGATCACGCTAACGACAAGCCTCACGTAGGCAAAGACAAGACCTAACGCACTACAAGGAGCCCCCGCCCTTCTCTCGTTGGCTCGATCAGAGGACCACCGCCACCACTTAACTTAAAGCTTACATCGGGTCACACCGACTATTTCAAGAAATGGATAGAAGCCAAGCTTCTGTGATCCATCAAAGATAAAGAGGTTGTTCAATCATATGGAAGAACATCAGGTGTAGGGTTCTGAATACCTCTAATCAATCAGAACTCGATAATGGGCCACACCAATAGCCGGCATACGGTGAACTTTCATAATGAATCAAAATAAAAACCTATACTCAACCCCGATAATTCATTGCAGCAACAAATGCATTAAGCATCTAATAAGACTCCCATTAGCAATAAAAAACGTATGCATTCAACTAAAGGAAAGTGAGAGATGAACTACTAGGGGTTTTAAGGCTTATATAACAACCAACCTGAACTAACTGTGGTGAATACCATTCGCCGCGATGGGACGAAGCCATCATCCCTATAGAAATCTGGATGCCCACCGCACTTGCGTAAAATCTTCTAAGAAAGCAAATGCCGGGTCGCAACTAAAGACCTGCACACAACCGATGAACTCGAAGCAACAACAGGCGCATAGCCATACTAAGACAAAGCAGTAAAATTGCAAAAACCGACGTGTAAAGCCACATACATTCCTATCCGAAGAATTAGTCTTAAGAAGGGTCTTTGAAAACACTACAACCCAAAGAAACAGAAGTTCCAACCTAACCTGGAAAGGCCATACACTGCAGTTCAAGTAGGGACATTCGGTCTTATACGTTGCGTGCCATACTGTAGACTTCGGGGCCTGTGGATGTGGAACGCTATTGGATCGTCTCTGTGAGTATAGACTAAACTAATTAATTTAATAATTTATACAGGAGCCTTACACCTCCCGTATCTATGTCAAGTTGAATAGAGTTGTTCGACAATGAATAAACCGATTTAAGGTTCAAATTAATAACAAGCCTCCCATTATCCACTAGCACATCTAGTAAGTCAACACAGATGTCGTTTTCAAACACACAATATCCACTAGCAAAGATAAACCTGCTTTAGACTTCAAAGCCTCCTCCATAACTTCTCCACCTTCACTGGCCTATAGACGTGATTGAGGGAATAAATCACAATAGGAGAAAGAAGCTTTATGTAACGAAAGAGGAATCCATTGGCAACTTCGTAGACTTCCGAGGTTCACCCCATATATATATGGGTGGAAATTCAAAAGGCGACATTAAATGCATCATCGAAAACAACATGTCTTACAGCGCATCGAACACATGCGCATTAATAATCTACAATCTCCACATTTAGGTCTTGAAACACAAGATTTTCTCCGACTGTGGAAGAGCAAAATCCTTCAATAAGAAAAGGGGAGCATCAGAAGTACCGTGGCCTCAGCCTGCACCCACTCACTCACAGCCCAACGTCCGCACTAGCACACCGCTCCACCTCATGAAGCTTAATTCGAGATTCGGCCACCATATTAAAACCATGCTGAACCAACTAGACTAAGAGAGTCTTGCCAACCCGTCTAGATCCCGAGTCTCCCAACACTATCCTACCACATATGGAAAGTGTGTTATGGATAACTATATTAGGGAGGAAATCACACGCAGGATATTTATCCACAGATCTCCCAATATCCAAATCTCATACGTCTCAAAAACATTAATCCTTAATAAGGAAGAACTAGTCCTTGATAAGGAAAGAGATATCTTATCACCAAAATCACGAGATTATCTTTCCTAAAATCAAAGAGAAATTCGAGTATAAAACAAAGACTCCCCTCGAGGGAAATGTGTGAAATTCCAATTGCACTAACTCCTTTCTTTCTCTTCTCCATCCTTCATTGACGACCATCTGAGAGGCGGCCAACACATCCTATCGCCCCCTTTGCAGTGTTTACATCGCGCCGGTTGATGCCCCGTGCAGGTTAGGACGATCCGTGCAACGATGCTGGGAGCCAACTAGCTAAGGGAGGCAAATGCCCTTGTAAATTTTTAGGGGGAAAAAATCACAATTGGCACTAAGATTTGAACCTGCACCCACCCCCACACCACCCCACGCCCTCTTCTCTCCTGAAAGGGTGAAGGAATGAACCAACTAGGCTATCGCTGCTTATCTATTAATCCATGCCCCTATGACTAGAATTCTAGCTCCACCATTCGGCTTATAAAGGTAACTATAACCTGATGCATGAGCCTGTGCATGTAACATTTGCAAAGGTTCAAATGTCTTCTTCCATCGAATGATTTGTTTAAATCTTGATGCATGGGCTCGAGGCATGTAAAATTTGCAGTGCCAAATTTCTTCTTCCATCGAATGATCTGTTTTCTCTTTTTCTTTATTAGTGTTTTTCAACAAACCATGACTCTCATACTTCATCACTATTTTTCTTTTAATATTATTATGTATATTTATTCATTTTGTGAAATTCACTATTTGGGCATGAATGTTGTATTTTACCTTTTCATGCTTGATTTAGCTTTTTAAGGTATTGTCTTAAGGTCATTGTAACGTTATCATTGCTTTAGGCGTTCCGAATGCAGCACCTAATCAATATGCCTATGGATATTTGTATATCATATTTTGAGGATGGGGACAAGGGCTTGGGTTGAGATCAATGCATATGCATTCAAGTTTGCTATGAGTTTATTGTTTTTGTTACGTTAATGCTAGCATAACATCTAATGGTGTCTAATCTCTCACAACATTTGAAAAGAGAGGGTATCTTGAATTCTTCATTTGAATCAAGTTACATAGAATTTTAATTAAATATTTAAATACTCCCTCTTGAAAAAGTCCAACCACATTTTTTTTTCTTACTACCAATCATCTTCCCAATGTCTCTCATAGATCTCCGTTACTTTTCCTATCCTCGGTTTCTTTCCCCCACTTTCCATTGAACATATTCAAAGAGTGGAAAGAAGCATCAGTCAGAGACTCAGAGGATTGATCAGACCTATTTCACAGAATGAATTTTACAGCTTACTGAGCCTTTTATAAATGAAATGCCATATTTTTGTCACTTGAGCTCAAATCCTTGTACAGATAGCCTTCATCTTTACAAAAGATGAAGGTTACTAATTGGGCTGGAAATATTCTTCACATGGGTGCTTTCTTTTTAAGCTTTTAGAAAAGGGAAACAAATGAACTCTTTCTTTTTAAAAATGCAAGACAGAAGGAAGGCAATGAGAAATTGCCAATGGGGGGTTATGGGGAATGGGGAAAGGTGGGTTTGACTTTATAATGGCATTGATTTTAGAGGGGAAAAAAGGCATATTTAAGGGGGTTATGTTATGAAATGAATGAAACCAGCAAAAATGGAGTGACTGATGAGCACATGGTGGAATGAAAAAAACAAGATGGGCTTTCTGGGTTTGTTGCATTTCTTTTAAAGTAGGAGATATGGGCATCGATAGGTTTTGTTTTGTTCCTAATCTCATTCGTTTTCATTTAATTACCCTTACCTACTTAAACAACGGTTGCTTCACATGCAGCTTTAATAAACCAATTCTCTATAACAGAGAGGAGGAGGCTAAGAGAACAAATTAAAATCACAAAAGTGTGTTCACACTCACAATGAAGGCCAGGTAGAAGGGATGAGAAGGATTGACTTAATTAATTAATGAACAAACAAATATACGTGGATTTAAATGTAATGCCCTGTAGGCTTAAAGAGGCTACGCCTGCCCCCACATTTCTCTTAAAAAATAGCCCTTCAAAGACTAACTGATTCTTAATAATTTAGGGCCTCAAACTCACTTTAGCCCTCACTCACTCAAGTCCCATAGTCTCATCTACAAGACATGCCTAAATCACAAAACACCCTCGCTTACTTCCTCAGACCAGATCCATCTCGCCACCACACGGTCTTCGGTCTCCTTGTCGGGATGGGTCGATCTCATTCCAGATTCAGATTCAGACCCAGATCTGCATCCGGGGCTGACAATAAGACCGCGATTCAGGGCCAGAGCTGGCTCCCGTTTCTCCGGCCGCACTTCTCACTTCTCAATCCCAGTCCCACTGCTCTCGTCTGCTCTAGATTTTGTAGCTTAAGTGACAACCCATAATCCGTCTGTGTTCCAATGCTATACACAGCCCTTTAGAATGCCGCCTTAGTTCTGCACATGTATCGGCCCTGAGGGCCTACTCATGGTAGGATAAAGAGATGGTCACTGCCCCACATTTCTCTTAAAAAATAGGCCCTTCAAGACCAACTACCCTTAATAATTTAGGCCCTCTTAAAACCTCACTTTTAGCCCTCACTCACTCAAGTCCCATAGTCTCATCTACACATTACGCCCAAACTGCCAAACACCCCTCGCCATTTCCGTAATCCGGGGACCCACCGGCCATCGGCCACGGCCGGTTCTGCCGGATAGCTTCCGATTCTCCGTCTAGATCTGCATTCAGACCCAGATTCAGATCCTGGGGCCGACGTAGCCGCTTAATCGCATTCGTGCTCGTGTGGCCGCGCCTGCCTCCGGCCGTCGGCCTCACTTCTCGGGCACCGTTCCACTGCTCGTCTCTGTTTCCAGATTTTGTAGCTTTGTAAGGACAACGATAATCCGCCTGTGTTCCGTGAATTTATACACACAGCCCCCTTAGAATGCCGCCAGCCCGCGCCTACGTGGCGCCCGGATTTGAAAGAATCATACTACATGACAAAGGCTTGATTTAAAGAACTGCTGTTTGGATGTAATAGTTATAAAATAATGATATCGATCTCCACTTCGATTGATTAATGAGAAGAAAGAAAAGATGTGATGAAGAAGGGATAACTCAACATGTTCTCTCGGTCCGCTTCCAACTTTGGGCGCAAGCCTGGGTGTCTATTTCGAGGAGATGTCAAGTGCTTTCACAGAATATCACACCACTCAGAACAACAACACACACAATGAATTAATACAAATCCTACCAAGAATTTAGTACCCAGCAGCAGAGATGTGTATGAACTGATTAGTAAAGCCAAAACAGGGACATCCACCAAATACTCAAATTTTCTTCTGAAATGGCCAACCAAACCCACATCGTCACAGTGGTATTACTTCCTCTCTTTAACTTGACCATGGGTGGGCTATGACACCAGCTTATAAGTAGTGCTACATGCTTGCTTTAACCAACCATTTCTACCTAATTAAGCAATGCAAGTTTTTTGTCTGTGCACCAGTTCTGAAATTTTAGATTTTTAATGTTTCACTGTTGAACATTAAATTTATCTACAACCTCTGACAACCACCAATCTCCTCATAATCCCTTTAAACCAGAACTGACCTCCCGTTAGAGCACTGAGCTGCTTCGTGGGAACACCTAAGAAAAGCCAAAGCAAACCATTGGACTATTCATACAACAGCTGAATAATCTATCAATCTGGCAGAGAAATTAACTATCCAGACCTGCATATTCGATTATCACGGTTAAAATCACATCCTATCAGAAGTTAAGAAAATAATTTCAAAGAAAAAAAATATCATTTGATATTTTTTGACCCTGATAAAAAATGGGCTACTATATCCCAGGGTTTCTTGTAGTGTCTCATATGAAAATGAATTTTTGCTGTGAAGGCATGGGGGAAATGTTGAACTCTGGTCCTCTTGTCAA
Source organism: Tetrastigma voinierianum (assembly GCA_016808115.1). Classification (NCBI taxonomy): domain Eukaryota; kingdom Viridiplantae; phylum Streptophyta; class Magnoliopsida; order Vitales; family Vitaceae; genus Tetrastigma; species Tetrastigma voinierianum. The sequence goes on from JAEQBH010002378.1 coordinate 31,558, forward strand.
GGGTCAATGACGTTATTTTAGTTGATCAAGTGATGTTATTTGTGCAAACCACCAATTTTTCTTTTTCTATTTCTTTTTTTAAATTTTTTTCTTTTTTCTTTTTATTTTTTTTTGTTAAAACTTAACAATAAACTTGAATTACCTTCATATGATCCTTGTAATTAGGCTGCTGATTTCATCCACATGCTTCCTTGGAGAAAAAAAAATCCAGATCTTCATTCCAACTTGTTGTAAGGCTCACTTCCAACTCCTTCAAGTTCTAACATTTCTCTTTTAAAACTCATAATAAATTGAGTGAAGAAATCTCTCCATTGTATTCTGTATGAATTTCATTGAGCTGATCTGTCAATATCAACTTGAGGCATGCTTCCCCATCGCAGAAATTTTAAGGATTCAAGAAATTGAGTGAATTTCTTTGCTTTATGATTCAAGAATAACTAAAAGAACTTCGCATTAAAACAAATCTCAAGCATGACATCTAAACCAAAATCTTGATTTTTCTAATCCTCATGATAATGTGATTTGCACCCAAATGAAAGGAAAATGAAAGTATGATCAAATCTCAACATCTATCCAGCGCGACACCATACATCACAGCACACGGGTTAAATTCTTTTGCTCATTTTCAAACAAACACTATCCACGAACAGAATACACGAAATTTTATTTTCCTATTATTTCAAAACTTTCTATAAATCACTACATCCTCTCTTCAATTTTCCTATCTTCCTTTTCGTTGATTATCTTAGTTTCAGGTCAGATTTATGGTTGAAACATGGAGTCCTGATTATTACCCCAAAGTCCTAAGGCATGTACGTCTCAACTAGTATCAAGGGATACACACAAAATGCGATGAAAAGTATAAAATAAATGATTAAAAATTATAATAAATATTCTTTAAAAAATATGAAAAAACTTCAAGAATTTAAAAATTAGCTAATATATTATATTAAATTACTTATGATAATATTAAGTGTGCTTTTTTAGAGAATAATATATTATGGATTTACTTTTCCTTTACTTCATATAAATATATTCAATTTTAATAATATAAAAATAAATTATATGTGAATTATAAAAATCTATATTAAATATTCTTTAAAATTAATAAAATCTTTACTTAAAATTAGCTAAATAATTATATAAAATTATTTATGATAATATTAAGTGATTTATTTTTCCCCTTTACTGATATAAATATATTCAATTTATTATTAAATGACAATCCATACATTCTATATAAATACATAATACTTTAATAAATTGTATTCAATTACTACTCTACTATAAAACGGATTTTACACTGTCATATATTTCCATTTTTATATTTAGTCTCCATTAATACCGATTTAAGGTGTCGTCATTACTGATATATGTTGTTCCTTTGTTTGATCGTGTATGAAATTTTAAAGGAAAAAAAAGAAATCTATTTTTGTATTTTTCCTTTCTGAACTTTAATACTTTCAGATATTTTATATTTTATAGGAATATAAAATTTGTATTTATGATTATAACTCTAAATGAATTTTGTGTTGCTGGTATTACCCCCAACGTCTTACTTGCTTTATTTTTTTATTATCACTTTATTTTTATTTTTTCACATTAATATTTTATTTTAGAAAAATACTAAAAAATATATCTAGTCAAAAATAAAGTAATTATTCAAATTATAATTTATAAATTAAAACTAATTTGATAAGATAAAATATATACATATAATTTTCAATGAGATAAGTATTAATGTAACCTTTAAAAATACCAATTGTTTAGATAAATTAATTATTAAAATAAATTAATATCAGTATCAAAATGACTTAATTTTTATCTTTAACTAAGATAAAACATGTTTTCCAGATATATGTAAGTTGCGTATCTATTTCTTTATTAAGTACGAAAATTATCTATATTGTCAAAACTACTTCCTAACTCCCTTATATCTTTTGACTTATATTCCTACTCTTTACAAATTTTAGTCCTCAACTTTAAACTACTTGAGTAGGGTCTTATTGATAATCCATTTATGTTTTTATTTCAAAAAATAAAATGAAATGTTTTTAGGTAGTTTTGAGAATTTGAATATGACAAATGATTTAAATACATTGCATGTATGTAATGCAATTTTTAGCTTATTCTCCATTATGACAAAGCTAATTTATATTTATATTTTTATATTGAAAACTTTTCTTAAGATAAAAATTTACGTCTTGAGACTTGGCTTAAAATGGTATGATTGTGAAAACATATAATGCAAAAATGTCATAAAAATAAAACTAAAATTAAAATAAAGCCTATTGCTGTTAACTCAGAAATTGAGTTCTGTGGTTTTATGGTAAAGCTGAAGAAGATAGGAGACAGAGATGAGATCGTAGATAAGGTGAGGGTAAACTCAAACTTTGGTTGCTGTGGCTACTCTGTCGCCTTATCATCGCTAGACATGAGCAAATCAAGATCAATCACTACGAGACAGCAAATCAAGATCGATCACTACGTAGTCTAAGAGATTTTTAGATACATTCTCTACCTGAGATTCAAAAATGTTGAATTTGGTGAATTGATTTTCCCCTTTGGAATGATTCTTCAAGAGACCCAAACTCTACATAGCTCACAAAACTACTGGCTAGAGCATCACCAAAATTGTAACCTTTATAAAGAGTGCAGCTACGATGAGTCGCTTGAGATGTGAGGGCTTTCCCACGATACGCTTTAGATCTTACGGCCGGACTCCACCACCGACTTGGACTTGCGTAAGCATCATACCGCCATGTTGGCAGCAAAACCAACTCCCATCACTGGCGAGATTTCTAGCAAAATTTACGTGTCAGTCTGAACTCCTTGCGCTAAACTGTCTGCTGCCGACACCAACGCTTGAGGTTTACGACCATCGATCGAACAATGCAAGCCTCGACACCCTTTTCTATAAAGGTTGGTTTGATTGTCAAAAATTCGAGGTAATCCATCACTGGCTGCGGGGAACCACCATTTATGTGTTGACTTTCAACTTGATGAATATAGCTATCATTATTATTCTTACAATGTTAATGAAGGAAATTGGAAGTTTCTTGGAGAATCAGAGGATAAGTTACCCGTCCCGTACCACTTCACGCCTATGTGTACTGGCAAGTTTGTGCCTGGATACAAGGACATCTACATCTTCTTTCGTGGAGACATCCCGTATGCCGCTTTGATCCCTTCCAACAACAAGAGTCCTACTCGCATCGGCTTCTAAAGAGGCTGACGGGCTTTATACTCATCGCCAAAGTGGCATCATATAGTGGATTAGTTGTTGAGTTGGGTGAGCATGAGATGTGCATCATGAAACCTTGGTCAGTACAACCAAAGGAGGAAAGCCTTCATCCTTGCCGCATCATTCTATATATGGCCACTTTCAAGGTCGATAAACTACTACAGTCCTCCTCCTTAGCCCTACTCAGGACTGCTGATACTTCTGATGTTTCCCAAACTTCTTCTCATCACGATAATGGTAATTGCGCATGTCATTATACACATCGACCCGAGCTATGATATCAATTTCTATGTTTATTTAACCAAATAATTTTGATTTTATGTTGTATGTTCAAGACATCCAAGCTCCCTTCTTGTCTATTACTGCCTGAGCAAAGGTTTCTCTATTACCTTGATGAGGGGCCCCCGATGCATCTTATACTAAGTAAAGGCTTTCTTCCATCAATTGTATGTCTTCTTTTCTCTTATTGTTTTCAACAAACCATGACTCATACTTGATCATTATTTACCTTTTCTATATTATTATGTATAATTCTTCATTTTGTGGTACTCACTCATTTCTCTATCATGGTATGTACTTTAGTGTATCATAGGATACTCACCTCACATGCATCCCTTTGTTTCATTCCTATGAATATGCATCCCTTTGTGGTATTCAATCTAAAATAGCCACTATACCAAGAAGATTATGAAGTTACCCAAGTAAGGATATTACTTATTTGATAGAACTAATGTTTGTGTGTTAGTGCATAGACATTGATGGGTTAATATATTTCCATATCTCTTTATATATTGCGCCTTATCTACAAGTGACTACTCATTTGGGCATGACATGTGTTTTCACCTTTTCATGTATGCTTTTTATGAATTGAGATATGATTGATTTTATAGTTTTGGTTGGAAAAAAATAGGCCTTCACTTTAATTTGTCACCAAAGGTATCTATGACCTGATGCATGGGGCTCTAATGGCACGCTTTGTAGTGCCTTCTTCCATCAATTAATGTATGTCTTCTTTTCTCTCTTAATGCTTTTCAACAAACCATGACTCTCATACTTATCACTATTTATCTTCAATATTATGCATTCAGATATTCGTTCAATTTGTTTAATTTACTTTTGGGCATCACATGTTGAATTTACCTTTTCCAATATATGTAGATAGGTACTAAACCCACAGGAGAGCCTAACTAAAAAAGATTGTCCTGGAGCAGGTGGGAGAACTCTCCCTGCTTAAATACCACTCCACAATCTTATACAGATCCGACGTGATCAGATCATCGCTTCACCCCTAGAGAAACCGGATGTCCTTAAACAACTCACACTCTGAATAACTTTCACTCCGGACAATCTATTAGGCACTGGGTAGTCCTCTTCTAGGTACCACTTGCCCGCTACGTGCCGGCTCTTAATGGAACAACCAATGGTAGGCACCCAAGTCCAATAGGAGAGCCCAACCCAAAAGGCCAACTTGATAGGTGGAAGAACCTCTCAAACTTAAGTACCACCCCCACAATCTTATGTGGAGTTGATGTAGATCGTATCATACGTCTAATTTTATGGCTATTATTTCTTTATGTCATTTGTATTGTTTTCATTGCTTTTAAGTGTTTCTAATGCAAGTGGTTTTATCACCATACATAAATCCAGTGAGTCACTGACGCCCATCCGATATGCATCCAAGTGTACGTGCTTTAAGTCTATAGTTTTTAAGAAGTCAGAGTTATGTCAATCACTAATCAAGATATATAAATTGTCTTTTTAAATGACTCTACTTAAATAGTTGGAATAAATTTCTAACTATTGCATATTTTCATGTCGTGAATGGAAGGATAAATATTAAATATGATTCTTGTTTATTTAAAACCGAAAGGTGGTGTCGCTTCAGTTTATTACTTTTAGTTGATGTGATTTTTACAATTTATAATTGCTTCGAATTTGTAAAACATGATCACTTTGTACCTTTATAGGACATGAAGGTGGAATATTATTTTCAAGATCCACTGAAGCAACAACAAATCTAGCTATGATATTATATATCACCACCGCATTCCATCGTTAGCCTTGAATAGAACTCTTCACAAATGAAGAAGACAGAATGTGGGAAGCAAGTTTCAATATCTCAGATCAAATAAGAAAAGCCAATGCAATTCCTAAACATCAAGATGAACAATCTTTGCAGACTTGCATTATATATTATCACTAGATATTTCCTCTTATAAAATGTCAAGCCTCTTCCTGAACCAAATCCTAAGCTTTGGTAGTGAGGTGACAATAGCCTGTCTACTCATGCTTAGCTCATATGATGTAGCGCTTAATGTTTAATTAGGTAGGGCATAGTGATAGGAGTGGTTCCGGGTTTGAGTCCCAATAGTGACAATTTACTATATTGTAATTAAAAAGTGTTTCGCTATAAAAATGTAGGTAGACAATAGTTTAAGTATTTAACTATTGAAAGATTTATTTGACTACTCTTTCAATCTCTTCAATATATGTTTCAATTAAAACTTCACCACCCTTTCAATTGCCAAAGTTCATAAACCTTTTCACCGTCCCATGTAGCTTTTTGGGGGATGATTTTAGGAGAAACAAAGAGGAGAAAAGAATTCATTTTTTCATGACGTGTTATAGAAATGTACAAATTAAACATCAGAAGAATGGTAATGGAAAGTAAATATGGAGTAATAGCCATCTACGAACTTAATTAAATAAATCCTAGTAAGCTTCTCTACACGTTTCTTGTTTAAGCCAAATGTTGTACTTGGAGTTGTTTTAGATCTTCGTTCTAACTTGCTGTGCGCTCAATTTCCAACACCTTAAGTTCTAATATTTTCTTTAAAACTCCAATACTAAATTGATGAGGAAATCTCTATTGTATTCCAAAGTGAATTTCATCGAGTTCTTGATTCACAATAACAATTTGAGTAGCATGCTTCCCCATTGTGTGGGAAATTTTAATAACAATTGAAAACTTTTATTGTTATCTGAATTTAGTATTTTTTTTTTTTTTTGTATTTTTCAAGAAAAAAAATAAATTGGGAACCAAAACGTGTTTTCACTGTTCTCCTTGTTTTTGAGAACATAAAATATACAATTTTAAAAAATTATAACAAAACTAGCATTAGGATTTTTTTTACCACTCATGCTCAAGAGTGCCGTTCTTCTCAATGCTCTTTACTATTTTTCTTACTCATGGTTTTTAGGGTGATGGACTTGTAACTCCACTTTATTCTATAAATAAATTTTGGATGATTTTATCTCAGTAAGGGTTTTTTCATTATATTTGTGTCTTCTTTTGGTTGAATGCTCTTGATTTATTATTCTTATATAATTGAGTAGATGTTATTCTTGTTGAGAGGTTTTTCGGATCTTTTTGTATTATACCTTTTTATTGTGCATCAAAGTATTAGAGAAAAATAAAGATTATACCCCATTCTTTTGAAATTTTCTATTTTTCAGTGTTTCAGTTTGCATATTTATGAGTAAATTAAAATCTTTTGTATGCATTTAATTTGAAAATTTTGAGTATATTTAAATATATATTTATTTTTATATAACTTTTTTAAAAAGAATTTCTTCTTCTTTTACAACTAGAAAATTCATTATATAGTCCAACAATTAACTTGCATAACCCTCATATGAAAATAAATTGAAGGGTCAATGACCTTATTTTAGTTAATTAAGTGAAGTTATTTGTGCAAACCACCTTTTTTTTTTCTTTTTAAAGCTTAACCATAAACTTGAATTGCCTTCATATGATTCTTGTAATTAGGCTTTTGATTTCATCCACATTATATTATTTAATTTCTAATTTCTTTCTTGAATTTCTTTAATCTGATGTTGTGAATGATATACTAATAATTATACTACTTAATCTATCTTAGAATTGGGCAAGTGGGATTTGATATGCTTCCTGGGAGAAAAAAATCCAGATTCATTCCCAACTTGTTGTGTAAGGTTCATTTTCTAACCCTTCAAGTTCTAATATTTTCTTTAAAACTCTTATAATAATTGGGTGAAGAAATCTTCCATTGTATTCCAAAATGAATTTCATCAGAGTTCTTGATTAGTCAATATCAACTTGAGTAGCATGCTTCCCCATCGTGAGGGAAATTTTAAGAGATTCAAGAAATTAAGTTAATTTCTTTTGCTTTGAGGGATTCAAGAATAAACTAAAAGAACTTTACAATAAGAGAATACCTTTAAAAAAATCTCCTAAGCATGACATCTAAAACCAAAATCTTTGATTTTTCTAATCCCTAATGATAAATGTGATTTTCAGCCAAATGAGTGATTTGTGCCCAAATGAAAGGAAAATGAAAGAAATGATCAACCTCTATAATCTCGGCCCATGGTTTATCACCCCACATCGCAGAGCACCGGTTAAATGCTTTTTGCTCATCTTCAAACAAACACCACCCACAAACAAAATACGTGAAATTTTCTTTTCCTGTTCTTTCTAAACAATTTCAAAATCTTTTTATAAATCACATCCTTTCTTTCAATTTTTCTAGCTTCGTTTTTCGTTGATTATCTTCATTTCAGAGGTGGCATTGGGGGCTTGTGATTCATAGTTGAAAATAGTAGTATTAGTCGTTAGAGTCACAAGGAATATATGTCTCTATTTGGTATCAAGTAATACACAAAATGTGATAATTAAACATTTTTGAAAAGTATAAAATAATTTATTAAAAAATTATAATAAATATTCATTATAAAAACTTCGACACTTGAAAAATTGCTAAAAAAGTTATATTAAATTACTTATGATATTATTAAGTGGGATTTTTTTTTTTTTGGATACAAGGGAAGGGGACCCCACCATAATGAAAGTAAGGCTTTCTAGGCCAGACGAGCCAGTCGATCAGCTACTTGGTTGGTTTCTGGGGTAAATATGTTGCATCACCACCTCCATTCTTTGAGGAGGTCTCTACAGTTCTCCACGATGGTCACCAGTATGGGGTTCTTTTCTCTCTCTTCCTTCAGCAAGTTGTAGAGGATGAGGGAGTCTGATCCCTGCAGCGAGCGCCACCTGCTGCAGCGATGCTCGTGGTTCTCCTCTAGTAACCTTCCACGTTCAGTTTTGTCGAACCATGTAGAGGCGCTTCCCATTTGACCCATATCATGGAGTGACAATTCCTTTGCCTATGCAGGATGTTGACAATAAAGAAAGCCGATTTGACTTATCGCGAATAATCTCTGATCTTAGTTACCTTGTAGAGGAGATCCCAGTCCTGACCGCAAAAAACTGTTGCATTCCGCTACTTCCAAATCCATCAAATGCAAATCGCATAGGTTTCTCTCTAGGGGACATCGAAGGAGGTGAACTCCTTGCTCTTTAAGTTCCAACGAATCCATTGGTTAAAGGCAAGGTGTTGGAGATCCTCCCACTTGTTACCCTCCATGATCTAGTGCCACACTTCACTGGCCTTGGGGCATGTCCTGAACAAATGATCCAGGTCCTTCGCCATATCTGTACAAAAAGTGCAGTAGGCAGCGAAGTCATACTATACTTGGCATCTCTCCATATTTGTGAGTAGTTTTTGGCAAAGCACTCCAAAACAGCATTTTAATTCGTTGGGGAATCATGAGTTTCCACTGTGGAATCGTCTCTATCGCTAGGCTCTGGTTGCTATCGTATATGGAGTTAATAGTGAATTTGCCCGATGATGTTGGTTTCCAGTGTATGCTATCATATTCATCTCCTTGCTCTAATCATGACTGCAAAGTGTTTAATAGAGTTGTCTGAGGAAGGAGCCCATTTAGAGTTGCCCACTTCACCCCTTGTAGGGAATCCATAGATCCTTGACATTTTTGTAGGAGTCCGCAAGAGTTATGTCCTTTAAAGCTATGTCCAACAGTGGTGTTTGCTCCAGCCAAGGTTCCCTCCAGAATAAGGTGGTCTTTCCGGAGTTAATGGTTCCCATTCCTAGCTCCAACACCTCTTTGGCTGCAGTAATTCCTCTCCAAACGTTTGAAGATCCTTGTTTGGCTTTAAGCTTGACGATTGAAGGCTCTCCTCTCATATACTTGCTAGCCAACACCCGGACCCAGAGCTTTTATTTTTCAGTGAGGACTTTCCACCCAAGTTTAGCCATGAATGCCTTGTTCATTGCTTGCATTCTGGAGGATATTCTGTCGAGCAAGTTTTTGTAAGTCCCAACATTTACTCGGCCGTGGAGTGAAGGTGTCCCAAGATACTTGCCTAAATTGTTTGTGTAAGGGATACCAATGGCAAGGGAGATCTCAATGGCCTGCTGCTCGGTCACTGTTTTAGAAAAGGTAATATTAGATTTCTGGAAATTCACCCTTTCTCCTGAAATTGTGCAAAAGTCGTTCAAGCACTCCTTCACAATGTTGATTTGATCCACTGAGGCTTCTGTGAAAAAAATGAGGTCATCTGCAAAAAAGAGGTGTGAGAGGTGAGGACAAGTGCGAGATAATTTTATTGGTGTCCATCTGCATGTGTCAACGGTTGCATGAACCCCTCGTTGGTTTGAACCACTCAAGTTGCTTCCCATTCCAAAGAATAAATCCATTCTGGAAGTTTCAACACAGTGCATGATGTTGCTGAGAGTCTATCTTGATAGTCATGAAGCCCTCACTGAGTGCCCTTGGTTCTCATAGAGTGAGGACCCTCTTGATAAATGATGATGTTGTTTGCAATGTGCCTTCCTGGTGACGAAGCTGCTTTGGTTTGTCAATGACGCTGTCCATCACTTCCTTTAATCTGTTGCGATTGTCTTTGTAATTACCTTGTAGCCCATGCTGTATGGTGGCTAATTGGTCTCGATTGGGTTCTTGCTTCTGGATAGAGTACCTTCGGGAGCTGGACAAGGAGGGTGTCATTGACGCCTAGAGGGAGGGTGCCCGATTCAAAAAAGTCACGTGCAAACTTGTAAACGGACTCCCCTACAACTTCCCAGAGGTGTTGATAGAAGCTAGCCCATAGTTCGTCTACTCCTAGGGCTTTGAAGGGGCCCATTTCAAAAACTGCTCTCCTTATTTCCTCCATGGAGACGGTTGGTTGGAACATGTAGAGTGTTATCTTCCGAGATGAGCAGGAAGCCCCAGCTTCATGAACTTAGTACCCTTGTTCCTTAGTTGTGACATCCCACCTTAATGAAATTTTTGACTTTTTTTTTCCACTCCACTAAATTTCTATCGCGATAGAGTAATCTTTGTCGCGGCAGCAAAGATGACCGCCCATCGCTACGTAACCTCTCGCCGTGATAACCTGGCCGCGCCGCCCGCGCACGCCGGCCGCGCTTCGCCGCGGCACGCCGTCGCAGCGGATCCTCGTTGCCGCACGCACGCACGCCGCTTTATCGCGCGCCGTGTGTGCTGTCATGCGCTCTATCGCCGCTTGCCTTGGCTGTGCCCTGTCACGACACAAGGGCTATGTCGCTACATCGGAAACCCCAGGTCCAGGGATTCTCTGTCGCGACAAAAAAACATTGAGAAGTCATTCAGCGATGCAGAATTCTCCGTCAGGGGCGTAACCTCCACACGCCACTCGCCGCTAATAATTAGTCGTGTCCCGATACAAGGCCTTCCAAATTACCACGCTCGGGGTCGCAACATAGAGCTGGGTTAGTCCCGCCGCGACAGAAAATCTTTATCGCGGACTCAAAATCGCCAAGTACGTTTAGGAACCTCAAGGCGGCATGTGTTTCGTACAGTTTTTCGCGGAGTCGGGTTGCCGTCGCGATCGCCCGTCGCTCCTACCCGGGACCTACTCGCGGACGCGAGCATGAAACCCCGTCAAGGATAGGTCGAGAAACTTGTCGCGACACGTATCGGAGAAGCCCCGTCACGATAGAATTTCTTCGCAATGAGATCTAGGAAACGGGCAAAGAGCCCACCGCCCCCGCACTCTAGTTTTCCTTTTTTTTTTTTCCACTTCCAAACACCCTAAATTCAATATAAATTAGTCTTTCAATTACAAAGACAACAGGAAGCCTGGAAAACTTGCCAAAATGTAGTTATCATACAAAATGAGTTTAATTACAACTCTTATACAATAAAGAAACTGGGGTTTCTACCCAGATTTTACAAAATACAAAGCAAAGCCAAATTTGGCATTTTTCTTCACAATTGAGGTCTTGGATGAGTTCCATCCCCCGGAGTACCTTCAGTACCTGAAATTATTTTCCCACTACAGGGTGAGCAATGCCCAGTAGATGAATCCTCCTACAAGGGCTATTCCCCACCTAAGTGCTCATGCAATGGCAAACACCCACACATTCAAGTAAAATTATGCACATTTTACTTAATGTCTATACGTTACGTACCATGCCTCGAGTCCTCACCGACTCCCTCACACATGCATTTTCCATGTATGAAAAACTATTCCCAAAACAAAAGATTTTTGTTTTAGAAAGCTCATTGGACAATCTCCGATTTAAAAATTTATTAGTCAACCCTCCGATATAATTTAGTGGACATACTTCGACAAATAATTTTGTGGACAACCCTCCAATATAATTTAGTGGACATACTCCGATAAATATTTGTGGACAACCCTCCGATAATAATTTCTCCAAAAACCGTGTCATGCACACACACCTAATATATCATTTTCATACCAATTCATGTTAATATATCATGTACACATATAATAACATAATTTACACACAACCAACATGTTATTCATATTAGCAATAACTCACAAACAGCACGTGACCAATAACAAATCGAAAACTCCACCCAGTGGATCGCCAAAATAGTCCTAAAAATTCCAAGATTCGGGCCCCAAATTTGACCGAACTCGCATGGCCGCCCTGGCCTCGCCAAACACCTCTCGCTCATTTGAATGGCCTTGTGTCCAAAATAAACCGAGTAGGAGAATAACCCATACCTCTTGGAGTTTGTTGAAACTCCCCGATTCCAGTCTCTACTAGAAGCTCTTGTCGCGAGGAAGCACTTTTCCTCTTGCTTCACCGAAAACCGACGGTCAGATCGTCGAAAAATCTAGAGAAAAAGTAGAGCTTATCTTTCTACTTCTTCTTCCCTCTCCTTCTCTTTCTTTCTTCTCTCCTTCCTTTCCTCTACCATCCCACCTGATTCCTCTACCCAAGACTTCAGTCAAGGAGGTCCTCTCGCTACGTGTCATCCCCTCATTGGTTCTCTCGATTACCCTTATCCACTTATCCATCTACTGGATTCCATCCAATCACGTGGGTGACACATGTCTCATATGGCCCCACTCAGCCTCTCATTCTGATCGGGGTTCTCCACTGGGACACGTACCAAATAAGTGAGCCACTCTATATGTGCCAAGTGTCACCAGGACTCCCTGCCCTCGAAAACAAATCTTCGATCGTTCGAAATTCGACGAAATTCGATGTGGCATCTAGATTTCGCGAGACGATCCCAATAGTGAAGTCCGTTTCATCATCTGAGATCTAGAAAATTTTCATATTTTTCAACTGAAATTACTGTTTTACCCTTTTTAGAAAAATTGTATTTTTCCCGGGTTTTACATTCTTCCCCCCTTAAAAGAATTTTGTCCTAAAATTCTACACACACATTCACATCAACTCTCATGCATATGCAATGTGCACACTCTCATGCATGCAAACTAGTCATTTAATTACTAAACGACTCAACCACGTACTGTGACGCCGCAATTTTCGGGGGTCATTTTTTTTTTCATACAAGAGTTCAATGTACTTCTCTTTTTCATACCCAAAATATATGAAACTATATTGTTCTAATATATTTTTACAAAAATGCTGCTCAAGGCCACAACCCGGCCTTCTTCGCACTCACCTGGCCCCACGGAGCACCGCCTCTCGTACCCAGTGGGTCCTACAAATCAACAGCAAAGTTCCCAAGAATATAATCTCCTCCATGGTTACTCCCACCCAGTGCACATGCAATGGTTGCACGTAGAACATCTCAAAGAAGATGCCAAGCATGAACGTCAATGCATGAATGTCCTCACGCCCATATCCCGAGTCACTCACTCGACTCCCCACACTTACCTAGGCTACACGATCTCCAACCACATCTTGTTCCAATTAACAATCTTTTTCCAAAACAAGAATTTTTGTTTTCTTTTAAAAATTTGTAACCCATTGGAAACACCTCCAATGCTCATTTGATTTGATAAAATTGCATGTGTTTTTGTATTTGTGGGCCACGGATTTTTCGGGTTTTCACCGTCGGACGCCGCGCGCCGTTCCAACATTTTCACGAACTTACATCGTCGGGATTCATGTCTAACCGTGAATAACATTTGGGTCTTTCACCCGGGGGGATCTACCCCATCTTGCTATGCCCAACACACTTATATTTATTTCCATTCGTTTCAAAACCGTGTGACTCCATCTACCCTCATTCCCACATCCGAGTCCACCAATCAATACCATACATAGTTTTGACCCATAACCGTATACCCGTGACACCCCACAGAACACCTAACCCGGTGCCGATCCGCACCATGCACTCACACCCATGTCATGTGATGTCTTCGTGCACATGTAATGCTATTATGCTAATTGCATATATATAATCATCCATGCACACATATTCATGCATATTTATCCATGCTTCATATTTAAGATTAAGCATACCTGTTAAAATGTCATACAGCACATATCAACATGTCATATTCCACACTGCATGTTATCAACTCAAGCCATATACAGCACATATCAACATGTCCTACTCCACACTGCATGTTATCAACTCAAGCCATATACAGCACATATCAACATGTCATATTCCACACTACATGTTATCAACTCAAGCCATAACACACAACTTAACTGGCTAGCACTAACCTGCCTGATTAGCCAATGTCATCTACAGGAACATGGATGAAATCTTGACTCAATGGGCTTTCCATAGAGTCCAAGAACACCCGACCTGACCGACGCGAGTTATGACCTTCCGAAGTCGAGGTCACACGACCAAACCGCCCCACCCGGCAATTTACCCATTTGCTCCCAGACGGCCATTTCGGGCCGACCAGACACCCACTTCCCTCTCCAAATGGGTCCACCGAAAGCCGACGCAATGGGCTTCCATAGAGTCTAAGAACACCTTAATCCAATTGGATTCCAGAAAGTTATGACTCCGGTCGGAGGTCACATACGACAACCGTTCTCACCAGGCAGCCTACCTTACTACCGGATTCGCCATTTTCATTGGCTCAGATACCCATCGCCTCCAAATGGGCTCGATGGAAATTTTACTCAATGGATTTAAGTGAATCTAAAGAATCTAAATCTAAGTTCGGGACGAAAGTTATGACTCCGTCAGGTCGAATTAAGACTAAATCAAGCCCCCTCGAAAGCGTACCTCACCTTTACTTGCCTCGACGGCCATTTGATGATAGCTCGTACACCCACTCACCTCCAAATGGTTCCTAGCATGGAAATTTGACTCAATGGTCTTTCCACAGAGTCCAAGAACACCCTGACCCGAATTCTACGAGAAAAGTTATGATCCTCCTCGGGGTCGAGGTCACACACGACTAAACTGGTTTCCCCGCTCTACCTTATTTCCGAAGGCCATTTCCAGCTTACTCAAACACCCAATGCCCTCCGTGCGGGTTGCCTAGAAAGTCGACTAATGGGATTTCCATGAAAATAAAGAACACCCAATCTAATTTATTTATGCCATGACCTTCAAGTCGAGGTCACATACGACTAAACTGTCTCCCGGCAAATTTCTACCTTACTTTCGACGGCCATTTCCTCGGGCCGGCTCGATACCCACCGCCTCCAAAGGAGTCCCCACCCGGGAAGTTGACTCCAATGTGGCTTCCATAGAGTCCAAGAACACCCGACCCGACTGACGAGAGCCATGACTCTCTGTCGGGAGGCCATGCAGTGATCCCACTGGATTTGAACTCCATCCGGGAACCCATTCGGTGGGACCAACCGGCAGACAAATGGTGCACTCAAATACAGACTGAATGGGTGCAATTCAAATGATAAGGCACCACCTCGCGAATCCCAACAAGTAACCCTTCCAATTAGACTATTCAGTAAACGGGCCATAATCATTACGTAGCTCCGTAATCAGAAATTCAAAAATCCTAACATCAAGTTCATATCGGGATTTTGGCTACACTCACGTAAGGACTCACTACCAAATTCCCTTTCTTTCCTACCCAAAAATCAGTTCTAAAGTCTGGTTAATGTGTGCTACCCCCAATGTGGCAGCTTCTCATGATGCAAAATACAACCAACATCCCTCAGAAAGGCAAACAACCACCACACAACCCCAGGTACAAAGTAACCAAGGCAGGAGGAAGACTCCACTCCTCGGAGCTCTGGTCAAACCCCCCCGATCTTGGCCCTATGCGGTTCCCTCGCGCGGCGACGAACTCTTCCTCGCTCCCGCTTGAAAACCGTTGGTCCGATTTCCGAGAAATTTAGAGAGAAGGTGGAGTCTCTCTCTCTCAAACTCTCCTTTTTAAATCCCCTTTGTTTTCTGCCCCCTCCTCTTCCCATCCCATCAAGCTGTCTCAAGACGTGGTCAAGAGTCATTGGCCCTCTCGCTACATGTCCACTTTTCATCTGCCTAAGATTTCCCCTTATCCTCTCATCCCTCTACTACGGATTTCCTTCCAAACGACAATGACGCCACATGTCACCTATAGCCCATACTTCAGCTCATCATTCGACTTGTTCACAACTTGACACGTGGCCTCAATGTGAGCCACTAACACCTACCACATGTCACGCCATTACTCCTTTAATTACTCAAGAACGTGAAATTCGACGTTTCAAAATTTGACGGTTCGACGCAGAATCAGGATTTCATGATTTATTCCAATCTGAAGTCCGTTTCATCATCTGAGATCTATAAAAATTCAGAATTTTGGCCGAAATTACCATTTTACCCTTTTTAAGAAAATTAAATTTTTCTCGGGTTTTACATTCTTCCCCCCTTAAAAGAATTTCGTCTCGAAATTCCACACAATCGCAACAAATCACATGCGTATGCAACATGCACTATGTCATGCATGTAAACTAGTCATTTAATTATTAAACGACTACACTACGGAACTTCATCCCTAAACAAGAAGGGATAGGTGGCCCACATCGTGTCCTTCGCGCCCCATGTCGCCTCCTCCACTCCCACTAAGTAGTCGCACAGCATTTACTAGCCTCACCTGGGCCTCGCCAAGGCCGCAAACCCGATCCTCATCCATGCGATGCGTGACCGGTCCTCCCTCAAAGGTCCGACCGTGTCAACCTCAATCTTCCCCAATCCACTACTCGAAATGGATCAGAGGTACTCTGGTTATTTCGGTATGACGCCGAAACACCCATTTAACACTTGACATGCTTCGCCAGTAGCTTAACCTAAGACGCTATAACGCCCACCCTGCATTCGGCGCCCACAAACCTCTGCTGACACTTTCCGCTGTCGCGATCCGACTCACTCCTCTCTTAAGCATCACCTTCAAGAAAACGTGATCACCAACCTCAAACTCTAAGGGTCGACGTCGCCCTCATTGCCTACATAATCCTTCTCGCCTGGCCGCGCCGGAGAAGATGTCAGACAAACTCACCTCTGTGAGGTGTCTCTTAATCGATCTGACTTCAGAGACGAAGCCTCTTCCTACTCCTACCAAAGAATCGATGATCTAAGAGATGGTGGCCTCCCGTACAAAGCCTCGTAGAGTGCCACTCAGTGATACTCGCCCGATAACCCGGGCTACAGGTGCGAATTCCACTAAGGGAAAGTGCTCTTCCTAACTACTTTTATGATCCAGATTTATGCTCGCAAAGACGCCCTCTAACACCCCTATACCTCTCCGACCGACCATCCGTCTAAGCGGTGAAAACAGACTCATGGTAAGTCAGGTGGCCCATACTGGAAACTCTCTTCCAAAAGTGAGCCGTGAACTCCTGGTCTCTATCCAACACTATGGATACCGGTAAATCTATGTGGCCTGGGACGATCTCCCTCGAATATACAACCTGGCAGACCCTCTCCAATGTGAAGGTCATCCGCACCTACTAAAAATGCGCCACTTCGTGAGCCGATCCACTCATCACCCATACCGCATCGCCGCCCCGAGGTGTCCGGCGCGGGTCACTATGCAATCCATCGTGACATGCCCCACTCCACCCGCCACCCCAGCTGGCCGGCGAAAGAGCCTCATTCGGCTTCCCGTGCCTGGCCAAGACCTCGCCGACACGTGAGACATCACCAAACAAAGTCCCCAACATGTCTCTTCATCCCGGGTCCAAGAAGATCGCGATCAAGATCCCGTGACATCTTCGTGCCACCGGATACAGCAAATCCGGGAGCGCGGAACCCTCGAGGATCTCCCTCTTCAGATCCGTCAATCGGGAACCACTACCCGTCCCCAATACCGAAGACTACTTATCCGAGTGGATATCCAAATTTCTCGCCACCGTAATTCCGACCATACTTTAGTCCCCATGGATACTAACTTTACGTCCCGCCCCTCGGAGTCAATCACTCCGCCTAACAGACGATATAGCCACTAAATCTCCTAACGTGCCTCGGGCCTCGTTCGCATCAGAGTCCAACCGCCCCCACGCCTGAAGATCCCGCTTACCCCGAAGCTATACTAGCCAATACTTCCCGTGATTTCCGACTAAGTGCATCCGCCACCACATTTGCTTTACCGGATTCGCAATGCAGCGGCGTCAGACCCCAGAACTCCATCCACCAAGGTTGGCCATATCGAGGTCCCAATACAGAAAGATATACTTCCCAGACTTCTCGTGGTCCCGAGTACACCCGAACCGCCGCCAGATAGAAGGCAGCTGGCGCCAAATCTTCAAGACAAAGACTATGGCCGCTAACTCCATGTCGTGAGCCGGGTAATTCCCGCTCATGATTCTTCAATCAAGGAACCATAAGCTACTACCCCTCCCTGATTGCGATCAAACACACCCCACCCGTGCCCCCTCGAGGCATCACAATACAATCGTACCCCCGGCCTCCTGCCCGACTATCAAGATAGAGCAAAGAAGTAGTCTCCCCTTCAACCCCCGGAATGCCTTCCTCGTGACGGCCATCCCAATCAACAAACTCACCCTTCCGGTTAAGACCCAACATGGTGTGCCGCTAACGAGAAGTCCTCAATGAATCTCCCGTGAAGATCCATACTAATCCCATGAAATCGCAGATCTCGAAGATCCGACTTCTACCCTCTCCAACTCATCACTTACCACCTTCCCTGGTCAACGGGACACGCCGATCGGATTCAAGTGTCCTAAAACTCACCCCGTGTTAAGCCAAAACCTCGCACTTATCGAATCTCGCGACACAAATGACGGTCTCTCAAGAATCAGAAACAATCCTCAAGTGATACTCATGCTCCCACTGGGATCGGCATCAAAATGTCACCACAAGATCACGACAACCGATCTAGAGCAGGTCGAATACCCACATGAGGGTCCATGAGACCGACGTGCATCGCCAATCCAAAAGTGGCATCACCCAACTCAAAGCGCCCGCCATAACGCGCCTAAACGCCGCCTTAGTGACATCTTCTCCCTAACCCTCAACTGATGGCAGTACCAGCAAGTAAGGTCTATCTGTGGAGAGACTCGCCACTCTTAACCTGACGTACAAGTCATCAATCCCCCTGTAAGGGATAACATCGACTCTCGATCGTGAATCCTATTTAAACTCCATTTGGGACCAATGCACACAAATGGTCTCATTTTCTTCTTGCAACAACTGCCCCATGGTGAAGTGCTTCGTCTATTGAAACCCTTTGTCCAGCAACCCCCGTGATCTCTCGACTCGAGTTCCCGTAATTCCAATCTAGGCCATTCCCTTCATGAGCCAGAGATTTGCAAGCACAAAGAGAGTCTTTCCACACAGAACTACATCCACTTGAGGCAACTCACTCATCTCCGAAGAATCATCTCATGGTACTGCAGACACAGAAAGCAGATTCAAGTCCCGGTCTCATCCGGCCCCTGGGGTAAGGCTTGCGAGCCAACCCGCCAACCTGCTCCCACACTTCTGACTCGGGACACTGCCTCGGTAAAATAAATATGCTTCAGGCTCCCTCGAACATAACAGGGTACGGTCCCGTGTGTAGGCGTGAATCCTCCTACGCTCACAACTGGCGACAACTCGTGCCGGTCACCAATCCATCCTAAGGATGACGTCGAACTCGACATGTCCACGACCTCGTGTCCACTGGGCAGGAGTAGAATCCCTGCAGATCCTAACTCAACCACGATAAGCAAATCATCCCTATCCTCGCCTAATCCCTGTGTGGGAGAACTCCACATACAATGGCTCCTCCAAGGCCTCAACCTCTAAGCCCAACTTCTATCACAACCGAAGTGCAACATGAAATTAACACGATGCACCCGAGTCAAAATAATACCCTTACTCCATAAAGTAGATAATTAAACATACCCTATATAGTTGACTGATCTCCTGGCTTAATCAATGGTGTGATGGCGCAGAAGACGTCCCCTGAACCCCGATGTCCCAAATAGGCCCCATCCCTACTCGACTCATGCCCCTCGATCCTCCGGGCCTGGTCTGTGCGGAGGTGCCTGCATAACACTCGGGACTGACATCGTTCCTCCTCGACCTATAATTGGGCGGAGGGAACAAATCAGGTCCGTACTCGTCCCATCGATGACTGGGATCAAGGCCACTAAGACCCGAGATCCATGCCTCCTCGCGAGCAACCTGCTTCATATGCCCAGCCGATGGCAATAGAAACATGTCATCGGCCCCGGCGGCTTCTTCGACCGAGCCTCTAGCTCACTATCGTTTCTAACGCCGCGCTCGAAACTCCTTAATCGTGGAAGTGCTTCACTTCTTCCCGAACTCGAAGAAGACCGACTCTCCTTCCTTCACAAGACTCGCAGATCTCTGATGTCTGCATTCCCATCTCTCACTCAATGATCAAGGCTGTACTGACCATCGAGTCCATGGGCCCCCAGAGTTATGTCCCATAACGATCCCGATGGACAACTTCAGCCCATCTCTCAAACCTTTCTCGATTTCGGGCCTGGCCACATAATCATCCCCGAACGCGCTAACTCGGTGTGAATCGCTGTCACGTGACTCGGTGCACCGCCATCGTGCCCCCGTCTCACTCAAGGAACTCTCAGCCTTCGTGATGTTCACGGTTTAAAATATTTCCCTATGAATAGCCTATGAAAATCATCCCATGACATAGTCTCCAAGTCCCTGGAAGTCGTGACCCACTCCTACCCGTATCCTGACTCACCTCGTCGAATGAAGCCAACGTAATCCAAGTAGCATCGTGAGGTGATCTCCATGGCCCGTAGAATCCTCCTAACTGACATAACTAATGTCACACTGATTCGGTCCTCCTCCCGAACGCGCTTCTGAGGATGATGTGCCTCAACCTCCGGAGGTTACTCGCACCCCGACCTCTGCAACAAGCATCATCGCGCCGCGCTGGCTATCGCAAACACCCATGGCTCTCTATTAAGGCCTCCCTCGATCAAAAAGCGTGGTGCTCGATCGGCACCCCACAGCGAATTCTACGCCCCGACCCGACTTGCTACCACATGTCAAACGGCAAAGAGTTATTAAACTCCATGTTCATTCCCCGCTTTCCAAACCCCTAGTGTTCCCTTGTTGTCTTCCAAGCACATCTACCACGATATAATTCACACCTGTAACACCTAATCATTAATACATACAATCAAAGCATTACACATGAAAAACACAAATGGCTGTCAAAGGATCTAATCATGTCCCAGCTGGACTTGTAACTCTCCTACCTGCATCTCGATAGTTACTCCAACCATGATCTGCATATCCGAATTTCCAGCACTTAAGTAACTACCACATCAAGCTCAACACCGTGCTATACCAAGTTGTGATGTTCTTACTCATCAATAAAGATGTTCTGTAATTCATGTCCCATCTGCCCTAGGTATCTCGTGATACCCAGTTTCGATACTGCTCGTGACGCCCCAATTTCTGGGTCAATTTTTTTTTGCCTTTTATTTTCTTCATACAAGAGTTCAATGTACTTCCTTTACATACCCAAAATATATGAAACCATATTGTTCTAATATATTTTACAAATGTCGCTCAAGGCCACAACCCGCCTCAGACTCACACCGATGGAGCACCGTCTTCCGTGTACCTAAAAGGGGGTCCCACAACTGATGAGCAAAACCCAAGACAGAGCTGCTGATAATCTCCTCACAAGTGATTACTCCCCACTCCAAGTGCATGCAATGGTTAGTACGTAAAAACACATTCAAGTAAGATGCCTACATGAATGTCAATGCATGAATGTCCTCATGCCCATATCCCAGTCACTCACCGACTCCCCCACACTTACCTGTGGCCAAGTATGACCTAAACTCATTAGTCTTGTTCCACTAATGACCTTTTTCCAAAACAAGAATTTTTGTTTTCTTTTAAAAATTTGTAACCCATTGGAAACACCTCCAATGCTCATTTGATTTGATCAAATTGCGTGTGTTTATGTACTCGGCCACGTATGGGTTTTCACCGATTGACGTCGCCATGCCCAACACATTTTCGAACTTACATCGTTTCTGGATTCATGTCTAACCGTGAATAACATTCTCGTCTTTCACCCTTGGGGCTTAAGTATGCCCAACATACATATATTTATTTCCATTCGTTTCAAAACCGCGGTGACTCATTCTGACTTCATTCCCCATTACCCGAGTCCACCAATCAATGCCATACATAGTTTCCTCGAATCTGGCTGAACTGATGTACCCATGACACCCCACGTAACACCTAACCCTGGCCGATCCTACGACCATGCACTCACACCCATGTCATGTGATGTCTTCGTGCACATGCAATGCTATTATGCTAATTGCATATATATAATCATCCATGCACACATATTCATGCATATTTATCCATGCTTCATATTTAAGATTAAGCATACCGTTAAAAAATGCACAACACATATCGTAACATGTCATATTCCAATCGCATGTTAATAACTCAAGCCATATATGCCGTAACACATATCAACATGTCCTGACTCACACCGCATGCTATCAACTCAAGCCATATACAAAAGACATATCAACATGTCAAGTATTCCACAATTGCTACGTTATCAACTCAAGCCATACTATGTCAAACTTAATCCGGCCAACACTAACTCCGCCTGATTAGCCAATGTCCTCTATAGAATATTTGCCGCAATCTCGACTCCAAATCGGACTTCCATAGTCCAAGAACACCTTAATCTGAATTTGACGGAAAGTTATGACCTTCGGGTCGCGAGGTCACACACGACTAAACCGTCCCACCCGGCACTTACCTTTATCACTGCCCGACGGCCATTTTCGGCCACGTACACCCACTACCTCCAAAGGGGTTCGGCTGGAAATTTGACTCCAATGGGCTTTGCATAGTCCAAGAACACCGACCTGAATTTGACGAGAAAGTTGTTGCGACCTTCCGGTCAGAGGTCACCCACGACTAAACCGTCCCACCCGGCAAATTTACCTTACTTGCCTAGACTACCATTTCGGTCACCGTATACTCCAATGCCTCCAAAGGTCCTCATTGAAAATTCACACTCAATGGGATTTCTATGAAGTCAAAGAACTCCCAAATCGGAGTTCGGACGAGAAAGTTATGACCTTCCAAAGTTGGAGGTCACCCATGACTAAACTGTCTCCCGGCAAATCTACCTTTACTTGTCTCTGGACTACTTACTTTCAGCTGGCTAAGATAATCTACTACCTAAAGGTCCAATGGAAAGTTGACTCCATCGGGCTTTCCATGAAGTTAAAGAACCCGACCGAATTTGACGGTAGAAAGCCATGACCAAGTCGAGGTCACCCACGACTAAACTCCGGCTTCCCGGCAAAATTTCATCTTTACTTGCCCGGGACGGATATTTCCGGGTCGGGGCTCGACACCCACTGCCCTTCAAAGGGATCTACAAAGTCGACTCAATTCAAGCTTCCATGTAGCCCAACACCGACCTGACCGACGAAAATTATGACCTCCAAGTCGAGGTCACGCAGAGTCCCCACCGGATGGAACCCATCCGGGGAACCCATCCCGGTGAACCCAGCCTGGGGCAGACTCAAATGGATGCACTCAAATGGTGCACTGTACCTGGTGCACCACCGCTAACCGGCCAAGAGCCCTTCCACTAGACTATCTCAGAGTAATCACATAACTAGGGCTATAATCCGAATCGAAATTCAAAAGTCTAACATCAAGTTCATCGACACGGGCGCGAATCTGTCGAGGACTCACTACCAAATTCCTTTCTTCCTACCCAAAAACTGCCCTAGTCCTAAGCATCGTGCCACCCCCATCGTGGCAACTTCCTCATGATGCAAAAATACAACCAAACATCTCCCCGTAGGCAAACAACCACCACACAACCCTTGGGTGGGCAGAAAGTAACCAAGGTAGATAGCTAATCACTCCTAGAGCTCATTAAAAACTCTCCCGATCTTGGCCTCTATGCGAAGCCCCTCGCTCGTGGAGGTGAACTCTTCCCCCTCGATCCGCTTGAAAACCGCCGGGTCCGAGCTCCGAGAAATCCCAGATAGCGGAGTCTCCCCTCTCTCCCCAAACCTTTAAATCCCCTCTGCTTTCGGGCCTCCTCTTCCCCCATCCCACTCGCGTTCGTCCAAGATCGGTTATGAGCCTCGTCCCTCTCTCGTCATGTCCACTTTTGACCGGGCTCTTAAGATTTCCCTTTATCCTCCTATCCCCTCTACCATGATTTTCCTTCCAACGACATGATGCCACATGTCACCTATAAAATTCTGCACATACTGAGCTCATTGTTCGACTTGTTCACAACTCGATGATGTGCCCCAATGTGAGCCACTCAACACCTACCACATGTCACGTCACTCACCGCTCTCGAAGAACTGAAATTCGATTGCTCTAAATTTGATGAAGTTTGACGCAGACCAGGATTTCGCGAGACTATTCCAACAAAGGAAGTCCATGCTTCATCATCCGAGATCTATAAAATCTGATTTCATTAAATTACCATTTTACTTTTCGTAAAATTAAAATCCTTTCTGCCTTACACGTGACACCTTCAACATCCCTTAAACAAAAAGGGATAGTGGCCCGTGATCGTGTCCCCGCATTCCCATGTCGTCTCCCACTGACAGGCCGCGACATCACTACTCAACCCACACGGCTCATCGTCGCAAAACCCGGTCCCGACCATCCAGTGATACTTACTGGTCCCCTCCTCAAGGTCCCATCTCTGTCCACAACAATCTCTCCCCAATCCACTCACTGGAAATGGATCCGGGAGTATACTTTGTTACGTAGACGTGAACACCTCATGAACACCTAACATGCTAGCAGAATGCCAACAAATACACTATTCGCCCACCTCCTCAAGTATCTCAAGTGGGTCCGATTTAATTCCTGGCGAAAGCTCTCGTCATTTAACCCGACTACTCTTAGGGAATCACCTTCAAGAAGACGTGATCACACCCACCCTCGAACTCAGGTCGACGTCCTCGTCGACGAAATTTTTCACCGACTCAACAGTGAGAAGACGCTGTCATATAAAACCCACCTTCTCCGAGGTGTCTGTAATCAGATCCGAACCCGTGATGGAGCTCTCTCCCACTTCTATCTAGAAAATCGGTGATTGGCATGGCCCCCCATACAGAGCCTCATAGGGTGCCATCTGTATACTCGCCTGATAACTATTGTTGTAGGCAAATTCCACAAAGGGTAAGTGCCCCTCCTAACTACCCTTATGATCTAGAACGCATGCTCGCAACATGTCCTCTAAAATCTTTATGGTCCTCTCCGATTAACCATTTGTCTGCGGATGAAATGCAGTGCTCATAGTCAATTTGTGTCCCAGCTATTGTATACAGGCGCTTCGATAGTGTGTCGTAAACTTTGAAGGATCTCTGTCAGACACTATGGACATTGTCACTTCATGTAGCCGGACAATCTCTGGATCTCCTAATAAACGAATTCATAGTATGGAAGGTCATCGCATGGCTAGAAAATGTGTCAACTTAGTGGCCCAGGTCCGCTCTCGCCCATCTGGCGTCATGCCTCTACGATTGTCAGTGGCAAGTGGGTCATAAAGTCCATCGTGGCGTGCTCCCTTCCATTAAGCCCTTTCCGATGGCTAGGTAGCCACACTGTGTCGCCAGCCTTAACCTGCGACACGTGAGGCATCGTCGAGACAAAGTCCGACATGTCCTTCATCCCGGCTCCAGTGGTGCCGGCGACGAAGATCTCAGGTACATCTTCGTACCACACGGATGCACATCGAATCGGGGCTTGATGAAACTCCCAAGGATCTCCTCTCGGATTTGTCAGGCAGAGACCACTACCGTCATGATCTGGAGTATTGTTAGATGCTATTTTGGTGAGTATGTTGTGTAGGCCAATGTGACCATTTTTACTCATGTATGGGTCTCATGATATGAGACACACAGGTTTTCCGCAGGTTGACGATGGTCAACGGGACCCCCGGGAAATGGGGCGTCACATTATATGATTTTTATTTTATCAATATTTTTGTAAAAATATCCTCTGATATTTTCAATATATCCATAAAATCCAAGATGTATCAATGATTATAGTGTTTGATCATTTTCATATCTATTTCTTTTAATAAGTATGAAAATTACTTCACATATGACATATGAATAATATATTGATATCATCTATCCAAGGAAATTAAAAGAAAAAAATTAGTCCCTACCAAAACTTTTATAAGATTATGATTAAAGGTCATCCTCCATAAATTAGGGTCATTTAAAACATGAATTAAAATAAAAAATTGTAGTTAACCAATTTTTAATAACAATCTTACTTGTTAGCTTTGGTATTAGCTTCCATAAATAGAAGAAGTAGTTTAGATCATATGCTTTTGGCTACACTCAAAGATATCATTTATCATTGATATAAAGAATTGAGTCATTGTCGCTGCAAGTAGATTGCATGTTCTAGGATTTCCATGTATTCTTTTGACAAATCTTTTGATGCTAAATCCTCTGAGGAATCATTTTGTAACATATGAAAAAACTAGATTTGTGATATGGGTTAGCTTGGAGATGAAGTGCGACTGCATTTGACTTTTAGAGGTTGGAACGTAAAATTTAAGGCGAATAAAACCAGGCTAGATTGGCCCGACCCTTTTTGACTCGTGGCCCTTGTGGGTCTTGTTTGGGTTGACAAGATTAGCTCAATTAGCTCGAAATCTTTATTTAATTTTTTTAAGTAACTACCTTAATAATTTAGAATTTCAAGGATTCATCTACAAAATTCAATATTTTGACTCTTAACATGGAATCAAATATATGCTTTTATAGCATAGGGTTTTAAAAATAATTATTATGTTATATGATTAATTTAATGCGCTTTGTTAATTTTAACTATTTTCTTTTTAATTTTTTAAGTATACTTTTAATATAATTTAATATTTAAATAATATTGTATGAAAATTATGGAATGCATTTGAATTAAATAAATTACAGTTTTAATGAATATATTTTCATTCTCTCATGTGATATTTTTAAATATTTACAATTTCATTTTTTGTATTTCTCCTATACATTTTATTTAATCATATATGTTTTTTTTTTTTGATAAAAATTAGTTGTGATAGTTTATAAATTAAATTAAAATTTTATTGTTATTTTAAAATACTAAGAAAATCATACACTTATTTCTTTCCTAATATGGTTATATGTTCCAATTAAGATGAATTTTTAAAACAAATAGGATATTTTATTATTATACAGATGTATTTTGGGAAAAAAAGTTTTATTCTAAATATAAAAAATATATTTTTTTTTCTAAATATAAATGAAATTTATGTTGTTTTTTTACAACTAAGCACTTTGTTACAATGTAGTTAAACTATCCCTGAACCTGGACCCGTCCCCTCCCTAGATGACCTACCTTTTGAAACTTTGAACACTCTAACAACTGAGGTAGGCATGTGGACTATGTTGTTAACATTTTAAAATTTAATTAATAGATGAGGATTGACTCAACCAACATCAAGGATATACATATTTCTAATGTGGAGTCACATGTTATTATTGGATATAATGAGGAAGAAGATTACAAGCATATGAGATTTCATTTAATACTTTGAAGTTGTTTTTCAGAGATGTTATTAAGTTGTTACTTTATTGTTTTGGTACTATTTTTATTTTTATTTGAAGAATAATAGAATCAGTAAAATTAATATTTTAAAAACATTTTTAAGGTTTTGACCCGTTTTGGCCCGCAATTCGCATGAGTTGGTCTAGTCGAAAGCTAGCACGAATAGAAATTGGCTAGATTAGCCTAGCCCGTTTTAGCCCACGACTGGAATGGGCTGGCTTGAAATGGGTTGGTCTGGCCTGATTACCAGCTTTAGAAAAAACATGTTAGATCATTTTGAAGTACTTAAAATATTGCACGTGATAAGCACATGTTTTGCACCTTGTTTGAGGCTCCGTGATACAGTGTTTTGACATTTTACTTAATTTCATTAAGGACAAATACTTGTTCAAATTTACAAGCCACTTTTTAGTGTCTAATTTTGATAGCCTTTTGAAGGCTTTGACAACTATTGAATCATCATTATTAAGAATGGTTGAAGATTGTACTAGGTACAACAATTGGCCTTTAGGTTCCAAAAAAATTGGGTAACTGCCAATATTTGGTAATTTAGTGTTCCTACATACGAGGAAAAAATTAGGATCAATTGAAACATAAATTAATAATCCTACTTGTTAGCTTTGGTATTAGCATCTACAAATAGAAGATCGTATGCTAAATGTTTTATAGAATTTCTCTTCAACAACGCTCTTCATTCTAAGAAGGTAATGTGAGGTCTCGTGATCCATCCCTGCACAATTTTGAACATATATCAAAAATCAATATTTTTAAAAATGACAAAAATATGAAAGTCTTCTCACCCACGAAAGAATTTGTAAAAAATCCTTCGTGATATTACCCTTCCTCACCAAATGATTGCCCTTCAACCATTTTGTAAACATAGTATCAAAATGTTCATATACCAATATGGCGTATTTGGAATTGAATTGCGATGCTAAGTCATATGAGAAAATATAGTTTCCATCCCTAACTTCTCTTGCACGGATAGTTATCACATGACCGATCTTGTCCATTTCCACCATATTAAAGTCCCCTGACTAGGTTTTTTTTTAAATAGAAAAAAATATATATATTATAGGAAACATCATTACTAATGTCAATGACATAAGCATAACCATGGTTTAATATGAAAAAACTAAAAAATGAACCAAATTTATCAAAAAATTAAATTATCATTTTTTTCATCAAAGTTAAACACCATGTCAAATGGGTTTTTTATGGGTAAAATTAATGGATATTGTAAAAGCTAAAAGAAGAAGAAACATTACAGTTTCATCCATCAAAACTCTAAGAATTTAGGATAAATAACCTCTAGGATCGATGATATGGTGATGGTAGTAGGACATGTCCAATATACTATAATAATTAAAAATAATATTAATTAGTTTTGACTTAGGAATTTAGACGAAACGAGTCTTGATTTTAAAGAATTTTTTTTTACTCTAAACAAAAAAAAAGAGAGAATTGAGATAATAATATGGCAAAAATAGTTAACTCTAACAAATTACAAAATTAATATGCAACGAAATATAAAATATTGAAATATAGATACAAAGTTTATATCTAATATCAATACGCATAATTTTAATGAGTTAATAATGAGCATGAGCCAATATTATAAAGTGGTAAATGTGATAATAACAATACATTGTAATAAGAAGGGCAATTCATGGTAATATTAATGATTTGCAAATTAGCACGACTATTAATTTGTCATAAGATGTTTATTAAAGAATATTAAAGAAAGTTGCAAATCTATGGAAAGGGAAATTGTTGTTAACAAAGGTAATAACAATAATATACAAATTAAGCAAATAATAGCATGAAACAAATTTATATGGTGATTAATAATAATGACAATAAATACGACACAGGAATAATGACATCAAAATCTTGAAAAAAAAAGTTAATCTTTAAAAAAGAATTGTGGGCTGAAAACTACATTAAAAAAATTAAAAGAAATCTAAACTTGCAAAAGACATGGAACCAATGTTTTAAAAAAATCGGATCAAATCGACGGCCGGTCGCACTAGTTTCAATTTGCCGAATTAACCGCATTTTGGTTTAGTTCACCTCGTTGGAACCATTCGCTAACGAACCGTTTCAACCGATGGTTCGCCTAAGAACCAAATGAATTTGATGGTTCCTTTTCAAACCATGTGGTTCACATCATTTAAAATATTGATTAGAATAAAAATTATAGTTAACCATTTTTAATTAATCATACTGTTAGTTTCAGATAGCTTTTACAAATAAGAAATAGTTTAAGATTGTATAAGCAATGTTCTTCATGGAATTTCAACAAAGTCTTTCTCATTCTCACCAAGGTAAAGGAAGCCTTTGAATACATCACTACACAATTTTAAACATATACCAAAAATCAATATTTTAAATGTTTAAAACTCAAAACGACAAGAATATGCAAGTCTTCTTGCCCATTGAAGAATTTGTAAAAAATCATTCATGAGATTACCCTTCTTCACGAACTCATTGCCCTTCAACCATTTTATAAACGTGGTATTAAAATGTTCATAAGCCAACAAGGTTGAGTTTTCCTTTCCCCTATAATGCTTCATTATATTTTCTGCGATGCATCTTAATCCAATTACGATGTTACTAAAGATATGAGAAAATATAGCCTTATCCCGAACTTCTCTGACCCGATAGTCAACATAGACCGGGCCGTCCATCTACATCTTATTAAAGTCCCTATCTCTTTTAGATACTGACAATCTTGGGTAAGTGATATACATGACATAAAAAACCATGTTACTCATTTCAAGATTATCAGAAAATATGTTAATTCCTTTTAAGACGAACTTCACTCATATCAAATTACAAACAAAAGAAAAACGTGATAATAAGAATACATGGTAATAAGATAAGATAAATTTATGGTAATAATAATGATTTGCAAATTAGTATGACCTTAAATTTGTCAATTGTTGTTAGCAAAGGTAATAACAATAATATACAAATTAGACAAATAATAATAGGATACAAATTTATATGGTAATTAATGATAATGACAATAAATATGACACAACTGAAAACTGGGGGTGAGCAAAAATAACAAACCGAACATACCGAAAAACCAAATCAAAACCGAACCGAAAAATAAGTTAATTGAACCGAGTGGTTCTGTTTTGGTTTTTGTTTTACACAAATCTTGGTTTTGATTTAGGTTTCTACAAAATATAAAAACTGTGGTTTTAGTTAACCAACCGAATAATAAAAAAATATATTTAAAATAGGTTTCATTATATCCACGCTTACTTTTTTATTCCAAACCAAGCTTTTTAATATTTCCTTCAAACCAAAGCATATAGGCTATGGTTTCTTTGGATTTAGTTTCTTTTCTACTAAAGTTGTTAAAACATGTGGTTGATTAAAAACCATGATTAAATTGTGAATGTATTATAAATGCACCAGCGTCATGGGATTGCAAATGAATATAGTGTATTCATTTTTTCTTTGTTTTTTTATATTGTATTTATAATAATTATTGTAATTTGAACTTGATTATAGAATTGAAAATTTATTTTTTAATTATGGTTAACCGAAAAACTGATATATGGTTAACCGAACAAATTGTTAATTGAAGATTTGATTAACCATATTAATGGTTAGGTTTTTTGTTTATATAAATAACAAACCAAAATCGACTGGGCCGGGCTTATTTTCTCAGGGCACGCTCGATTAATCAAACCATGCCCACCCTAACAAAACCACATTAAAGAAATTTCACTAAACTTATAAAAGAGATGGAACCAATGTTTTAAAAATCAAATCGGATCGACCAATCGAACTGATCCAACCATCGATCGGCGCGTTGTGTTTCCAGTTCAATTCACCTTGTTGAATCGTTTTGCCAATAAACAGGCTGTGAACCATTTGAATCGGCGATTCAGTGGGCAAACTGGATGAACTAACTCGGTCCTTTCAAACGTTGTCGGCCAAGCCCACTTCCCCTAGGGGGAGGCGATACGCCTCAGCCTTAGCCGGCCAAGGCGAACTAATAGAACTTAATATGCGTCCATACCCCCCATTCCCCATTCTGAGCCTTCTAAGGGTAACATTTAGATACAATTAATTAGGATATATAGACAATCAATTAGGAAAGACAAATATAAATTCTTTTAACGTTTAGATTTAATTAATTAGGATAACGTCTAGATGTAATTAATTAGGGAAGATAAACAATCGATTAGGAAAATCTCATAAGAACTCGGTTTATAAAAATAGGATAAAATGAGACTACTTTATAAAGTTGTACTAACAAGGGTAGTTTGGGAAGAAAAGTTGAATTAACAAGGATAGTTTCAGAAATAAAAAGTGTATAATACCTACTACTTTTATAAGCAGCATAGATATAGATTTTTCAATTTGAATTCCCTATATATTTTTATGTTTATTTCTTGAAGTTTTGATGTGACATGTTTCTTGAGGCTTGACTTGTGTGGTAAAGGGGATGGGTGAACCGAGTTTGTATGTTATTAGAGGTCTTAAAGTCTTTATGAGAACAAAATATTACAACATTGAAATACAAAGTAAATAGATGTCAAAAAAACTTTACATGCTTACTTTGTATGTTATTAGTGTTACATAAATTCAAAAAAAAAAAAAAGTATTACATAAATTTAATAATAAATAAATTCAAATTAGATTCAACCTAACAATCTAAGAAAATAAAGATAAAAGAATTTTATTTAAAATTTTATGATATTAAGATACTCTTAGTAAACCTTCTTGTAATTACTCAGAACCTTGTATAATACCGTAAAGATTTAAGTTTTAATTTAAAATTAATGTTGTAAAAATTATTTATTTAATAAGTATGAAAATTACTTATATCCATGAAAATTACTTCACGATTACGACAATATTTTTTTGACATATATTCAATTTTCATTACATCATAATATTGAACAAAATTGTCACATCGATACTTTGAACCTTGGACCCCTCCCCTCGTTATGTTGGTCCGAGCTCTTAACCATTTTAGCTGAATGCTTAGGCCTGATTGGTAGTGGAACAAAAGAATTGATTTTATCGGTCGATAAATCGCCAAAATATTGAGTGTCGAGCGACATCGACACCACATTGGCTATGAAAGTCGATTGATGAAAATATCGATCATAAGTGCTTGCAAAATTATTCTTTAACTAATATTAAATTTTATAAATAAGTCAGGTCTAATTATTTCATTGTTAATTTTAAATCTTTTTTATATCTATTTTTTTATAATTAAGCACTTTGTTAAAATGTAGTAAATTGTTCTTGGGACATGAACCTAGAACCAATCCCCTCCCTTTATGTTTTGCATTTTAAACTTTTGAACCCTCTACCAATTGAATCGTGAACTTACTTTATATAAGTTAAATTAAAAAAATGAGCAAAAATATTATAATGATAATTTGTTTTACATTATTCAATAAATTTTAACTTAATTAATTTATATTAATGTTAAATATTTACTTTTCATTAATAATTTTCTTAAAAATTACTATCACTTTATTTTTATTTTTTTCACATTAATAGTTTATTTTAGAAAATACTAAAATATATCTGGTAAAAAATTCAGTAATTAATCAAATTATAATTTATAAATTAAAACTAATTTGATAAGATAAAATATATAGATATAACTTTCAATGAGATAACGTATTAATATTGTTAAAATTAAGAACATTTAAAAATATGATTTTTTCAGATAAATCAATTATTAAAATAAATTAATATCAATATCAAAATGACTTAATTTTTATTTTAATGATAAAACATGTTTTGATAAAAATAACTTTAATTTTTATCATAAATAAATACAAATATATTAATAGAATTTAAGATAGTTTTATATAATTTTCATTTTATCATATTTTTGCTCATATTTCCGATATATACATAAAATCCAAGTCGATATTTTGATCCTTGATTAGCGGATCGATTTATGAAAATTATTTATGTTGATGAAAATTAATTCATGATTATATTATTAGCTTTTTCTATAAGATATGAATAATATATTCGGTATCATCTATCCAAGGAAATTTAAAGAAAAACAAATTACTCCCTACCAAAACTCTTATAAAAAACCTTATGGGTTAGATGTAATAAAAGGCCATCCTCCATATCTGATATCTCATATCTCAACAGGACGAATTAACCCTAGAAAGAGAATTATTTGTCTTGTGGAGAAAGCAGGAAGAAGATGGAGATGGCGGTGGAGGGAAAATCCAAACCCGTGTTGTTGGCGGCCACTCCCCAGCGTCTTTTTGCCATCGACACGAGCAAATTGAAGATATATCACTACGAGTCTCCTAATTTTGATGTACTTCCTTTACCACTATTCAACATGTTGAATCTGGGAGAGAAGGATTTCACTTTGGAATGAGTTTCTTCGTAAGAGACTCCAAACTGTATATGGTCGGCGGTGAAAAAGCACAGCCAGGAGCATCACTAGAATTGTTTCAGAAAGCGAGGTTACTACTTATAAGTCATTTTAGATAGAGGGCTTCTCCCCTATGTCTACGCTCGCATCTTCAAACTGTCAGCCTGTAATGGACTTGCTTACATCATACCCCATGCTAGCAAATGAAAACCAATTCCCATTGTTGAGGAGATTGAAGGTAAGATTCACGTCTTTATGCGGTCTCCTTGGCGGTCAGTGTCTCCCGTTCAGCGTTTGAGGTTTATGACCCATCGATTGAACAATGGAAGCTCCTTCCTGAGCCTCATTTCCATGCGGAACGTTGGCCTGGTTCTCAAATATTTGAGGTAATTTATCACTCTATTGTGGGAACCACCCTTTATGTGTTGGCTGCCAGCGATCTTGACAATCGCGATTATTATTATTCTTACAATGTTAATGAGGGAAATTGGACGTTACTTGGGAAATCAGTGGATAAGTTACCCGTCCTGTACCTTCACTCCTTTGTGTGTTGGGAAGTTTGTGCCTGGACTGTTTAGGACAGTTCGAGTTGAATTTTTGGGATTACTTTCGGACAGTCGAACAAGATTTTCGGAACTGTTTTCAGGCAGTCCGGGACTGTGTTGAGGTTTGGTTTTGATTCCGGGACTGATGTCTATAGGTTTTGTGGTGTGTTTTGGAATCCCAATAATTCGGTGACGAACCTTGAAGGGACCAAGAGGCGCCCTGTTGTATATGGGTCCTAGATTTAGGTCATTTGGGGTTGCTTGTTTTGTGATAAAATGATGTATGGATGCATGGAACCAAACCGGTTCTTGTTTGTGGAGGGACCGTGAGGTACCCTGTTGGATGGGTCTAAGATTGTAACCTTATTGTGTGTTGTTGCTTATATGAATAACATGCTGTTTGAAAATATCATGTTAGTATATTTGATTCGTGCCACAGTAGGGTGAGCGGAATCAACAAAATTTATACTCCTATATTCCTCCTACTGCCGTAGTCAGCTCTCACTTGCCGGTATAGCGGTCTAGGGTGAACACGGGGATGGGTTTCATCATGAATGACTCGCATCGGTGTTGAAAATGGTGAAGCTTTTATTTGATTTTGGATTTTGTTCAAAAACGATTGAGAGTTGTTTGGTTCTTTGAATAATTGTAAAACTAAAAGTGAAGTGTGAAAGGTAACTTTGTGAAGATTTAGGTCCTAACTTGATAACATAGGGCAAACAAGTGTCCTCGGGTTCTATCGCATTATGACAAGCAACCTATAGTCAAGCCATACTTAGGATCTTTGTTTAACTAGAAAACCTAACCTAGAGTCACTCCTATTTGGTCAACACAGCTAACCATCTCTGGCTCCTTTCAATTTGAAACCACTAGCATTCAGTACTCATTTAATTGGCTGTAGGCCATCAGAACAACAGTACATCAGCAATAAGTATGCCTGCTTTGTATCCTAAAGCATGGTAAGTATTGGCCCGAAAGCGATGACATTAAATGCTATTCGACCCTAGTTTGAGAGATGGGGCCATAAATACGGTACATGTAGCATTTAACGGGAGGACTGACCTGCGACTGCCCCTGACCAAGCTAGCTGCCTTCCTCTTCAAAGCTAAGAGGCTTGGCAAACATCTCTTGAGTTGTCATCCTTAAGAGGTTGTTTGTGCTGAAAAATGAGAGAAAGAGGAGAGAGAAGAGAGAAAAGCAAACCCTAACTGAGGCTGTGGGAGATATTTACATAAAATGAAAAATGTGCCAAAAGATTGCTTAGGGTTACAAAACCATGGGGGTTTATATAGACCACCCAAATGTATGAAAATACAAGAAAGCCTAACATTTTGGCTAAAAGCAAGGAGGGACAAAAGTAATACACCAAAATGAGGTCGGTTTCACGTGAGTACACACAAAGATGAGCGGGGAGATTTTGCTAGGCGAGAACAATTTCGCTAGGTAGCCAAAAATTTAGCTAGATGGCAATTACCAGAGATAGCGAAATCGGAAGAATTCGCTATACCATACCATTTCGCTAGCTAGCGAGAAATTCGCTAGCCTAGCGAAATTTTTGAATGTGGCTGTATAATTTAGTAGGCAGTTGATTGACGAAATTTTGAAGCCTAGCGAAATTTCTCAATTTAGCTAGGATTGCGAAATTTTCGCTATGATTGCGAAATTTTCGCAATCCCAGCGAAATTTTCTTGCGAAAATTTCGTAATCTCTTGAAATTTCTGGGTTTATATTCTTCCTTCTTTGCTGCGCATCATTCTTATCATTTCTTCTCACTTTGCCTTCATTCCTTCATTGAATTTTGAAATGTTTGAAGGCTGATAAATGGGTTCAATCTTCATGGTTCAGTACATATTTCGATATTGAACTCTCAAGGTATGCAAAAACCTGCAAAATAACCAAAAATACCCTCTAAACGGCATAAGTGATATTAAGAAGACACACACTTCAATTGGCATTATTGACATGATTAGTGCGCAAAAAGCACTCAAAACCTATCACGAAATAGGGCTCAAAATAGCACTTTTGGGTACTAATCCCCAACCCCGAAACGTTGCTAGTCCCTTAGCAATGCTAAAATAATAAGGGCATGCATGCAGTGATTTTCTCAAAGTTTGGTTCCAAGAGTATATTGCAAATAAACATTACCTTTAGTATGAATAATGAAAACACAATTTAGAAAAGCGAGTCATGAAGAACAAAGCCCATAGATCAAGTTTTAGGTCAACATCGGATCGACTCTCAACTAAATTTCCACCAAAGTCTAATGATTCTAAATATAACCAGATCGGCCAATAAGTTGCAAGGTATTCCTCCCCCGACAGCTCTTGGCATGGCCTTAGGCTGGCGAACAACCTAGATAGGGATAGCTACACTCTTAACTTTCTTTATTCTTGCTCATCGTGGTGCGATACTTAAACTTCGATTTCACCAAAGTCCGTGTGAGGTCCTGATGACTCCCGACCAATTAAGGTTTAGGGCATCAAGCCAAAGGATCCTTGACCACAGGCTCTGAGCTTCACCGGACTGCGAATGACTTGAAAATCAAGCACCTACAGGTCGTTTAAACTCTACCTATCCACCCATGTAACTGAACACTAAATGTTGACTCAGTAATTAGGCTTAGGGCATCGGGCTTCTAAGGCTTTCGCCATACACCCCTCGGACCGTGCTCGGGTTTCAAGGCAAAGTGTCACGACATTTATTTTTCTTTTTCTTCTTTTCTTTTTCTTTTTGCTTTTTCTTTTTGCTTTTTCTTTTCCTTTTTGGAAGACTACATTGGTCTTCAAATGTAGAGGCTCCTAAACCTATCCTAGGTTGCCAACATGCCTAAGGCCGGCTATGCAAAGTGAAAGGAGGCAAATAAT
The DNA here is from genome assembly GCA_016808115.1 of Tetrastigma voinierianum. NCBI lineage: Eukaryota > Viridiplantae > Streptophyta > Magnoliopsida > Vitales > Vitaceae > Tetrastigma > Tetrastigma voinierianum. The sequence goes on from JAEQBH010002378.1 coordinate 68,701, forward strand.
TTGACAGCCTATTGGAATAATCTGGTGTGCAGTGTGTGAATTAGCTAGGGATGGAATGTTCAAGGTTGAGCATGATGGAACTTCAACTGACCAAAAACTGAATTGAACATGGAATTTGTTCTAGCATTAAGTTAACATGCAAGGTTTCAATTGTTCAATTAAAGGCAATTCAATTGTTCAATTAAAGCAATTCAATTGTTCAATTGAAGCAATTCAATTGTTCAATTGAAGCAATTCAATTGTTCAATTGAAGCAATTTAATTGTCCAATTAAAGCAATTCAATTGTTCATTTAAAGACAAAAACAATTTCATAAGGTGGAGGCACAAAAAGTGACATGCAAAGGTAAAGGAAAACAAAATTTGAACAACAGGACATGTAGAGCATGAAAATTACCTTTAAGCGGCTTTGCCGTGAGAATCTGAAACTAATGGATAGAAGCATGCCTTCTCAATTATGGTGGGTGAAGGGGCATTTTCATTTGTTAGAGTTCTGCGATTGTCAACACAAGAAAGTGAAATCAAATGTCCAGACGCGATTCTGACCCTGAAATTTTGAACAACAAGAATTTTAATCAAGCTAAACAATGAAACGATGTTTATAGAACGGCGGTAGCCACCCTTAAACTTATAGGTTGTAGAAGTTGAGGGGAGGATCCGGCGGGAGAATTTCCTCCTTAGTAATGCTTTACTATGAGGTTCACCCTTTGTCCAGTGACTTTAAACACCTGTTATCATACGGATTGATTAGATCTTTTGAACCATTGGGGTATAATCAGTTGGACTGATAGATGGACTGTCATCGTGACTTGAGCTTGCCGGGTCGGATGGAGTTTGGAGTCGTATAAAGAACAGTCTCCCTCTTTGAAATTCTTCGATTATCATTTGATCATGCCATCTTTTGGTTTTCCTTTGCGATCTTGAATTCAGTAGGCATCATTCGTGTTCTTCGACTCATTGAGATCAAGGAACCTTTGCTCAGGCCTACTTAGGTCCATATTTAGCTATTGATTGCCCACCATGCCTTGTACTCGATCTCCACTGGAAGGTGACATGCCTTCTGCGAACCCGACCTATAGGGGACATTCCTAGGATTGTCTTGGTATCATGGGCCCACGGTGAATCAGCGAGTTTGATGGACCCGATCTTTCTGTTGGTGCTTGCCACCTTCATTAGAATGGTCTTGATATCACTGTTAGCAAGTTCTACTTGACCACTTGTTTGAGGATGGTACGGGGTGGCCACTCTGTGTTTCACACCATATTTAGCATGAGGTTTTCAAATGGTTTGTTACAAAATGTGAACCCCATCGCTAATAATGGCTTTCGGTACTCCGAACCTGGAAAATATGTTGGCTTTCAGGAATTTAAGTACCACCCTGTGGTCGTTGGTCTTGCAGGGGATTGCTTCAACCCATTTGGACACATAGTCCCTCCCCTTAATATGTATGTGTGACCACATAGGGCGTGAGGAAGGGTCCATGAAATCGTGCCCCGAGCATCGAAAAGTTCGACTACTAAAATCGGGTTCAATGGCATCATATGACGGCGAGACAACTTCCCGAGTTTTTGGCATTTATCAAACACGCGTCACATCTGGTGTGCTTCCTTGAATAAGGAAGGCCAGTAGAAACCAGACTGCAGCACCTTCATTCTTTGTCTTACGGGAAGCAAAATAGCGACCACGGCTCTCATGGCGATGGCTCGGAATTCCTTGCTGCTCTATCCTCGATGCGCATTTTCTGATTATTTGATGCATACGGTATTTGAACAAGAAGGGCTCTTCCCAATAATAGAATGGATCTTAGCAATACTTCCTATCTGTTCTTTCCGCCGGTTGGGATTTCTCTGTGGCGAGAAGTGGCAATGTGAGCATACGAACTTTCAAGCGCATTAGGGACTCTTGAAATTCATCATTGATGGGTGAAATTTATGAGTGTCATGGGCTATCGTTAACCTTGAGAGATGATCTGCTACCATATTCTCTACCCCTTTCTTGTCTTTAATTTTAAGTTAAACTCTTGAAGTAGAAGAACCCATGGATAAGCCTTTAGCATTTTGTTTAGTCGAAGATATTTCAAGCGGAATGGTGTGTGACTATATCTGGCCCGAGCTAAATGGCTTCGGAACTTGTCTGGCATAGACCACGTAACAATTCCTTTGCTGTAGTAGTATAGTTCCTACGTGCTTCATTGAGGTTTGCATAGTAGATTACATGAGGTTTTCCATCTCTCTTTGGCTTGAAATCTGCTTTCCGTTACGAATCCTTGCATCATCACCAGCGATAGCGCGATTAGGTGCTCGCCTGGTGGGGCGATTGTCAAATGGGATTTCGACTCTTCAGCTCTCTGGCATTCATTTTCCCGATAATCTGGCGTCTTTCTCTAAGAGTTTATATAGGGGTTTTATGATTTTAGAAGTCCTTAATGAATCTCTGTAGAAGCTGCATGACGAATTGTCTTGTCTTTACACATTCGTTGGGGATGGCGGTTGGGAAATAAAAGTTCAATTTTGCCTTGTCGACTTCTATTCCCCCTCTTTGGAGATAATAACACTTTGAAGCAATTCCTTGGTTGACATGAATGGCACTTCTCAGTTGAGCACAGTTGCTTCTCACATGCCGTGGGATGGATTCAGATTAATAGTCGGACATTCTTCAAAATCGCCTCCATATCTTAGTGATGTCATCCGTATATGCACCTCCATTATGCGCTCCACCATATCATTGAACATACTAAGCATACACCTGCGAAATGTATTAAATTTACCAAAGACCAAAAAGGCATCCTCTATAAGCATATGTGCGAATGGACCAGAGTGAAAGTGGTCTTTTCACCAGTCCTCACAGTGTAATCTATCTGGAAATACCACGAATGCCCATCGAAAATAGTAAGATGGGTGTCTGAGCCTCTTTCAAGGAGTTGGTCGATGAATGGTAATGGAAAGTGATCTTTTCTGGTTACTTCATTGAGCCTTCTATAATCTATGCACACCCTCCAACCGGTAGTAAGTCGGGTAGACAATTCCTCCCCCTTTTCATTTATTACAGTTGTCACCCCTGACTTCTTGGGCTGCACAGGTGGGAGAAACACGAGTGCTATCGGAAATGGGGTAAATGATACCGGCTTGGAGTAATTTCAGGACTTCGACGCGAACTACTTCCTGCAAATGGGGATTCAACCTCCGCTGTGGTTGTCTAACAGACTTAGACTCTTCTTCCAGGTAAATGTGATGAGTGCAGATTGTTGGGTTTATGCCTTTTAGATCGGTGGTGTCCACCCCGATGCTTGCTGGTTTCCTTTTGAGTGTGAGTCAATCTCTTGTGAGCAGTCAGCGAGGATGAAACCACAAGCGGACCTTTGCTCATTTTCTTTCAGGAATGCATACTTCAACTCAACTGGGAGTGGTTTGAGCTCTAGCCGTTGGGGTTCCTTTGGTTCGTCACCGGTCAATAGAGGTAGGATGTCCATTCTTCTCCTCCAGAACCCTTGCACTAAACTCATGTCTTGGGATTCTTGTTGTTCTCCTAGGCACTTAGATAACTTTGGAGTTAATAAATCTTGCACTTGCCGTTCATTAGCTTGTTCTTCCAAAATTGCATCTATTATACAGACCTCTTCACAGTCATCTTCCTCCGAGTGCATATGCCTTTTACTCAAATGAAAAATATTGAGTTCTAAGGTCATATTCCCCGAATGTGAGTTGCATAACCTTAATTCGGCGGTTATTACTAGCATTTGGAAGTAGCCAGAATGGCCTTCCCATTATGATGGGCACATGATTGGCTCCCCGCATAGCAGGCTGCAGTGTCGAAACGATAAAGTCTCTTGGTAAGTAATCTGTCTACTTGTATTAAGACATCCTCACGGTCCCCGCCGGTATCTTGTAGATCTATCGGCTAATGACAGTGTGATGGAAGTGGGTTTCAGCTCTCCCAATCCGATTGCATTATGCATGGAATACGGCAAGTTAACGTAGCTCCCGAAATTAAATAATTGCTTTCTCCACGATGCCTCTGATATTAGTGTTGTTGGACACCTGGATCTTTATATTTCACCGGAGTCTTGCACTCAATGATGGCACTCACCTGTTTAGTTAAAAAGGCCTTTTTGTTCACTTTGAGACCTCTTTTTACAGTGCATAAGTCCTTCAAAAATTTTGTATAGGTGGGGACTTGTTTGATCATGTCAAGGAGAGGAATGTTAACACTTGCGATAAAACATCTAGTGACTCGTTTGGTTAGCGAACTTTTCTTTTTCGGAGAGCCTAAGGGAATGGAGGGGGTACTCTAATCTTTACTTCTTCCCGGTTGTGAAGACTGTTCATGCATGGTGATTGTTTGTGAGGCGACAGATTAGAATTTGGAATTCTGGACTTCGATTCTTTACCACTTCTTAGAGTCACCACTGCCTTGACTTCATCAATTCTTACATTTGGATCATTGGTCAAACCCATTTCATGCACTTCCCTCTGATGTTGCAGTGACTGGGAGGGAACTCCCTTCTTGAACCTGGCTAACATTTGGTTGAATGACTTTGAAATCTCGTAGTGCATACTGTCCAGTTTCCTGTTGAGTGAGCTTTCGACTAGTTCAATTTTCTGATTAGTTTGAACATTCAGCATCTTCTGTTCTTCTACAAATGTGCCTACCACTTTACTCAAATTCAGGATCGCTTGCCAGCGGGAGAAAGAAGTGGAGCGTTGTTGTGATGAAGGAGCGGCTGGCATTGTGCTCACGGAGGGACATATGCAGGGGGTTTTGGCTTCCATGATTGGTTTGGATGGTTTCTCAAATTAGGGTCATAGGAGTTGCTATATGGAGCATTTATGGGTGTTCTATTATGATTCAGGACATGGACATGCTCTTGGCGGTGCTCCTACTGGGTATTGTTGGTGACGATTGAAGCGAAGGTTGGGATCTGCGGATAACTCATTCCTTTGCTTGCATTTCGCGTGCGCGATTTCTCTTTCCGATTGGTCGATCTTCAGGTTAAAGTGGTCCAGTTTTCTTTACCTCGTATCTTGAAGAGTGCATGCCGCCCTCGATGGTTCGAGGCCTCGATCTCGGCATCCCTTGGACTCGGTTCATCCCATGCCTTAGAGGTTTCGGCTACATAGTTCAAAAAGTCCATGGCCTCATCTGGGTGTTTGCTTGAAAAGTTACCCCCACACATTGTTTCCAGCAATTGTTTCATGGGTGGGGACATACCATCATAAAAATGGTTCACTAGCATCCAGGTATCAAACCTATGGTGTGGGCATGCACTGATAGTCTCCATGAATCTCTCCCAGCACTGGTAGAACCTCTCAGCATCCTTAACTGCAAAGGTGTAAATTTGTCTCTTCAAATTGTTGGTCTTGTGGGCACTGAAGAATTTCTTTAAGAGTGCACTTTTGTTGCTTCTGCCAGTTTCTTATGGTTGAGGCCTCGAGGAGTTGAGCGAAATCTTGGCCTTGTCCTTTAGGGTTAATGGAAATGCTCGACTTTATCAAATCCATGTCAATCATACCTTCCTTAAGGTTATTGCAAACCTCCTCAAAATCCCTTATATGAGTGTATAGGTTTCATTTTCCATACCATGATATGTAGGGAGTAGGGGTACCAAATAAGGACTCACTTGCCATCTTGGCGGAGGTGTGATGCGGGAAGGGCCTTAACTCTAGGAGGGTGGATGTGGTCCCTCATCGACCTATATGCTGTTGGATTCATAGGGGTACCTGGTTGACTCTGCTGTTCCTCAAGTAGGGGATCCATTTGGTCTATTGGCACACTGATTTCACTGCTTTGTTCAATTGGTGCACTGATTCTTTGCAATCTACCTGATGTCTCTCTTTCCCAGTGGTGCATAAACACCTATTACCTGGTGAGACTAGCAAAGAGCACAAACAAACTTGCAAAAAGGGTTAGGGTTAGACAAAAATAAAAACTGACTGTATGAAAAACAAAAACAGTGCAGTTACTGCAAAGTGATGAAAATTTGCAGTTACAGCAACTGAGATTCAAAAAGGATTAAAAAGGTCACCTTCACTTGTAATGATGATTACAAGTACACTTCAACTTATCATTCGTAGTTTGGCACCATCCTGACAGCGCCATTTTGATTACGTGCCACGGTGGCGGAATCCAACAAAATTTGCTCTCCTATATTCCTCTGCGTGGTGAAACTCTGCTGCGATATAGCCGGTCCTAAGTCGAACACGGGGATGGGTTTTCATCATATGAATGACTCGCATCAGTGTTGAAAATGGTGAAAGCTTTTTAATTTGGATTTTGGATTTTGTTCAAAACGGTGAGGATTGTTTGGTTCTTTGAATAGTGTAAAAACTAAGTAAAGTGTGAAAAGGTAACTTTGAAGATTTAGGTCACTAACTTGATAACGCGGGCAAACAAATTGTCTCGGGTTCTATCCTCGCATTATGACAAGCAACGCCCTATAGTCAAGCCATAACGGATCTTTGTTTATAGAAAACCTAACCCTAGAATCACTCCTGTTGAGTCAACCTGACTAATATGCATCTACGACTCCTTTCAATTTGAAACCTAACATTCAACCTCATTTCGGTGGCTCGTAAAGGCCGTCCAAGAACAACGGTACATCACTTAATAAGTATGCAGCGTATCACAAAGCATGGTAAGTATTGGCCAAAGCGATGACATTAAATGCTATTCAACCTAGTTTGAGAAGATGGGGCCATAAATCTCTGATTACTGTAGCATTTAACACGGGAGGACCTTCTCTATTGCCCCCTGACCAAGCTAGCTACCTTCTGCTTCCAAAGTAGAGGCTTGTGAACATCTCTTGAGTTGTCATCCTTAAGAGGGTTGTTTGGTAGCCTAGAAAATGAGAGAAGAGGAGAGAAGAGAGAAAAGCAAGCCTGCAACTGAAGCACGGGAGATATTATAAGATGAAAAATGTGCAAAAGATTGCTTAGGGTTCTGAAACCATGGGGGTTTATATAGACCACCCGAATGTATGAAAATCTGAAAGCCTAACATTTTATTAAAACAAGGGACAAGTAATACACCAAAATGAGGTCGGTTTGCATTAGTACACAAGATGACAAGGCGGAGATTTTGCTAGGCGAACAGATTTAGCTAGGTAGCAAAAATTTATTCAGTGTGAAGTACGAGAGATAATGAAATCGAGAATTCGCTATGCCTTGCCAATTTGTTGGCTAGCGGGGATTTAGCTAACCTAAGCGAAATTTTTTAGAATAAGCGGCGCTGTTACGCTAGGCACAGTTATTAGCGAAATTTTGAAGCCTACCGAAATTTCTCAATTCCGCTAGGATTGCGGGAAATTTTAAGCTATGATTGCGAAATTTTATGATCAGTATTTCTGCAGAAAATTTATAATCATCTTAATTTCACAGAGTTTGCATATTCTTCTTCTTTGCCTGCTTGCATCCTTTTCTTGCATCATTTCTTCTCACTTTGCCTTCATTCCTTCATTGAATTTTAAATGTTTGAAGAGGTGATAAATGATTCAATCTTCATGGTTCGGCACATATTTCGATATTGAACTCTAAAGGTATGCAAAAACACATAAAATAACCAAAAATACCCTCTAAGCGGCATAAGTGATATTAGAAGACCTGAACACTTCAATTGGCATTATTGACATGATTAGTGTAAAGCACTCAAAACCTATACGAAATAGGGGCTCGAATGGCACTTTTTAGTGCCCAATCAATGTTATATAATGTATTAACATGGATTGCATGGATGTTAATTATATGTATAAATTATAATTATCCATGGTATGTGAATGTTTCTGTAGCACTTGCGCCCCGTCCCAGAGAGTGTGCGGTGCGGGTGGCAGGTGAGGCGCATATATCATGCACGAGTGAAATTGTAATATTTTTGGGAGTTGTTATTAAGGATGAAAATATGAAATGATAATTTATGGAACCCAGAATTTGTATTAGAACAAGGGTTAAAATCGTAATTGATCAAATGGGACATAAAGGACATAATCAAAGAAGATAGTATGCCAAAATTGAAATAAAACAAGTTGATTCGCAATATTAAAGTGCTTGAGGACCCATTTGTAATTAAAGGAAACTTTAGACTATAAATAGGAGATAAGACAAACAAAAATCTCATTTGTTCTCCTTTGGGCTAGGGCTCCACGTTTGAAGAGAAGAATGGAGCAAGGAAGAGAAAAGGAAGAAGAGGAAGAAGGAGAAGGAGAAGAAAGGGAAGAAATTCTGGTATGGATCAAGTGTATTTTGATGTCTAGGGTTTTTTGGTATGAATTTTCCATGGAGATTAGTTGCTCCTTGTTCTAGGGTTTTGTGGAAAGATCACATTAACCCTAGAATTCTTGAAGTTTTGTGGGAAAAACACTAATTGGTAAAGAATAAACATGGAATCCATCAAAATTATATGGGTTGTATGAATTAGTGGACCTTGGGTTTAATTCTCGGAATTTTTACCTAGGGTTGGTAATAAGGAGTTCAATCGCAATTCAAGTGTTGTGAGTTGTTTTGAGTTAGATTCCATGTTGATTTTGAGGTGTGGAATGGAAGTTGTATGAAGAGGTGGTACCAAAAGATGCAAAATTAGCATTTAAGGCAAAAATCACGAGTGAATAAAATTGCAAGCAGTGGTACCGGTACATGCTTTATGAAGGAGAATTCATTGTATCATGCATTTCATATGCTTGCGGGCTATCGATTGAAGTCGGGTGTGGTGCCATTATTGTTTATTCATCAATGTTGGTGAATGGGTTGTGATCTCGGAAAATGGGGCAAAGCCCAAGGTAGAGACTCACGAGTGTGTAAAGCAATTTAAATGGCAAGTCACGTGTGTTGGGTGTAAGAGACCCGTGGTATGATCCGAAAAGTTCTATATGGGTGTAAGAGACCCGCGGAATTATCCGAAAGTTCTGTATGGGTGTAAGAGACCCGTGGTATTATCTGAAAGTTCTTTATGGGTGTAAGAGACCCGCGGTATCATCCGAAAAGTTCTGTGTGAGTATAAGAGACCTGCGACGTGAGCCAAAAAGAAATGTTGCCCAAAGAAGACACACGATCATGATTATCACTTATACTTCGAGTGGGGTGATAGGAGTTGGGATTGACTAGGGATTAGTTTCCCGGTGGGTGCGGCATTAGTGCAATTGAGCCGGTGGGGCTCGGTATATGTGTCATTGTACTACCGTGTGGTTTTCACACTGTCATTCAAGTGTGAAATTCGGTTGGGACTCGAAGTGGGCATGAAGCGGTTGATTGGTGCCCCGAGACATTTGAACCCTAATGCTGAAATGGGTTTGTTTATTTTGTGTACTAATTGTTATAATTAACCCAATTGACTGTTCGGGTCCACACAATAGTGCTAGCGATCATATTTTGTGGCTATTTTCGGTTTGTAAACTTTTAATGCGAGTTTGTCGAGTCATTCCAAGCATGAAGAGAATTACGGTCAGGACTTAGCATTCTGGATCAATCGGAAGAAATAAAGATCGAGGAAAAAGAGGAAAAGAAAGCAAAAATACATGAATCAAATGAGGTAGCGGCAAGGGACGGGGAGGGCGTGCTTGATGGGCATTAGCCATGGGATGCGGCATAGGGAGCAGTGAATTTAAGCTATGGCGCCGTGAAATTTCGCTATGGCATAGCGAAATTTTCGCTATGCCATATTTTTGCTATGATAGCGAAAATTCGCTATGATAGCGAAAATTCGCTATCATAGCGAAAGTGCGTGCATAGCGGTCAAATTTTAAACATGCCTGTATTTATTATGATAGCGAAAATCCTTGTGTGCGAAATTTTACGCTTTTTGTTTTTTGTGTCAAGCGACTTAGTTTTTGGTTTTTTCTCATTTTACCCTCCCGCGTAATTATTTTAGTTTGGTTATTTTGGTATTTCACATGTTTGTAAGGCTATATAAGCCATTGTAACAAACTGTTGACCTAAGTTTTAGTTTTTGGAAGAAATTTTACGGGCCCCTGTTTTTGGCTCTCATTTTCTCTTCTTCTCTCTCCTCTTTCTCTCCTTTCTTCAGTTTTGCCAAACACCCTCCAGGATGACAACTTGGAGGATGAAGCGTAAAACCTCTTCCTCCTTGAAGAGGAAGCTCTTGGACATAGTTTTAAGGTAAACTCTTGGTTCCCCCCTGTTTTCTTGCGGCAAATTTTTACATTTTGTTCCCAATTTGCAATTCTAGGTTGCGCTTTTGATGTACTTTGGCCAATACTTGGCAAGCTTTTTAGGGTTCAGTGTATTCTTAGCTTTAGATACACTGATATCCATTCGTTGCCCTTTGCGAGCCTTTGGAGTAGAGATTAAGAGTGGATTTCAACTTTTAGGTTAAAATCTCTTAAGCATGCTCTCCCTAATGTGTATTTGACAAGCTTTTTGGGTTCAATGGATACTTTCACTAGATTCACTGATGCCCTGGTGGTTCATCTCCTGTGATTACTGAAGGGTAGGTTTTTGAGACATGTTTTCTTGTAGGAACATAAAATGCTAAATAATGCTTTCTATCAAAGAGGAAAATTATGAGGGTTTAATTTTTAAAGTTAAATGAAGATCGGTTCGGGAAATGACTATATGTCTCATCCTCCCGAGAAATGAACCGGGGACTCTCGGTTGCCTTAGTACCTAAAACCAGTAGCCCATTCTTTAAGGAGTTCTTTTCTTATTTTCTTCATTTTATTTTCGGTTGCAAACCATCAACTCCCTGTTTTTGCAAACCTTAGAAAAACAATTTAATTCTGATTTTTGCCTTCCTTTGTTAGTCATTTGTGCGAAGAAAACCCATCCACATGTTTAGACCTAGACCACTATCACTATGATAGCTTGACTCACGACGGTAGGAGGAATATAGGATACAAAATTTTGTTGATTCGGATCACCTGCGTAGCCTGAATCGTGATCTCATCTCTCATGCATGACATGAAATATTTTATATAGGATTGCATTATTTATATGGAATATGATTGATGTTTTATATACGCCATTGCATGTGCATTTAGGTGGGGAGTAGCCCTTGTAAAATTTTCCTACGGTCATTGCTCACCACATTTTGTGGCCTTCACCATTTCCGAGGATCTAGTAATGACAGTCGACTGCGGAAAAATCTATGTGTCTCTTATCATGAAACACACATATGAGTAAAATGGCCACATTGGCCTGCACATCATACTCATCAAAATCTATCCAACTATATTTCAATAGTTCAGGAGTTAATACATCACTCTTAATACAACATGTTTCAATTGTAAAAATTCATACATGTTTTACAAAAATGTAATAAAAACCCTGTTTGGCTTCTTTTCCAAAAAGAGCCTGCAGTGGATGAGTCCTCCCAGATTGCTCCTTTACGAAATAATGATCCCTCGACGGGGTGACGTCTTTGAGTAATTGGAATTACCTACGTGGGTTACTCCCGCTTTAAGTGCACATGTAATGGCAGCGAACACACTGAACAAATACATGATCTACTTGAATGTCTACATGCCACAATCCCAGTGTCTCGAGTCCTCACCGACTCCCTCACATGCCTGTTAAATGTGAGAAAATACGATTTTTCAAAACAAAAAGGTATTTGTTTTGGAAAACATACTAGAGTTTGATCAAAATCTATTAAGGCTTGACCCTCCCGGGCGATAGGCGAAAACATGATGTGTATATATATACGCTTTGTAATGCATGAAGTGCACGCGTCGCCTCAAGTAATATAGTGTACCTATGGTACGGATATCGATCCACGGGGATAAGTGTGTCGAATACAAAGATTGGCTTTTGAATATTATCTGGATATAAGCTTTGAGTGAAGGGTTACTAGTATATGAATTTAAACTAAACTACCCGATCTTAATGAATTACTGTATGGTGAAGACTAGGGCTATGTCTCCCCATGCCACTTTCGATGGATTATTTCTTCAAGATGATATTCGAGTTTATTTAGCCAATGATTTATTGATGGCTAGGTGATCTTGCTTCACGAAATACCCTCTCTGCAGTGTATCCTTTATCTCGCTAATAGGTTAGTGTATCTACCTTTGACTCGATACTTTCCGAGAAATGCTTAAATGTTCTAACCTTAATTGCCACCCTTGGGATCGGAATATCTCTATTTACCGAATCAACCGAAGGCTGCTCTACTCAATTCCCTGGGTATCCTCATCTCTCGAATCTCGGATCTCCAGTATAGTCATGCTAATGTTGGCCAGACATCACCATGTAAATGATTCAGAGATATAAAGCAGATGTTAACAAATTATAAACAACTGAATAACATAAAATACTAGTCTTTAATCCATGCAATTGTGACAGGGTTCAACAACACCCTAGGTATAAATCTAGAACATACTGAATATGAGAACACCAATATTTAATTTGTAAAACATCAGTACTTCTATCCAAAAAGAAGAAAAATACAAAATGATGGGTTCTTCTCCAAGGTCAAAGTCGCTGATGTTATGATTTCCGTGCCCTAGTTCGTATGCTCCTCGATCTCCAATCCCTCAAATTTTGGCCCCCCTTTTTGCTTTTAATGATTGAGAGACGGAACGCGGCGTGGCGGCGTTGAGGCGTCGTGGCGTTCGCTGTTGACTTCTATATGTTGACCCGATGTCGCGGCGTTGGGACGTCACGCGGCGATGGGGGCGTCGCGATGTTTCGAGCCATCTTGATACCTTGCCACCCTCTGCTCGATGCTTCCAAAAAGCGCCGCACCGCTGCGTTCCACCGCAGTACTTTCATCCCGGATATCGGGCTACAAAAATACGTATTTAAATATAAAATAAAGCTAAAAACATAAAACCAGGAACGAGGTATGGCTAGGATGTTTTAGACACCCATCACACCCCCGAGCAGCTTCTTGTATCCCGAGCAAATGACTCTAAAGCTGGACACACACTCTACATGCTATAGTACAACGAAGATAGTGATGCACGTCTTGATAGATAGAGGATCAAATTGGATGAATCACCATTTGCCATTTGTTTGAAGTTCACGGGATTACGCGGGTGTTCGACTTTCGAGAAGAAGCGCAGGTTGTACTCGGTGGGGATTGATGCTCGTGCCTCGGCCTCAGGGTGTTGATAACCTTTCGAAGGACCACATGTCGTTGCATAAATGACCTCAGTGTATACTTGGGTTCAGAGCACCCCCGAGGCAGGTTGACTCGCTTTAGTGGGAAAATCTAACTACGAAAGGATAGGAACGCACCGTTTTCAATTCTTAACATACCTACTCCATGACAAAGAACAAAGCCAGTGCCCGGCAATTTTATGCTAAGTGTTCATGTAGCGGGGGATTGGGTTGGTGACTCCCCAGTAGTTGGTTGGGGGCACTAGGGCATTCAGTTCCCTCGAGCGTCACCGAACACTCATCAAACCCTAAGAGGCTATTTGTGGGAAACTTCCATCTTGGCTCTCTGGCGGTGAAGTCGGCTGACTCAGAAGCCTAGTTGGCTCGGGGCATTGGGCTGAAAGGCCCCTCGGATGTGCAGGGATTCGATTAGAGCTCCACTTATTCTATGCCTAAACTTTTTATTTTATTTTATTTTTATTTTTATTTTATTTATTTTATTTGAGACTCGAAGGCAATCCTCTTTTATTTGGTGTCTATCTCTTTGGTGTTTAGAGACTCCCTTGGTTTGTTGAACCTTAGTGAGGGTTCGAGGCATCTAGGTATACCACAGAGTCACACGTATTGAGTGTGTTAGGCTCATTGAAATAGTTTCTTGACTATCCGAGGAAGTGGTTCACTGCGGCCTCCCCACCTATTCAACCCAGTGGAGCATCCAAACATCTATGAATCCTTTTCTTCCATAATGATAAGTGGATTCGACCCCAGTGATTCACTGCTCTCAAACAGCCTTACACACACAAACTACCTAAACCAGGCTTCTAAAACATGTATATATGATCTACCTAAAACACAAACATGAGCTGACAAAAAAAAAAAAAAAAACTCAACATCCTAAAATGAGTAAGTAAAGTGAAACTAAAGCCCGGAAATCTGTTAACACGCGTAAACGAAATTAGACTACATCACAAATAAAAACAATACTAATCTAATAAAAAGCCGAGCACCACCCACTTTGAAGCAAAAGTGGGCGGTGTCCCGGCAGTGAAAGAAACGAAGAAGGTGGAGGGAACTCCCCTGGTGATCGGGCGGGTCACTGTGGGGGTGGTGGCGGCGGCTGGTGGTGGGCAAGAAGGCTGCGCAAGGCTGGGCACTGGAAGGAGAATTTGCTGGCTGTGAGAATAGTGGCTTAGTTGGCTAGAACTGTGCATATCGTATCGTGAAGGATCTCCATATCTGTGCCAGGGACTCGGTGCTGGGTCTCTCAGGCATCAGCGCTCGATGGCGACCTTTGGATCTTTAAGTCAGGTGTGGGGTGGGAGGGGCAGCGCAGCCTCAGGCTGTGTCAGGTGAATTGGTGTGGAGATTGGCTGGTGGGGGACTGCCCAATGTCAGTGCGGGGAGGATGTGGGGTCAATCGGACTGATGGTCATGAGCTCGTCCATAAAATTAGAGACTCATGGCCCGAATAAGTAAAGTCCACCTCGGGGTAAGTGAGTACGCCGGTTTGTCCCGCTTAGCGTTCACTGTACCTTCCGGTTGGGTGTAACCACGCCTCGTTATCATCTAGGGGAACCTCGGCTCGTTTGCATAAGCCATAAATGAGGAAAGGGTGCCCCAAGTTCATCTTAGCTTCTCGGTTATGGAGGATAGCATCCTCTATAACCTGCCCAACATTGAATGGAATATGGATGTTTGATAAGCACGCTGGCAGAACACGCTTGGCGATCCGCCTCCGCACATGTTGTCAAGCGGGCTGCAGGCGTGATAAGTGATGCCATTTGAGGATATCATGCCAATCGCGGCCTTGAAGTGGGCGGCGTGGCGACTCGTTGAGTTTCCGCTGCCTGCGTTTAATGAGACGAATGACCTCGGGTATCCAGGGTGCTTTCGTAAAAACTCGATGAGGCTCCAAGAGGACATGATCAAGATTTATAAAGTGGATTGAAGTAAACGCGCTGAAGTCTACCAACACACCCGCTTACCAGGACCTTCTTGGCTGACGATGGGAGCGGGTTGGCGTAAAATTCGCACCAGCTCATGCGGTGGATGGTGTTTCAAAAAGTCTTTCGCCATCCCTGACGCAATAGTCTTCTTGAGAAGAAGTCGTGGGGTGGTGAAACCCTTTTTAATAAAGATGGTTCTTGCAATGGTGCCCGAACAGTGGCGACCTCCCTCTTTGCAGAACATGCGTGACATAAAAATTTGGGGTGGGGTCTCAGCTGGAGCCAGTTTAGTAGGCAACACGCCTCTTACGACATTGTCACCTAAAGGAATTTGAGGCTGCTTCTACGATCTAATCTGGGCCAAATATTAAGCACCAATAGGGCCACACCGGATGAACTAAGACAATGTGGCTTCGAGCACCTAAAGTGCACTAAGAAGCTGGGGCCAGGCAATTTTAGAAGTAGGCCTAAACCACACAGTACACCTGGCGAGACCCTATTGGCTAACCTGAAGGACTAGACCAAAGGCGGGTGACCAGCCTGGGTAAGCGGACCTCACGGGCTCAAGCGGACACCAAGGCTTGGTGGGGGACGCAAGACGGGGGAGGCTGGTGGTGACGGTGTGCCGATTGTTGTCGGGAGGAATAAAACAATAGCCTTTGTGGGATGGAAGTGGACTCCGGCAAGGGTTGGTGCAGGGGCGACACAGGGGACACTAGGGTTCAGGCAAAGAGGAAACAGGGTAAGAGCAAAAATGAGGGTGGTTTTGACCTTAAATAGGGCAACGTCGCGACGTTCGAATGTAACGTCTTGACGTTCCAGAGAGGAAGCGACCCGATGTCGCGGCGTTCAGGAGAGTGGTAAAATTAAGCGTTTCGGAGAAGTCGCAATAGCGTCGCGACTGTTGAAAGATAACTGCCGCGGTTGAGGCGGGTCTAATCCAGCGTCGCGGTGAGATCAACGTCGCGGCGTTTCGGAGAAGGGTCAAGGCGTCGCGGCGTTGAGATGCTCCGCTGACGTTACAGCATCGTGAAGCGATTGCGAGCCCAACGTCGCGATATTCTACGTGGGGAGAAGGCCCACAGTAGCAAATTATTCAACCATGGTCTAAGGAAAGAGAAAAACTTCCCTCATGCAATTGTGCCTCTCTGGACTTTTGAAGTGTGAGCGCATGAGCAGAATCTCCCAGTACACCTTGATCGTGAGGAGTCCTAAAGTGAGCATCGAGGAGTTCCGATTCTGGATGAAACTTGACAAACTTGAGCATAACCCAAAGCAGATAATAAAAATTGAACCATATAAAGGAAAATTTCAAGAAAAACTTGGGTTGCCTCCCAAGAAGCGCTATGTTTAATGTCGTTAGCTTGATGACCTTGAATCTCAATGTGCTCGGGAACCCAAGCTCATATGACCGCTTACTGTATTTCTTCGGATGTAGTTAATGGAATGAGTGCCTTAGCATGGAACTACGCCCAAAATGCGGCTTCCAACGTTGTGTGTGCTTGTGAATGTTCCTTTCTCGGGATGTAACCTTTGCCCCTCATGTGGAAGACCTTAGTCCTTGTGAAGGTTCGACCATCTAGACTGTTCCCGGGAAAAGTTTTAGGGTCGCCAGAGGACTGTTGCCAGCGCCAAGATTGCCTGCTGGTAATATGTTTATCTTGCCAAGCTTTTGTCTTTTCCTTGTAAATGCGAGCATTTTCATAACCTTCATTCTGGTCGTCTAGTTCAGCAGTACATGGCAGTGTCGCTTCTCAGCGGCCTGATGTCTTTGTCCATGTTATTGCCGGAGATTTGCCCAGTGAGCTCGTTGCTCTAATTCCCTTTGGCCGGATGGCATGCTTTGCCTCAAGCAATTCTAAAGGCGACATACCCAAGGGTGTTTTAAATCTTTGTTCGATTACGCCCAGTGCATCTTCGATCTGCTTTTAGACCAGCCTCACGGAATTGTTAAGCTGTTTTCTACAGAATGGACAATTTCTCGATTTGATACCTTTGCTTGCCACATTGGTTGTGGGTGATATCACGAGGATGTCGATGCGCGCGCCCCATACTTTTGCAAGACCTTGTTAATCATCTTATTGCAGAAATGAGTACCGTTATTTGTGATTAGTGCTCGAGGGTTCCGGATCGCGAGAATATGTGGCTGCGGAGAAATTGAGCCACTACCTTGGCATCATTAGTGTGGGTCGGAATTGCTTCAACCCACTTCGAGACATAATCTTGCGATGGATGTACATGTTATTATAAGATGGGGGAAATGGTCCCATGAAATCCATCCCCCATAAATCAAACAATTCTACTTCCAGAATAGGATGCATGGGCGGTTCATCATTTATAGGAATGCCCCCCATTCGTTGACATTTGTCACATGTAGATACGAAATGATGAGCATCCTTAAATAAGGTAGGCCAGTAGAAGCTTGATTGAAGCACCTTGGTTGCTGTTCGCTGGCCACCGAAGTGTCCACTACATGGTAAAGTGTGGCAGTGGTTCAAGATACTATTCATTTCATCTTTGGGCACACATCTCGGATCACTTAGTCATGTGATAATACGTAAAAATTGGCTCCTCCGAGTAGTAGTGTTTGAGTGTCTCGAAAAACCTATTTGTTGATAGTTAAATTCAGTACTACCTTGGCTACCAAGTAATTCAGAAATCACGCAAACCATGGGCTGCCTCTTGTCTTCAATAGCTAGAGTTGCTCGTCGGGAAAATCGTCATTCACGAACCTCGTCGCACCGCTTCCAGTCATTGAAAGATGATCTGCCACTAGGTTCTCGTGCCTTTCTTATCTTTAATCTCAGCGTCCGAATTCTTGCGACAAAGAACCCACGGATTAGTCGAGGTTTGAAAATGCTTTTAGTCATCAAGTATTTTATGGCGGGAATGATCGGTGTGAACTCACGACCTTGTTACCAATCAAATAAGGCTGAATTTGTGGCAAAAGACAATAGCCAATAGTTCTGCTACGTAGTAGGCGTAATTCAGGCGAGAATCATTCAAGGTTCTGCTCGCATAGTAAATTACCTTGAAAATTCTCTCTCGTTTCTGCCCTAACACTGCTCCAATCGCAAAATCATTTGCGTCACACATAAGCTCAAATGGAAAGGACGATCGGGAGCCGGCCAATGGAGCAGCGATACGATTTATCTTTTAGCACTGAAAATCTTGGCGCAAACCTGCGGGCATTTAACTCAAATGGGGTCCCTTGGACCAGGAGATTAGACAACGGTTTTGCAATCTGAGAGAAGTCTTTGATGAATCGCCTATAGAATCCAACGTGGCCTAAAAAACTTCTTATCCCTTTTACTAATGAGGGTGGAGGTAATTTTTCAATTGCTTCAACCTTTACTGTAATCTACCTCTTATTCCTCTTCTTTGAAATCCCACTCAGGTAATCAGAGTGCAATACCCTCTTGTACCATAAAATGGCACTTCTCCCAATTAATTACTAGGTTAGTCTCCTCGCATCTTATCAATGCGGTCTCAAATTTTCAGACGAGTTGTCAAATGGTGCAATCTGAAAAAATCATCCATGAAGATTTCGATTGTCTTCTCGACCATGTTGGAGAATATGGCCATCATACATCGTTGGAAAGTGCCGGCGCATTGCCGCATTAAAAGGGCATCCGCTGAATCTGGCGAATGTCCCGCGGGACATGTGAATGTCGTTTTTCTCGCCCGATCTTCGGGGCTATAGCAATTTGATTGTAGCCGGAATATCCCATCAAAAGCAATAATATTCATGACCGGCTAATCGATCCAACATCTGATCCAAAAACGGCAGTGGGAAATGATCCTTTTGAGTGGCTTTGTTCAGCTTCCGATAATCAATACAAATTCTCCACTCAGTTACTATTCGAAAAGGCAGTAATATGTTATTTTCGGTTCTTATAATAGTTGTTCCTCCCTTCTTAGGTACTACTTGAACTGGACTTACCCATGCACTGTCTGCAATAGGATAAATTACCCCAGTATCCAGCCATTTTAATACTTCCTTTCAGACTACCTCTTTCATTGTAAGTTGACCTCCTCTGCTTCCAACGAGGGTTTATGCCCATCTTCCAACAAAATACGAAGCATGCACATGGAAGGGCGAATCCCTTTTAAATCGGCAAGAGACCATCTGAGCGCATTTTTATGATCTCTAAGGACCCTCAATAACTTCTCCTCCTCTAATTCAGTTAAGGATGCTGAGATGATCACTGGTAAGGTGGATGCTATTCCAAGATATGCATACTTCAAATGGCTAGGTAAAGGTTTTTGTTCCATCTTGGGTGGTTGTTCAACCGATGGTACTGGTGGTTTAGCACTTTCACCTAGAGATTCGAAGTATTTTCTTCTATTGGGTCCGAAAGAATCCATCCATTTTACAGATTCCTACGCCTCTTGGCTCTCGAAATCTACAAATCATCATTAATGCTTAGGCTAGCCTCCAAAGGATCAGTGAGACCACTTTGGCTAAACACTATAGCCTCTACTATCTCTGCCATGAAACATGTATCACTTTTTGCTGGATGTCTCACAGCTTCGAACACGTTGAACTTGACTTCATCCTCCTGCACTCTCAATTTTAGTTCTCCCCTCTAAACATCCACATTCGTTACTCGCGAGTTCGCGAAAGCGGTCTACCAGATTATGGGAATCTCATATCCTCTTCCATATCTAATGCAATGAAATTTCTTGGGAAGATAAACTTGTCAACCTTTACTAAAATCCTCTATTACCCCTCTCAGTTCAAGGACATGTGGCAAACTGATGTATTTGTAGTTGGAGCCCGAGAGCTTCGCAATCGACGTTTAAAAATGGACAAGGGCATGAGATTAATCAGCTTGTCGCACAATGCTCTCTCAAGATAGTTCCAATGGTGCATGGGATAATTAAGTTGCAGATGCTTTAGCTTTGCGGCAACTTCCTCACAGTATGGCGCCATTCCTGATTAAGTTAAGCTGTTTGAAATACGCGATCTTCTTTTAAAGGACAGCATAATGCTTCTGCCAAATTTTACATAATTGGGCGTGTTCGAGCATCAGCAAGCGGGATATTGATGTGCTTCTTGACGCTTCCCTTGAACTTGGTGGTGAGCGCTTATCCAACTTATGCTTCTTTAGGCGTTGTGAATAAAAATTGCAGAGTATTGGTTGTGAGTTGTCCACTTTGCTTGGTTGTGTTTCCTCGAACTTGGTTTCCTCTTGAGGTTGTTCCTATACGCATCCAACATTCTGCTGGTGGATGACTTTCTCGGCCTCTACCTCTTCTATAATTAGGGATTACTCCTGTGTCTTCAATTCTTTACCACTTCTCAGCGTAACTTCTTTAACGTGCTCATTCCCGTCTCTTCTCTGATTCGCTAAGGTTACATGGTAAGAACATTGCCTTTACGTCAATAGGTTGGCCATTTGACCCATCGTACCTCAAATTTCTCAAGTTGTCTTGCTTGATTGTTCAGTGGGTGATACGTTGCTGCATATTCGCCTTTGTCTCATTCATAAAGGCGAGTGTGAGCCAAATCTGCGAGGGCTTGCTCCAAATCCACCTTTCTCGGAGGTGGATTCGCTCACTCGGGTGATGGCATGTTGTTGGTGTTTTCCTCCATCCATACCCTTAGCATTACGGTTGTCGATTCCCGATTATTACGCCGCCTTGTCCTTGATTTTGATTGATAGTTGTTTACCCCATCTTTGTCCTTGTTCTTTGTGGGCGACTCGATTGAACCTCGACTTTTATGCGGGCCTGCTCCTCTTGTTTGATGTCACGGCGGCATTACGTGCTAGTGTCTTTGTCCTCCACGGAGATTCACCTGAAATCCCATGAGTTAGTCTGTATGGCATTCGTGATGCCTTCTTTGTCCCTAGTTCTTGTTTGGTCGGTATCTGACACGAGTAACGGTGTTGAGAACCTCATTATCTGTGCCGCCCACGACTTTTACTGGTGTAGTTTTCTCCCTAGGCCACTGATTTGCATTAGTAGCAGCATCTTCCAAGATTTCATAAGCTTGGTCCGTGGTTTTCTTCATTAGTGCCCCTCTAGCCGAGGCATTAACCACTATTCTAGTGGCATTCCTGAGACCATTATAGAAAGTATGGACCTGCATCCATTTGGTCAGTCTGTGGTGTGGACACTTCCTCAATAGTTCGTGAAATCTATCCCATGCCTGCCAGGTTCTCTCCTTCTAGTTGTCCAAGCGTATTGATCTCTTGCACAAGTTGTGCAATTTTCGAGAAGTGGGAAAAACTTGGTCGGAATTTGCACTTCATCGTTCCATGAAGTAATGGAATCCGATTGGGCGACTTGTTAACGATGCTTGACTCTATCACCTAGTGAGAGTGGGAACAATCTCAACGAGTGCCTCTTAGATAACCCGTTGTACTTGATCATGTCGCGGACTTCGAGGAAGTTGGTCGGATGCATATTTGGATTCTCGTTGGGTAGTCCGTGAAATAAGATGTTACGAGAAGCATCTGGCAAAGGTTCTGACTGACGAAGTTGTTTACTTGCCTGAATGGGTGGTCTTCGAATAGGTACAATGCGAACAAGCGTGGCGGTAGGAAAACTCTTCTAGCAACATAAATGGATTATCTGGTTGTATAAACGGCCTGGGTGCTTGATTCCTTCCATCATTCCCATTTCGACCCCTATGTGGCTCGTTTTTCTCAATGCTAAGATCCTACTCTTCATTGTTCTCCATGTTTGCTAGATTTCTAGTAATAACTCTATTTTTAATTCTCGGCGTGCATTGTAAAGTTCTTTACGGCTCGGGAACAAGCGGAGGTAGGTCAACTTTGATCGTCGTTGCGCGCCTTAAAACCTTGGCTGCGATCACCGCAGAAGCAAAAGACGAATTACGGCACTTGTAAAAACAAATGAAAACAAAAGTTCTAGAGTAATATCACAATTGCTTTGTCTCTATACCCTCTAAACCTATCCGACAGCGGTGCTAAAAACTTGATAAGTCGAAAACGTGATGTGTATATATACTTATGCGCTATGTCTTGAAGTGCAGTCGCCTCGAGTAATATAGTGTACCTATGAATGGATATGTCGATCCACGGGGATAAGTGTGTCGAATACAGAGATTGGCTTCTGAATATTATCTGGATATAACTTTGAGTGAAGGGTTACTAGTATCTGAATTTAAACTAAACTACCCGATCTTAATGAATTACTGTATGGTGAAGACTAGGGCTATGTCTCCCCCTGCCACTTTCGATGGATTATTTCTTCAAGATGATATTATTCAGTTTATTTGTGATTTATTGATGGCTAGGTGATCTTGCTTACGAAATACCCTCTCTCGAGGTGTATCCGCCTATCTCTCTAGTAGAGTTGAGTGTATCTACCCCTGACTTGATACTCACGAGAAATGCTTAAATGTTCTAACCTTAATTGCCACCCTGGGATCGAATATCTCATTTACGAATCAGCGAAGTTTGCTCTACTCAATTCTAGGATATCCTCATCTCTCGAGATCTCGGATCTCCGGTGGTATAGTCATCTTGTGTTAGTAGACATCACCATCTAAATGATTCACGAGATATAAGCGAGATGTTAACAAATTATAAACAAGCCCGAATAACATAAAATACTAGTCTTTTCAATCCCATCACCCAGTTGTGACGAGGGTTCAACAACACCCTAGGTATAAATCTAGAACATACTGAATATGAGAACACCAATATTTAATTTGTAAAACATCAGTACTTCTATCCAAAAAGAAGAAAAATACAAAATGACGGGTTCTTCTCCAAGGTCAAATTCGCTGCTGTTATGATTTTCGTACCCTAGTTCGTACGCTCCTCGATCTCCGATCCCTCAAATTCTGGCCCCCCTTTTTGCTTTTAATGATTGAGAGATAGAACCCGCGCTGACGTCGCGACGTTAATGTCGCGACGTTGAGGCGTCCGCGGCGTTGAGAGCGTCGCGGCGTTGCGCATTGACTTCCATATATGTTGACTGACGTCGCGGCGTTGGGGCGTCCTGGCGATAGGGGCGTCGCGGCGATTCTGGCGCGCGATGTTCTAGCCATCTTTATACCTTGCCACCCTCACCGCTCGAATGCTTTAAAAGCGCCCCTTTTCGCTGCATTCACACCATTGCACAAATCATATATCAGGGCTACAAAAATCGTATTTAAATATAAAATAAAGCTAAAAACATAAGGCAGAGGCCAGTATGGTAAAGATATTTTAGACACCCATCGAGTAGTGTAGGTTGGATAACTCTCCAAAACAATTCATGGGCCCCTCCGATGTGAATTGTTGGACAATCTCCCAACTCAATTCTCCGGAAAATCTTCCGTTGAAATCCCTTTCACAACCATTTTCATTTTTTTTGTTTTATGTCATGCACTCACACCTAATATTCTATGGTGCCCTAGTGCATATGGAATGCATGATGCCAATTCCAAATAATTCATGTTAATATATTTTACATGCATATACTAACATAATTTAACTCACATAATCATGTTATTCAATTCATGTCAAGAACACCAAAATTAGCTCACATGGGCTAATTAACAATTCAAGCAATTCGTTTTGAATCACCCATGCAACACAAAAATCACACACAAATCATGTGAACAGTGAAACCCTAGGTTCGGCATTGTTCACAACCACACTAGGGATTTTCTCACTCAATCCCAATCGTTGGAACTGAAAACATGGCTAATTCAAGCCTCGGAATATCCCTATCCATTCACATAGCTCTTAGCCAAAGAATAACATGAGTAGGAGAAGACCCCTACCTCTTGGAGTTGTCGAAACTCTGCAAAACCAATGTTCACACGTAGCCCTTGGAGCGTAGATCAGCTTTGCCCCTTGGTCCGACGCGAACCGACGGTCCGAAAGTCGGGAAATCTAGAGATAAGTCACACTTTCTCTCTCTAAAACCAGTCTCTCCCCCGCTCACAGCATGTTTGAGCCAAAAATGGGAGAAGATGATGTCTTTTTTTGTCTTTATTTTAAATCTTTCCAATTAATTCCCTTTGTGTCCCTTTAGTTTGACTTTTTAAGGGATCTTTGACACTTGGCTAAATCTAAGCCATTTATCTCCATCCTCTCACCATCATGCAACATGTGTCACATTGGTACATATAGTAGGTGACTCTAGTCACATCACATGTCTCTCCTGTTTATCGGCGGGCACCGGTGTCTTCGAAAAGCGTAAAATTCGTTGTCTCGAATTCAGCATTCAGATGGTAGCTAGATTTAATGATCGATTCAAAGGTGAAATCTGTTTTGTCATCCGAGATCTAGAAAAATTCCAGATTTTGACCGAAATTACCATTTTACCTTTTTTCAGAAAATTAGAATTTTCTCGGGTTTTACATTCTCCCCCCCTTAAAAGAATTTCATCCCAAAATTCCATACAATCACAACAAATCACATGCATATGCAACGTGTACTATGCCATGCATGTAAACTAGTCATTTATTAAATAACTAAACCACATACCTTCATCCTTAAACAATAAGGGATAGGTGGCCCGCATCATGTCCTCGTGCTCCCACGTTGACTCCTCCACTCCACGGTGCTGCCATAGCACCCTCACTAGCCTCACGATCTTGCGTCGCAAAACCTGATCCCGACTATCTATAATACACACTAGTCCCTCCTCGAAGGTCCCATCTGTGTTAACTTCAATCTCTCCCCCGTCCGCTACATGAAATTTGGTTAAGGTGTACCTCAGAAAGCATGGGGCGTAGATACATCATGGATTTTGACATCTTTGGGCGGTAAGAAGAGAAGCTAGCAGGTACGTTCTGGTTTACCTCTCGAGTATCTCGAAGGGCCCAATGAACTCAGCGATGGCTTCCACGCCCTTGGGAACGACCACTTCTCTCTTAGGCATAACCTTGAGAAGGCGTGATCTCCGACCTCGAATTCTAAATTCGACGTCGTACATGACACTTAGCTCTTATGGCTCCTAAGCCATGAGAAGGCAGCACGTATTAAGCTCACCTTCTTGAAGGTGTCTCTAATCAGATCAGGACCAGTGGTGGAGCTCTCTCCCACCTCGGTCCAACATATCGGTGATTTGCATGGCCTCCCATACAATGCCTCATATGGGCGCCATCACGTATACTCGATAAGCGTTGTTGTAGGCGGGTCCACTGCTAAGGGCAAGTGCTCTTCCCAACCACCCTTATGATCCAGGACGCATGTTTGCAGCATGTCCTCTAACACCTGAATGGTCCTCTCTGACTAACCATCTGTCTATGGGTGGAAAGCTTTACTCATGGTCAGCCGTGTCCCCATAGCCTTCTGGAAACTCTTCCAAAAGTGCGCCGTAAACCTCGGGTCTCTATTCGACACTATAGATATTGACACTCCATGCAGCCGAACAATCTCTCGGATATACAACCGACAGAATCTCTCCAATGTGAAGGTCATTCGCACGACTAGAAAATGTGCCGACTTCATGAGTCGGTTCACTATCACCCACACCGCATCATGTCCCCGTGGTGTCCGTGGCAAGTGGGTCACAAAATCCATCGTGACGTGCTCCCATTTCCACTTAGCCACCTCAATATTGAAGTATTCTTTGGCTTAAGTGCTTTCGGCCTTAACATCTTTGACACGTGGTTATCATCGAACAAAGTCTTACGTGTCTCTTCATCCGCTCGATAATGCTGGCGGCGAAGATCTGAAGTACATCGTCGTGCCACCCCTAGATGCCGCGGCAAGCGCGAAGTAGTGAAACTCCACGAGGATCTCCTTTCTCCGTCGATCCGTGGGGAACCACTACTTATCCTCTATCTGAAGACTACCATACGTGTGGATGGTCGACCCTCGTCACTGTGCGACTCACGCTCGGTCCACGATGGACACTTCAACTCCGTCACGCCCTTGGGACTGGTCACTTTCTGCTCAATAGAGGCGGTGTAGCTAGGCGCTCCAGCCCAGCCTTTGAGGCCCGCGGAAGAGTATGCGTAGTCCAAAGCGCCCACGAATTAAACATCTGCCACTCGGGAAACTATACTAGCGGTACTCCCCGTGACTTCCGGTAGGTGCATCATTACATTTGCCCCGAGGTGGTAATGCAAAGTGAAGTCATAGTCCTCTAGAACTCATCCATCTGCGTTGCCTCATATTTGAGGTTCAGTTCGCGTGAAGATATACTTCGAGTTTTGTGGTACGTGCACCTGTGCTCGCCATATAAGTAGTGGGGCGCCCAATCTTGAGGCGAAGACCACGGCCGCCAACTCTATGTCATCGTTGGGTAATTACGCTCATGGAGTTCTTCATTGTGGGAACCATAAGCTACTACCCTCCAAGACTGCATCAAAACGCATCCCAGTCCGACCCTTGAGGCATTATAATACACTATGTACCCCTGTCCCATGTCCGAGACTATCGAGAGGAAGCGATGATGAAGCGCCATCCCTGGCTACGAATGCTTCCTGCATCGGTCCATCCCAATCAAACCAAGCCTCATACAGGTCAATCTCGTCATAAGATTACTTTAATTGGGAAAGTCCTCAATGAATCTCTTGTAGTACCCAGCCAATCCCAAGAAACTTCGTATCTTGAAGACTGACTTCGATCTCTCCTAACTCATCACGGCCTTGACTTTCTCTGGGTCCACTAAGATGCTTGAAGCTGACACTACGTGTCCTAGAAATCTCACCTCGATGAAAGCCAAAACTCACTTCTTTGAACTTGGCGTACAAGCGTGGTCATCAGCAGCGTTTGTAAAAAATCCTCAAGTGATCCTCCATGCTCCACCCTCGGCGGGGCGGTCAGAATGTCATCCACAAAGACCATGACAAATTGATCTATATAGGGTTGGAATACCCTGTGCATGAGATCCATGAATCTTCTTTGAGGTGCATTCATCAATCCAAGGGCATCACCGAAGTGAACTCAAAGTGCACCCATGCACTCCGAACAACGTCTTAGGGATATCTGTCTCCCTAACCCTCAGCTGATGGTAACCAGTGCGAAGGTCTATCTTGGAATAGACTCGCGCTCCTCTCAGCTAGTCAAACAAGTCATCAATCCTCGGCAATGGGTACCGATTCTTGATGGTAACCTGTTCAATATTGTCATTAGTCAATGCAGTCAAAAGGATGTCTTCTTCTTCACGAAATAAAAGCCAGGGCTTGTGGTGAAGTGCTCGATGCAATAGACCCCCTTGTCGATAACTCACATGGCTGGACTTGCAAAGGATCTTGCAACTCAGATTTGGTGCCATCCTATGTGGAGTCATAGAGATGGGCAAAGTACTAGGGTGTAACTCGATACAGAAGTCTACAACCCTCTGCGGAGGCAATCCAGATAGCTCGTCCGGAAAAATGACCTCATACTCGCAAACTATTCGAGGTAGATCTAAGTTCGGTCTCATTTCGTCCTCCAGGGTAAGGCTTGCTAGCCAACCCGCCAACTGTCCTTGACACCTGGACTCGTACACCGTCTGGGGAAAAATATCGTGCTTGTCCCCACGAGAATACAACGTAGATGCGGAGTCTTGCGTGTAGACGGTAACCTCTGCGCTGCGATCGATGTGACTTTGTAAACTTTGTCGGCCCGATCCATCCACTAGGATGGCGTCGAACTCGACATGTCCATGACCCTCGCGGGTCAGCTGTAGACGGAATCAGATCTCCTAACTTCGCAACCTCGGCTTATCATCCACATCCATAAGCCTAATCCTAGGGGAGAACTCACATCTGAGGGCTCCTCACGAGGCCTCGACCCTCCCAAGCCCGACTCTATTATAACCCGATCACGTGATGAATGAATCACGATCTGCATAAGAGTCAATGTGCTCTTGCCCATAGGCGAGATAGTAAGAATGTACCCTGTATAACTGGCTGATCTACTGGCTTAACCGGTGGTATAACGGCGTAGACATGCCCCTGTATCCCTGATGTCCCTGCCTGTGGGCCTCGTCCTCTACCTCGGCCCATAGTCTGGCCCCTCTGGCCTACTTGTGTAACAGAAGTTGCCCGTGCAGCACCACACAGGGATTGGCCTTGGCTCCCTTGGCCTATCTTGGGAGATGGAGAACATAACATGTGATGATTAGTGCCCAGTGTGCTACTTTGAACCCCATTTATTATAGGTTTTGAGTGCTTTTGTATACTAATCATTCTAATTAACCTGATTACACATTAAAGGTCCCTACTATTCCTGCGTCGCATTTTGTGGCAAATTTTGCGGTTTTTGCGAGCTAATCGATGCTTAGCATTGTTGGTCGATCCAAACATGAAGGAGTCAAGCTCGGCTTATCATAGATCGGAGACGAGAAGAAGAGCGAAATAGAAGGAAAATGGAAGCCAGGAGGGCAGTCTTTGACATTGGCCAATGGAGCATTGGCGAGGCAGTGGGAGATTTGCTCACATGATAATTTCGCTATGATAGCGAAATTTTGCTATCATAGCGGGTACCCGCTATCTGTGAAAATGCGTATAAGCGAAAATTTCAATTTTACTATGCACGTATTTTTAAGCTATGATAGAAAATCCTTTGTGTGCGAAATTTTATGCTTTTTGTTTTTTTTATCCAAACGACTTCGTTTTTGGTTTTTCTCATTTCTACCCTCATTGTAATTATTCTAGTTTGGTTATTTTGGTATTTCACATGTTTGTAAGGCTATATAAGCCATTGTAAAACCTTGTTGACCTAAGGCTTTTTTGGAAGGGAAGCGATTCTACGGGTGTTTTTGCCTCATTTTCTCTCTTCTCTCTCCTCTTTCTCCCTTTCTTGGTTTGCCCAGACACCCTCAGGGATGGCTGACTTGGAGGGATGAGCGGCTAAAACCACTCACCAGCCCGAAGAGGAAAAGGGCTGGCTGGGGGTGGGATCTAAGAGGCTGGCGGTGGTTCCTTATTTTTCACGTGACGGGTTTGACATTTGGTTCAATTTTCATTTCTAGGTTTAAAAAAGCTTTTGATGTACTTTCTTTGGCCAATACTTGCCAAGAAGCTTTTAGGGTTTAGTGTGTTCTTAGCTTTAGATACACTAATATCCATTAGTTGTCATTCTAGAGCCCGGGTAGGTTAAGGGGTTATATTTTCACTTTTGATGCATCCTCTTTGATGTGTGGTAATCTTTTAGGGTTCGAGTGGATACTTATTATTAGATCACGAGATTCATTAGTTGCCCTTCTGAGTCATTGTAGGATGGGTTAAGGTGATAGATTTTCACTATAGGAACCATAAATGCTAAATGAATGCTTTCTATCAAAAGGAAAATTATTAGGGTTTAGTTTTTAAAGCTAAATGAAGATCCGGTTCGTGATGTGTATATATGTACGCCTATGTGCGCAAGTGCACGCGTCGCCTCAAGTAATATAGTGTACCTAGGGTACGGATATCGATCCACGGGGATAAGTGTGTTGAATATAGAGATTGGCCTTTGAATATTATCTGGATGTAAGCTTTAAGTGACAGTTTACTAATACCTGGATTTAAACTAAACTAATCGTTCTTAATGAATTACTGTGTTGTGGAGACTAGGGCTATGTCTCCCCCTGCCACTTTTGATGGATTATTTCCTAGAGAGATTACTATTCAGTTTATTTATAACTTGTTGATGACGGGGTGATCGTGCTTACGAGATACCCTCTCTCAAAGTGTATCCGCCTATCTTGCTGGTAGAGTTGAGTGTATCTCTACCCCAACTCGATACTCCGAAATGCTTAAATGTTCTAACCTTAATCATCATCCTCGGGATCGAAATATCTCTATTTACCTAATCAACCGAGGGCTGCTCTATTCAGATCCCTGGGCATCCTCATCTCTCGAATCTCGGATATCCAGCACATTCATGCCAATGTTGGCCAGACATCACCATGTAGATAAATCTTAGATATAGAGCAGATACTAACAGGTCATAAACAATTGAATAATATAAATTACGAATCTTTAATCCATGCAATCGTGACGGGTTCCATGACTTTACCATTTAGATATGGATCTAGAACATGCGAGATGTGAGGAGTACACAAATATTTAATCTATAAAACATTAGTACTTTTATTTGAAAAGAAGAGAATACAAAAGCAGGTTTCTTCTTCAAGATCTAGGTCGTTGTTGCTCTGATTTCCGTGCCCTCGTTCGTACGATCTCCGATTTGGGTGTTCTTAGTACCGTTGGAAAGCTCTTGAAGTGTAGAATTCATCCATGTAACGTTTGCTTCCATTTGGGGTCATCTTGCAGCTGAAAACATCAAAACACAGTAATTCTTTCCATGTAGTTTGCTGATTTTTTGAGCTTTATCTCTTTGTTTTGCTCCATATTGGCTCATGGTTGACCTAATTACAAATTGAACATTTAGAGCATTAGATCACTTATTTATATAATAAAACTACTAAAAAGATAAGAAAAAAATATTGATAAAATGAGTATAAAGTATACTCATCATAGGAGAAAACCCCTACCTCCTGGAGTTGTCGAAACTCCAAAAACCCCGGTGTCACGTGCATAGCCTTGTAGGCGTGAATTGACTTCTCCTCTTGCTCAGACGGGCGGCGGTCGAATGCTAGGAAATCTGAGAGAAGTTGGATTTCTCTCTCTAAATTTGTTTCTCCCCTTCATTGCCGGATACCAGGCCAAAAATGGAGAAGATGTTCTTTTTTTTTCTTTTCATTTTATTCCCCTTTTGTCCTCTTAGTTTGACTTTTAAGGGCCACTTGACACATGACTTAATATAAGTCATTTATCTCTTATCCTCTCACTATTCATGTGACATGTGTCATGGATCCACATGTAATGCGTGGCCTTGTCACATCATGCCTCTCATATTGTACTTCTCCTGAGCGCTGTCATACGACACCGACATCCGGTCGCGCCGAAGGCGATGAAATTGGTATGCCGAATTCGACGAAATTTGACGTGGTAGTTAGATTTCGCGAGACGATTCCAACGGTGAAGTCCGTTTCGTCATCCGAGATCTAGACAAATTCTAGATTTTAATCGAAATTATCGTTTTACTATTTTTCAGAAAATTAGAATTTTCTTGGGTTTTACATAAATAATTATTAGTACATTTAATTGAAAGATGGCAAAAAAAAAAAAATAATTAATTTTAAAATCTAATATTAAAAATGAATTTCATAGAATCAGTTCTTATTTTATGGTTCTTAAACAATTGTGTGGAAAGATACACTTTTCTAAAATTGATTAGATTGGATGTTTAGTTTTTTGTTGAAGTCTTTGTTGGTTTATTTGTAAAGCTCTACAAAAGGATGTGATGAATGCAATCATGCAGCAACTTTGCGTCAATAATGACTGTCTTTAGATAAATGTATTGTCAAATGATATATAAAGGACTTCATTTTTCATTCATTGATTAATTTTCATATGAAATGATATCAGTAATTGTGATGATAGTATGATGGATCAGTTGAAATGTAAGACCCGAGAAATTCCAATTTCTGGAATAAAGGCAAAATCGTAATTTTAATTACAAAATTGTAATTAAGGTTAAAAATCCGTAATTAATTCTCTAGATCTCGGATGATAAAACGGATTGCACCGTTGGAATCGTCTTGCGAAATATAGCTAGCACGTAAAATTTCGTAATTTTCCGAGACAGTTGGAGTCGGCACGTTTTTCGAGGCATCATTCGGGTCTCAAAATGGCCGATTTTCGATGCGACGAAAGCCACATATAACATGTAATCATGTACCATAAGTGGTGTGAGTAGAGAAATGATGAGAATGGACGGCCGAGATAGTGCCGAAAATCAAATCTGGTAAAAGAAGGACGTAAAGGTCATTTTGTTGAAAGTTTAAGTCACTAAAGACAAATTAGTGAACATGGCCCATCTTCTCCAAATTAAACAAAAGGCAAAAACGTGGGGGTCATTTGGTGAGATGCAGTAGGCGTGGAGGAGACAAAAATGGTGATTCTAGAGAGAGAGTCTCTGACTTCTCTCTAGAAATACCTGAATCGGCCGTTGGATTTCGAGCGGGCGAAGAGGAAAAGCGTTACACGCGGACGGCTGCGCGTGGACCGGAGTTTGTGAGTTTTTGACAACTCGAGAGGTAGGATTTTCTCCTACTTCGCGTTTTATTCCCATTTTAAGGGTTTTGATGTTTCGGTTAGTTTGAGGCGGGTGGGACGTTTGATGATCCCAAAAACATGGGAAGGACCGGGTGTTGGGGATTTCTTGGGATTTTCTCTTGTAGCGTTACTGCCTAGAAAATTAGGAAGTACATTTGGGTCTTTTAATTCAAGAATTTTACTTTAAATCAATTTGTATGGAAAATGCGGGGGAATGGGTGTGTCAGTCCCGAAACATGAGGCAAGATTATGGAAATATTTTGGACATTTGGAATTTGTCAGTGAATGCCCGAGGAAACTGATGTGGGCTGTTATGGGAATTTATGCTTTAAATTCTATTTTGGTGAGTAGAGACCGGAAATGGGTAAGAAATTCGGTTCCCAGGTGAAAGCAGGGTTGGACATGGGAGTACGCGCGTGGACAGCCTTCTTTAATTTCGGGGCTGACCGTCGATCGGTCGTGTAAATTAGATAAAAATTGTCCATATGTTTTGGTATGAACTTGTATGAATAGATGAAGCCGAGTTGGTGTGGTGTAGAAATCAATAGGCTAATGCTTAATGAGGATTAACATGAGAGTCCGCGATTATGGAATATAATTGTGTGTATAGGATATTAGAGATAAAATTGTGATTTGCTTTCAGAATTATATGGAATATAATTGTGAGCATAGGCCATTGGAGATGAAATTATGAATTGCTCAATTGAGCTAAATTAGGTGATGCTGATGTGTTGGAATTACATGCGTGTAATTGTAGTTGATTGAAAAATATGCATATTGACATAATATTGTATAAATGGTTTGAAAATGGTATAATGCATTTTCTATCTGTGGAGTAACTTAAGTTAGGTGTGAGTGCATGACATGGATTTTGTAAACGGGCATGTTTGCGAAAGGAATTTCACGGGATGATATTGGGATTGGGTTGGGAGATGGGCAGCGGATCATTTCGGATGAGGACCATGAAGCTGTTTGGAAAGCTCACCGGCCAATTCACCTCGGAGGGTAGTCGAAGTATTTTTCTGAATATTTCGGTAGTATATTTCAGAACAAAAGTTTTGTTTGAAAATGATTATTTTCTCGCCATGGCTTAGGCAGCGAGTGTGGTGGAGTCGGTGAGGACTCGTGACATGGGGTAATCATGTAGACATTCAAGTAGGATCATGTATTTACTTGAGTGTGTGTTTACTTTGGAGCATTATACTACACTTAGGTGGTGAGTAGCCCACTTAGGGCGATTCTCCTACTGAGCTTTAGCTCACCCCGTCGTGGGATCCCCCTTTATTTCACAGTCAGGGAGCGTGCGAGACGGCTCATCTAGGAGCGAGTTTTGAAAGAAGCGGGTGTGGCGATGGTTTTTCCATATGTATTAGAATTCTCACATTTTGATATATGTTGTATAAGAGCCATTTACTAACTCTTAGAACTATGGGACATGGTTGATATGGTTGGGGATATTGTTTTATGGGCCCCGAGGCAGTTTATCCATGTTGTATCCTTGGGATTATATTGAATTTGTTTGGAGACAATTAAATGCGGGTTTATCTGAGCATTGTATTTGGAGTAGAGCTCTAGTACAAAGGAGACTACGCGTTTTCTAAAAGTGGCGTCGGGTAACCCGACCTCCACTTGTATTCCGCAGGTTGACGGGTAGTCAATGGACCCCCGGGTTTAGGGTGTCACATGGAAAGAGTGATTTGTGACAATAGTATTAATTCCAAGGGTATAACTTTGTAGATTTTGAGCTATGTGTATAAATGCCCTGATTTTTACTGTCATGTCTCATTTTACACCTGAACTTTTTTTCGGTCATAAGATACTCAACATTTACTTCCATAGTTCAGTCTATAGATATTTACATTTGAACATTTTTTTCGGTCCGAAGATACCCAACGTTTATTTCCATAGCTTAGCCTAGGGGTGTAATCTAGTCGAGTTGAATCTGAGCCAAGCGGGCTTGACCGACTCGAACTTGATCGAGTCTTTTTTTTTTTTAAATTTTTTCAGATGTTTGAAACTTGACTAGAAAAATGGTCGAACTACTTGAACTTGACTTGAAATTGACTTGACTTGATTAATAAAATAGTAAAGATTAATTAAGCTCATGAGCAGTTTGAGTCAGATACTATGATACTTGAACTCGACTTGACCAACTACTTGAGTTCGAGTTTGACTCAATTAACTCTGAGTCAAATTTGAGTATTTTACGAATCAAGCTCGAGTAACTTGACTCATTTACACTCCTAATCATGTCCTTATAGTTAGAAAATGACACAAATGATTAAAACAAGGTTAAATACTCAATACGAGTTTTCAACCATTTTTTAAAATCAGGCGAGTAGGTATATATATATAAATTGATAACCTTTCATGATATGTCTCCAAGCCACATGAAAGAAAAAGGGAAGCAACAAGTTTTGCGTCACTTAAATTGGAGTATACACTTAAAAGGGAAAGAAATTTATGGGGCACATGCATTCACGTGATTCTCGAAATCTTAGATTTTTTAATTTATTTTTGTTATTGTTTTGTTGCTAGGGTATTGTCTCTCCATGTTAGTCTTTTGATATTTTTGGATGTTTTTGCAAGCCTAGTTGGTGGTTGCTGAATTTGTTGAACAATATGTTGGTCATATTTTACAACTATGGGATGCCACCTCTGCATTTTGTCTCATCTTTCTTGAATATTTCACCTATTTTTTACTTAGTTATTATTGGAAGTCAAACATGGGTTGGACACAGTCAAGTTAAAGTGAATATATATGGAGGAATCTTCCTTTTGTTATAAAGTTTTTTAATGAGAGTGAGCGCGACACCCAGCCCAGGAAGTCGGGTTGATAACACACAATCCCAACCGTAGGAACATTCGTGGGCATCGGATGATCAGAGTGTCCACAACCCCAGTCGAAATCCATTCCGGGGACTCATTTCTTTATATTTTTCTTACAAAATATACAGCATGTGTGCTCCCAAGAGTTTGATATACAACTCTTTTACAAACCACGAAGGAGGGCCGTCTTCTCGTGTACCTGAAAGGGTGATCCTACGACGGGATTGTAAGACCCGAGAAATTCTAATTTTTTGAAAAAGGGTAAAATGGTAATTTCGGTAAAAATCCAGAATTTTTCTAAATATCGGATGACGAAACGGACTTCACCGCTGGAATAGTCTCGCGAAATCTAACTAGCACGTCGAATTCCGTCGAATTCCGAGGCAGTCAAAATTTCACGTTTTTCAAGGCACCAGGTATCGGGTGCTTAGTCAAAGCGAGTTTGAGAGGCGTGTGATGTAATGAAATGCTTTACTCATTAACACTCTTGACACATGTTGCAAGATAGAGAGATGATGGAAATGGGCGGCTTGGAATTAAGCCAAGGTCAAAATCAAGACAAAGGACCTGAAGTGGAATTAATAAAATATTGAATGAGACAAAAAGAAAGTTAAATAGTGTTCATTTTCTTCATTTTTGAGACAAAAGCGGGTAGGAGATCTGCATTAAATTTGGATTTTTGTGATTTTTAGAGAGAAGGAGCTCCTTACTCTCTAGACTGCGGCGGTCGGACCTTCGGTTCTCGGCCAGACAGAAGCGAAGTCGATCTACGGCGAGGGCTATCACGTGAACACGATTTGGTGGAGTTAGAGGCAACTCGAGAGGTAGGGATCTTTTCCTACTCGTGTTATTCTTTAGCTAGAGCCCTTGTAAATGGTTGGGGATGTTCTGAGGCCCAGCATAACACGTCTCAAAACATTTGAGCAGAGTGGAAAATCGCCGTTGTTGTGGCGCGTGAAGCGATTACCCGACCAGGGTTTCAACATTTCATTTGAATGTGTTTATGATTTTTTTGTGTGATTTTTATGATGTTGAGTGATTCAAAATGAATTGCTTGGCGTGTTTGTTAATTAGCCCATGTGAGCTAATTTGGTGTTATTGATTGTGAATTTGTATATGATTTATGTGGATTAATTATGTTAGTATATACATGTTTTATAAATTAGCGTGAGTTTATTAGGATTGGCATCATGCATTCCATATGCAACTGCAGGCACCTAGAATATTAGGAGTGAGTGCATGACATGAAATTGAAAAAACTAAAATGTTTGTAAATGATTTCAAAGGAAGATTTTCCGAAGAATTGCCTTGGAAGTTCGTCAATATATTGCCGGATGAGGACCATAGTGACGAAAAATATCTTAATTCGCCTCGGTGATCCGATATTTTGCGAGGCTTCGGTAGTGGATTTTTCGAGAACAAAAAGCTTTTGTTTTGAAAACTGGATATTTTACTCGCATTCGGCTTAGGCATATGTGAGGGAGTCGATGAGGACTCGGGACATGGGATTGGTCATGTAGACATTCGAGTAGGTTCATGTAATTGCTTGGATGTGATTGTTTGCCATGACATGTGCACTTAGGTGGGGAGTAACCCATGTAGGAAATTATCTCTACTGGGCTTTACTCACCTTGTCGAGGGATCACTATTTTAGGTACAGGGAGTGTGCATGAGGACGACGCTCACTAGAGGCCGCATTTTAGAAGAAAGTCGGGTTGTGGATTTGGTATTTATTTTGTGAAAACATGTATTAGAACTCTAAATTTTAATATATGTTTGATAAAGAGTAATGTTGTAACTCTTGAACTATTGGTACATAGTTGATATATATATTTTGTGAGTATTGATGTATGGGCCCAAGTGGCCATTTTACTCGCATTTGGACCCGGTTTGGTTTATGAACTGTTTAGGACAGGTTTTGTATTTGGGTAGAGCTCCCCGTACAAAGGAGACTCTGCTCGATTTTCATGAGTGGTGTCGGGATGCAGAGCATCCCACGCAGTATTCAGCGGAGTTGGGTTGTCAACGAGACACACCTTTGGTTTTGGGCGTCCGGCAATTATCGAGCTAAGATAAACGATTACCTTGGGAGCTCGGTGGGTGTATCCATAAGTTTAGTTCTGATACCAGCTTCATGACTTAGTATCCAGAGCTTAGGTTCATCATACCCTAGAGTTTGAAAGGTATCGATAAGTTAGGTATCGTTAGGACTTGATGGCACGGGTTAGATCACGCATTCCTTGTGCACTCTGATGATTGTTGTGTGATGTGTGATTGTGTGTTATGAATTGTGTGATTGTGTGCTAAGTGAATAGCACATAGGAAAAAAAATGATGAGAAAAGATTTTTTTTAAGGTTTCTGACGTAAAAGCCCGGAGAAAATATATATATATATATACATATATATATATATATATATATATATATATATATATATATATATATATATAAAAAATAAATTTTAAGGAATTTATTTTGTTCTCTTTGGAATGAAAAAAAAATTCGAGAAAATATGGAATGGAGAATGCTGCCTAATTTTTTTAGTTTGATCCTGTCTGTGGCCCATATTGACGAGTTGGGGCGGCGCGGGGGCGCCCGCGGCCGCGTGCGGTAGGCCACGTACGACCCGGCCACGCCCGCGACGGCGTGGTAAGGCCGCGATCGGCTGCTAGCGCGGGGCGTGCGGCAGCGCGCTTGCACACAAGGCCTGGCCAGGGGAAGTCGCGATACAAATTTGTATCGTGGTTGGGGGGCGGCCTTTTGGGTCGGCGATGCATTGCTTGTTTGGTAGCGGGCCGCGTCTGAAATTTTTGTATCGTGGCGAGGCGACTCTGGGTCGGCGATATAGCACGACCCGGCGTCGACGCTGGCGCCTGCGACCACGGCGGAGAACGCGCTGCGGCATGCGGCAAGCGGCGACGGCCCAGAGGCTTGCGATGCGGCGCTAGCGGCGGCGAGCGAGCATGTGGCGTCATGGGCCTGATGCGGCGGGAGCCGGGCCTGCGACCGCGGCCGGGCGGGACCTGGCCGGGCGGGCTGCGACACGGCGAGTGCGCGCCCACGGTGTCGCGGCAGGCGGGCGGTGTGCGGTGGTGCACCCAGGCTGGTTTACGACTTTGTGCAGCATTACGAGTCCTTTGTTTGGAGACCTTTGTTCATGAACACTGTTCACAAGGTTTAAAAAATAAAAAATAAAAAAATAAAATCAAATAAACTTTAATTTTTTTTTTGTTAAATATGATTTAATATATGAAATTATTGTCTTGCATTACCTATGAATGCATTGACATAGAGTATGAAATAATTTTTTGGTATGTAAATAGTGTCTGGTGTGTTTACGCGTAGAATCTTTGCATCGGTTAATGATAAGTTGGACCCAAAGTTGAGGCCTTGGAGGAGCCCTTGTATGTGAGTTCTCCTTTAGGGATTAGGGCGAGGATAGGGATGATATGTCGTGGTTGCGAGTTAGAGATCTCGAGTTCTACTCATATTAGTGGACTGTCATGGACATGTCGAGTTGATCATCCAGCAGGATGAATTAGTTGCTGAGATTCTGATCGTCATCGATTGTGAGGCGGAGGAGGTTCACGCTACCCAGCGCGAGGGCGAGACTCGTGTTGTGTTTCGAAGCGTGATATTTTACTAGGCGGTTATGCGAGTCAGTGTCGGGGATAGGCGGCGGGTTGGGTTGCTTGAGGCCTTACTGGGGGCGAGGTGAGACCATACTTAGATCTCTGTGAGTGGTCTAGCAGTATGACGATGTTTTAAGTTGTTCTGGGATTGCCTCACGTAGGGTTGTAGACTTTGGTATGTACACAACGGTACTTAAGCCCATCTCTATGACTGCTGCGTGGGATGGCACTAGTTGAGTTGCGGGGAACTCGAGTTCGGCTACGGGAGCTCTTTGGACAAAGGGGTTCATTAGGCCAGAGCACTTCACCGCTGGGGTGCTCGGTTATTCGCGAAGTAGAATGAGACCCTTGTGCGTGATTCTGACGTTTGAGCAAGGGTTGCGGTCGAATTGATACCCATTGTCGAGGATTGATGATTTGTTTGATTAGTTGAGAGGAGCGCGAGTCTACTCCAAGATAGACCTTCGCATTGGTTACCATCAGCTAAGGGTTAGGGAGACGATATCCCTTAGACGGCGTTCAGAACGCGTTATGGGCACTTTGAGTTTACAGTGATGCCCTTTGGATTGACGAATACGCCAACGACATTCATGGACCTCATGCATAGGGTATTCCAACCCTATCTAGATCGGTTCATAGTGCCATTGGATGACATTTTGATCTACTCGGTCGGAGTGGG
Organism: Tetrastigma voinierianum; assembly: GCA_016808115.1. Classification (NCBI taxonomy): domain Eukaryota; kingdom Viridiplantae; phylum Streptophyta; class Magnoliopsida; order Vitales; family Vitaceae; genus Tetrastigma; species Tetrastigma voinierianum. The sequence goes on from JAEQBH010002378.1 coordinate 107,845, forward strand.
GCATGAGTATCACTTGAGGATTGTTTTACGATTGCTAGAGACCATCGGTTAATACGCTAAGTTCGATGAAAGTCGCGAGTTTGGCTTGCTGAGGTGAGATTTTTTGGACACGTGGTGTCAGCTTCAAGAGTGTCAGTAAACCCTTAGAAGGTCGAGGCCGTGATGAGTTGGAAGACGAAGTGGAGTCTTGAATCGTAGTTTCTTTGGATTAATTTGGAGTCTTCTGGAGATTCGAGTTTCTCAGTTAAGCGGCTTATGGCTTCGTTGACCCGGAAAGTCGGGTTTGATTGGGATGACCCGATGCGAGGAGGCATTTGGGAGTTAAGGGAGGCTTACTTTAGCCCTATCTTGATAGTCCCTGGAAGCCGAGAGACGGGGTTTCACGGTGTATTGTGATGTCTCGTGGTAGAACTAGGATGTGTTTGATGGGTTCGGAAGGAGTAGTAACTATGGTTCACGAGTCAGTTGAAGAATCATGGCGAATTACCTCACACGGCATGGAGTTGGCGACAGCAGTCTTAGCCTTAAAGATTTGGCGCCACTACTTATGGCGGGGAGTTCGAGGTGTACTCGGACCCGCGAAGTTTGAAATATATTTTCACGCTGGCGGGACCTCGACATGAAGCGACACGAATGGATGGAGTTCTGAGGATTATGACTTCACTTTGCATTACCATCTGGTAAAGCGAATGTGGTGGCGATGCGCTCAGTTGGAAGTCACGGGGAGCATTGGCTAGTATGGCTTCGGGTGGCGGATGCTTTCGGGCGTGGGACCGGTTGAGGCTACGATGCGGGTGGCGGGCTCGGGGTATGTTGGGAAGTTTAGTAATACGAGTCTCTGATGAACATAATTGATCGAGTCAGGGCAGGATGCGAGATGTAGTGTCCATCGGGAGATAGAGATGCAGTCCAGTGCGGTGAGGGGCTGGGCCAGATCCACGCGGATGGTAGTTTACGATATAGAGGAAGGGTAGTGGTTTCCCGAGTTGGCCAGGTTTGAGGAGATTCTCGGGAGTTTCACTTTGCTCTCGATTCTTTGTGCATCGAGTAGCACGAAGATGTACCGGGATCTTCATCGCCGGTACCTCTCTTTTGGAGGCGAATGAAAAGACACGTGGGGACTTTGTTCGGCTTGATGTCTCACGTGTCGACGGGTTCAGTGAGCAAAGCGTGGTGCCCCCGGCCATTGGAGATTGTACGATGGAAGTGGGAGCACGTCGATGGTTTTGACCACTGCCACGGACACCAGCGAGGGACATGATGCGGTATGGGTGATGGTGGATCGACTCCTGGGATTGGCACATTTTCTAGCCGTGTGGATGACCTTCCACATTGGAGATTCTCTGGGTTGTGAGATTCGAATCGTGGTACATGGAGTGCGGTATCCGCCAGTGCCGGATAGAACCCAGAAGGTTAATGGCGCACTTTTGGAAGAGCTTCAGAAAATTTGTCGTTCTGGTGACCATGGTCTGACTTTCACCCGTAGGCGATGGTCGGTCGGAGGCAACTATACGGGTGTTAGAGGACATCTTTGTGAGCATGCGTCTGGATCATAAGGGTAGCTAGGAGGCATTTCCTTTGAGTGGAATTAAGCCTCTGACAATAGTTATTAGGCGAGTATACAGATGGCACCATATGAGGCATTGTATGGGAGTGTGCAGATCACCGATATGTTGGATCGAGGTGGGAGAGAGCTCCATCACTGGTCCTGATCTAATTAGAGACACCTCCGAGAAGGTGAGCTTGATATGACAGCGTCTTCTCATGACTTAAAGGTAGCAAAAGAGCTATGCTGATGTACGACGTCGACCCTTAGAGTTCGAGGTTGGAAATCACGTCTTCTTGAAGGTGATGCCTAAGATAGGAGTGGTCAGGTTCGACGGCCTTGAAGCTATGTGGGGTTCATTGGGCCCTTTGAGGTCACACCAAAGAAGGTGTATAATGCCACCAGTGGCTTCTGCTTGAAGCATGTGGTGTCCACGAGGTATTGTCTCATGCTCGGAGAGTACACTCGGATCCAGCTCATGAGTGGATTGGGGAGAGATTGAGGTTGTGTGATGGGGCGCTGAGGAGGGGCCAGGTGTGTGTGCGTTATGGATAGTACGGATCGGGTTTTCTGCTGACGCCCAAGATCGTGAGGCTAGTGAGGGTACTATGGCAGCACCGTGGAGTGGAGGAGTCAACGTGGGAGCGCGAGGACACGATGCGGGACACCTATCCCTTCTTGTTTAGGGATGAAGGTGTGTAGTTTAGTCGTTTAATACTTAAATGACTAGTTTACATGCATGGTATAGTGCATATTGCATATGCATGTGAGTTGTTGTGATTGTCCAAAATTTCGGGACGAAATTCCTTTTAAGGAGAGGAGAATGTAAGACCCGAGAAAATTCTAATTTTATGAAAAAGGGTAAAATGGTAATTTCAGTAAAAAATATAGAATTTTTCTAGATCTCGGATGATGAAACGGACTTCATCGTTGGAATCGTCTCGTGAAATCTAGCTACCATGTCGAATTTCGTCAAATTAAATGGTCGAATTTCACATTCAGGCACGGTATCGAATTAATCGTAAAACGGGTTTAAGAGACATGTGATGTGACAAAGTCCACCTACCATGTACTCTTGTGACACATGTTGCAAGATTAGAGAGATGATGGAAATGGATGGCTTAGATTAAGCCAAGTGTCAAAATCAAGACAAAAGGACATAAGTGGAATTAATGAAAATGTTAATGAGAATGAGACAAAAGTTAAATAGTGTTCATCTTCTTCATTTTGAGACAAAAAGGGGCAGGAGATGCAGTAGGCTGGATTTTGTGATTTTTAGAGAGAGAAGGAGATCCTTCTCTCTAGATTTGCGATCGTTCGGACCGTCGGTTCTTGACGGAGCAAGAAGCAAAGTCGATCTATGCAGCGAGGGCTATGCGTGGACACCGGTTTGGTGGAGTTCCGACAACTCGAGGTAGGGATCTTTTTCACACTTTGTGTTATTCTTTGGCTAAGAGCCATGTAAATGATTGGGGATGTTCTGAGGCTTGCATTAAGCGGGTGTTTCGGTCTCTCAAAACATTTGAACAAAGTGGAGAAAATCCTCGTGTGTGGTAGTGAGCGATTGCCAGCACGAGGTTTCCTTTGTTCATGTGAATAGTGACGTGATTTCTTGTGTGATTGTTATGATGTTGAGTGATTCAAAATGAATTGTTTGTGATTGTTAATTAGCCCATGTGATCTAATTTTAGTGTTATTGATTGTGAATTTGCATAACATGATTTATGTGGATTAATTATGTTAGTATATACATGTTTTACATATTAGCATGAGTTTGTTGGGATTGGCATCGTGCATTCCATATACACTGGGGCACCCTAGAATATTAGAAGTGAGTGCATGACATGAAATTTAAAGAAAAACGAAAATGTTTGTGAAATGAATTTCAAGGAAGATTTTCCGAAGAATTGCCTTGGAGAGTTGTCCAACAAATCAAATCAGATGAGGACCATGACTATTTCGGAAAAATATCCAACAATTCGCCTCGGAGGGTAGTCCAATATTTTACCAAAACTCGGTAGTAAGTTTTCGAGAACAAAACGCTTTTGTTTTGAAAACTGGATATTTTACTCGCATTCGGCTTAGGCATATGTGGGGAGTCGGTGAGGACTCGAGACATGGGATTGGTCGTGTAGACATTCGAGTAGGTTCATGTAATTGCTTGGATGTGATTGTTTTGCCATGTGGCTGTGCACTTAGGTGGGAGAAGTAACGCCCATGTAGGAAATTATCTCTCTTGGGCTTTGCTCACCTGTCGATGGATCCATTTCGGTGCGGGAGTGTGCCGCGAGGACGACGCTCACTAGAGCCGCATTTTAAGCGGGTTGGGGTTTAGTATTTTATTTTGTGAAATGTATTAGAACTCTAAATTTTAATATATGTTTGATAAAGAGTAATGTAGTAACTTTTGAACTATCGGTACATAGTTGATATATATATTTTGTGAGTAGTGATGCATAGGCCTAAGTGGCCATTTTACTTGCATGTGGACCCGGTGTGGTCGTTATGAACTATTTGGGACAGGTTTTGTATTTGGTAGAGCTCCCCGTATAAAGGAGACTCTGTTCGATTTTCATGAATGGTGTCGAGTTGCAGGCATCCGCAGTATTCGCGAGTTGACGGGTTGTCAGCGAGACCCCGATTTTGGGCGTCACGAGGATGAGCAATGCCCGTGGTCTGCTCTCCTATAAGGGCTACTCCCTCGTAGTGCCGGTTCACAATCACGCGCTTTTCGAATGCCTACATGTGTGAATAAGATGCGACCCGATCATAACCCCGATCCCAGTCTGCCGAGATGCCGCGCGTCGTATGCGCAATGGGAAAATCGTCATGGGCGTTTCGTCCATGATCCTTTTTCCAAAACAAAATCTTTTTCTTTTATTTTTTTTTGTTAGACTGGTCTACGAGATATGGTGGCGGGCAGTCTCGGCGATAACCCGATAGCGTCAGAAATGCCGTGGAAAATATACGATATGTACTTTGGTCAGTCTTTGAGAAGTACTATGGACAATCTCTGATACGTACTTTTGTCAATATCCAAGAAGTACTATGGACAGTCTCCAAAAATCATTTGCATTCTTGATGTACCATCGAACCCCAAACACAGGGTCGATCATTTCCATGCACTCCTACCCATGTCATCGATGCCCACAGTGCATAAAAATGCAATGCAGAAGTGTCATTACATGTCATTTCATGCTACATGTTTGTTGGGTGAAAGTGCTATTTTGAACCACATTTATTACGAGGTTTAGTGCCTTTGTGTACTAATCACATTAATTAACTGATTTGCACATTAAGGTCCTCTTTATTCTCTTGATCGCATTTTATGGCTAATTTGTAGTTTTGCAAACTATTTATGCGAAATTGTTAGTCGATCCAAGCACGAAGAATTCGAGTCAAACTCAGCATTCACCGGTCAGAGACCCGAGAAGGAAAGAAGAAGCGAGAAAATACAAAGAAAATGGAACTGTGAAATTTGGTTCTATGACACTATTCATCGTAAAGCCTTTGTTCACCTCTCGATCCAGTATTCACACCTTTTTGATGCTCTCACATTTTGTTACAATTTTTGTTTCTTTATTTTATCCTTTCTAATACCTTCCGATCTTGGTTTTTTTGTAATTTTCCCTTGTTCTGAGCATATATAAGCCTTAGTCTGTACAAACTTTCAATCAATCAATAAAACTGACAGGAAGCTTTCAGCTTTCCCGCTTCTCCTCTTCTTTGCTTCACTTTCTTTCATTTTCTTTTCCATTTTCGGGCATAAACACCTTTGATGATGACAAATCAAGGATGTTAAGTAACCTCCTATCCTTGAAGGGAAGGCCCTTTGGGTGCTAGTTTTGAGTAAACCAAGCGTTCTCTTGCTTTCATGTGAGCATTTATGGTTGTTTACGTTCTTGCTTTCACAATAGGTTTAAATCTTCGTGGCCCTCACTAACATATGTATTTGGCAAGATTTTAGTGAGTGGATACTTACTACTAGATCACTATTATCCGATTAGTTCTCTTACGTAGTTCTTGTAGGGTGAGTTTTGAGATGTGTTCTCACGAAATCGAGACATTTATGCCCATTAAATTCCTTGTTTCAAGAAGGAAAATTTTAGAGTTTAGGTTTTAAAGCTAAATGAAGATCCGGTTCGGGAAATGACTATAGGTCATCCTCCCTAACTCGAGGAAAAAGACTTGAGGACATGTTGTTGCCACAAACCACAACCCGATGGCACGAGACTTCAAGGAGTTCTTTTCTTATTTTCCTTCATTTTAATTTCAATCTACACACAACCAACCCTCACTGTTTTTACCAAAATCCCCCTGTTTTTATCAAACCCTAAAATCCAAATTGAATTCACCATTTTGGCCTTCACTGTAAATCATTTGTACGAAGAAAACCCATCCCTGTGTTCGATACTGAACCCTTTATCTTGCTTGTTGCTTTCTGCTCTGACAGTAGGATTAGGATATAAATTTTGTTGATTAGATACCACCTCTTTGTGTACGAATCGAATCAAATGAATGCGGGTGCAAGGGAACGTGATCCTCATCCGCAGTATTGTACATTTTCTTTTTTATCATCTTCTTGTCGGTTTTAGTTCATTCCTTTGTAAAAAAAAAAAAAAAAAAAGAGTTGATGCAGGATTGTTTTCTATGTTGTCTTGGGTTGCCACTATTTCTCTGCGGTGCATGTTCAGTGAATGCAGTTGTGATCAAATGGAAGAGGAGAACATCGATGAGTATTATGGAAACCTAGATGCATTACATGTCAATGAGGGATTATAGAAACCTTCCATGGCAGAATCAGCAACCCTTGGGGAGAAATCCAAACCCATCTAGGTCTATGAGGGACTATAGAAACCCTCCATGGACGAGTGGACCTTTCTGCAGTGCTCCCCCAACTTATGCACCTCTTACTTCTCCATCTTGTGCTTCAATTCCTCAGCCACCACAACCACCATAGTTAATTTTGTCAGTTGAGCAAGCAATACTGAACCTTACCAAGCTGGTGGGTGACGTTGTGGAAGAACAGAAGACAATCAATGCTCAATTAAGTCAGAAAATTGACACTATGAAAAACATTGTGGACAAGGGAATTGATGGACTTCAAAGTGAAATGGAGCATAAATTTGACAACTTGCAGTACTCCATTTCAAGGCTCACTAATCAGCAGCATGTTCACCAAGAGGAAGTGAACCCAGAAGAAGAGTGCCTGATTGACACCACAGTGGAGGAGCAATGTAAACAACAAAAAGAAGAAACCTCCCAATCTTTGGCCGAGGGGGTAGTGAAGGAAGAAATAGAGCCCCGAAAGAAGTCCGCGCGGCTGACGAGCAAGCCAGCGCGGAAGTGCGCCTCTCTTGACCCGGACCCGATGTATATCACGCTGCGGCTTGACCAACCTGAAGCACTCACTGGAAAGGCCACTCCATTTGCACTGCCTGACCTACAAAACTTTAGGAAGATAGTGGCCACTGCTCAGATTTTTCCCACTACCTCAAAGAAGATGGCAGTTGCTCATACTACATGGCATAGTGGATGGTTCGGGTGCTGGTTCGGATTTGGAGCACCCGAACCTCGGCATTTCTAAAGGTCAGCGAGTTCTAGCGGCCTCCGAGGCTTAGGAATTGGTTTGGGGAGCCAGTCTCCCTACTTTTAGTTTTCTATTTTCTTATTTTATTTTATTTTTATTTTATTTATTTTAATTTCTTTAATTTTCTCACTGAATTTTCTTTAATTTTTAGTTAATCTTTGTTTTAGCTTAATTTTCAATTTTACGCAATTTTCTTAATTTTTATGTTTATTTTGCAATTTTATCAAATTTTCTAACGAGTGTAGTCTTAGAGTAAATTCCTGACACTGCGAAATTTCACTGACTTACCAAAAATTTGCGAGTTGCGAATTTCTAACCGCAAGAAATTTATAGCGAATCACATGCATTTGTACGGAAGGCCCTCCATATAAGACAAAAAATGAACAGTAAGTTCAGGTAAAAAAAAAAAAAAGAAAAGAAAGTTTTTTTTTTTAATTATTATTTTATTTTATTTTTATTTTTTTTTAAAGAATTATTTATTATTTAATTTTTTATTATTAAAAAATTTTGTTTTTTTTTAATTCTTAAAATGTTATTAAAAAAAATTCGTATTTAAATACTTTTATTTTATTTATTTATTAATTTTTGTTTAAAAAGAATTTATGAATTGTAACTGCTCAATTTGTGGCAAATTTTGTTTTGACCATAACTTTCTCATCCAAACTCCGTTTTAAGCGTTCTTGGTACCGTTGGAAAGCTTAGAGAGTGTAGAATCCAAATGTAGTTAGAAATAACACTTTTGAAATTTTTATAAAGGCGAAATTTTAAAAATTCTTCAACTGGTCACTTTTTTTTCTCTCTTTTCTTCTTCCAACTTGTTCATTTTGATCCCAAATGGAGTGAATAAGGTCTCGATGGAAAGCTTGAGAAGTCTCCTATCCAAAAATGAGCACATCTCATCAAGGAGGTAGCACTTCCTTCTCTAAATTTCCAATCCGAGCCACATTAGGACAGCTAGAGACATTTCATTTGGTTGGGAGAGTTAGTGAAGGAAGTGAAACACTGTTATGTTTTGTTTTTATTTTGAGCAAGCCCATTTTGTGATGTTCAGTGGCTTGCTGGTTTTCCTTTTTGTGAAGCTGTTATACTATATAGCTTACTTTTCAAAAATTGGACCCATTTTGCACCCAAATTGTTTTGTGGCTTGGCCTAGCCTGTAGTTTGAAAAATTGAAACTTTGTCTAATTCTATTAATGTTAGATTGGTTCCATGCCTAGTTGAGTGAATGATTAGTTGAATTCTTACTGCTTTCAACCTTTTTCTTCCACCTTTAGCTAATCACACACAGTGCACATCAGATTTCTTCAATAACTTGAAAAATTGCCTAGCCTCCTTAACTTTGCAAAACCTACCCTAGTTTCATTGACCACCTTTAATAGGTTAAGGGCCCCCATGAAGAGAAGGCTAATGTGTCTTCCAAATGAAAAAGAAAAGAAAAAGAAAAGAAAAAGAAAAACAATCGCAAAGCTTTGCCTTGAAACCCGAGCATGGTTGAGGGTATATGAAAGCCAAAACTTTGACTGGCCCGATTGGTTGGGAGCCACCGACTTAGTGCACCGCTACATGGGTGGATGGGTGGAGTTTAGCAAGTTGTAGGTCGTGGGTCTAGAAATCGTCGGTCAGAGGTGAAACACGAAGGTTAGTGGTCGAAGATCCTTATGACGATGCCTAAGCCTTAATTGGTTGGGAGTCATCGGTGGATCCCCGTTACATGGACTTTGGTGAGGTCGATTCCTCAGCATTTCACCCCTACAACACAAAAAGAGTTGTGGAATAAGAGTGGGTCCTGATCTATTTAGGTCGGTTAGCGTGCTAGGTTGTGGCAATAGCCTGGTTGGGGGGAGAGTGCAGTTTGGCAGTTTATTGTTGAGAGCTGATCAAACAAACACTTAGATTTTGGTGGAAGTTTTTGGTTGATCCATCGAGATGGAAGCTCTGTTGATACTCAATTTTGTATGACATTCATTCTCTCAAGATAGTTATTGGGCAAGGGTTTGATGATTCTTACTTAGGGTTAGGCATTACTCATTCATAACCATTTTGAAATATAATAATTTTTGTGAACATCATTTTGTTATCGTTTTGTACGCTCTCTCTTTCTTTCTTTCTTTCATTGCTAAGGGACTAGGAATGTGTAGGTTGGGGGGTGTGATTAGTGCCCAAAAAGTGCTATTTTGAACCCTATTTATTATAGGGTTTGAGTGCTTTTGTGTACTAATCATTTTAATTAACCCAATTTGCACATTAAGGTCCCTACTATTCTCTGTCGCATTTTTGTGGCTAATTTTGTAGTTTTACAAGCTATTTATGCCCGAATTGTTAGTCGATCAAGCACGAAGAATTCGAGTCAAACTCATCATTACGGATCATAGACGAGAAGAGGAAAGAAGGCGGAAAATACAAATAAAATGGAACACACTTGAAATTTGGTTCATCGCGAAACCTTGTTCATCCTATAACCTTGTTACCTCTCCGATCCTTGTTCACTGCTTTTTGACCTCTCATTTGTTACAATTTTTTGTTTCTTCCATTTATCCCCTTCTAATACCTTCGATCTTGGTTTTTGTAATTTTCCTTGTTATGAGCATATATAAGCCTCGATCACGTACAAACTTTCAATCCCAATCGATAAAAGCGTGGAAGTTTAAGCTTTCCTGCTTCTCCTCTTCTCTGCTTCACTTTCTTTCATTTTCTTTTCCATTTTCTCGGCTGCCAAACACCCTTTGATGATGACAAATTGATGAGCTTAAAAGTCATCTATTTTTAGTCCATTTTTCTATTTGATTTTAATGTAAAAAGGAATAATTAAGATGCAGAAATATGAAGAAACTCACCAAATTTGTTATTTGCGGGGAGTATAAAGAAAGAAGAAGAAAATACATTAGAAAATCACGACAAGCGGCGGAGTAAAAATACGAGAAAATAAGCGGGGCGAAATAGAAGGCAATTGGTTAACTAATGTTGCAGTTTTGGGGTCTGCACAGTCCAGTTATGATGTCGCGACAAGGGATGGAGAGTCGCGTGAGAAGCGCAATATTATGTGATTTGAAAAGATAGAGCGCCATGACAAAGGTTGATGTCCGCGACAAGTCAATTCGTGACACCAAAAGCTAACCGGTTGAAGCCTCCGGCGACCTTCCGGGAACACGATTAGGAAAACCTCTAGAGACTAAAGTTGATGTCGCGACAAAAGATCGATGTCACGACACTAGGAAGGACCGATTGAAGGCTGCGAGCCATAAAGTGATGTAAACAAGATATTGATGTCAGCGACATCGAGCTCTTCGATTAAGACATGAGTCATGAATTGATGATATATCGCGACAAAGGGATTGATGTCGCGACCGCGGGAACCGTCAAGTATTTGCGAGCCATAAGCTGATGTCGCGACAAGAGATTGATGTCGCGACACCAAGAGCAATCAATGGAAGCTTGTAAGTTCCTTAAGCTGATATCGCGACAAGAGATTGATGTCGCGACAACATGGCGACCCGATTGAAACTGCGAGCCATAAGCGATATGCGACAAAGGGTTGATGTCGACATCTGAACATCGATTGAAAACTTCTGCGAGCTTGGCGATGTCGGCGACAAGATGCTCCGATATGGCGACATCGGGAGAAACGATTGAAACCGGCAAAGGCATGAATTGATGTGCGACCGAGTTGATGTCCGACGCCAGGAACACGGTTGAAATTTGCGAAGACTTAAGTTGATGTCGGCGGCGTGAGATCGATGTCGCGACATGGATGATGTCGCGACGAGAGATCAATGTCGCGTATGAGACGGAGACATGGAGCTATTCTTTGGAATCCTAAGCGCATTGGAATTAGGGTGGCGAGAAACTGTAAATCTGTGACTACCCGGCTCATAAAAATGACTTAGCGTGACACGAGCGAGAGAATGCAGGTATTTGAAGGCTCATTTTCTTTTTAGTTTTCTTTTCTTTTTCTTTTCTTTTCTTCAATGTTGATAGCTAGAGATTGAATTCAAAATTTATCGTTCTAGTTTTTTGTTTTCTTTTACGGAATTGGATGTTATACTTAGACGGCGAATGCAGTCCGTTCTTTTCAAATTACTACGGAATGTTTGAAGTTAGGACAAATTTACGGGTCGAATTTTCGGTTTCATAATCGATTATTCTTATGATCGGAGGAATGTTGTAGTGTGTAATTCGATGGTGAGAACCCGAAGCTTCCATTGAGTAAATGTTATAGTCGATTATCTTTCTGAAGTCGTTCCAGCCCGGCTTGTTGTTATTTTGGTTGTGATTTTACTTACGGTTTGGGTTTAATGTTTTGATTCGAATATCAGTTTCTTATACCCGTGTTAAGATTTGTTTCGTGCTCTGATTTCAAGGAGGTCCTCGGTGGCCGCAGGAGAAGACATTCTACGAGAGTTGAGAACATTTCTTTGAAGTATATTAACCTGCTATTTGAGATCTAATGGCTTTGCAAGTTTACTTGATAAATCTCTTCTCACTTGAAATCAGAAAGAGTTGAATGGGTTATCAATTTAAACAAGCAAAGTTCACCTCAGATCGGATGATGAGCCCGAAATCCCGTGTTAGTAGTCTAATCAAGGAGAGGGTGATCTATTCTAATTTTGAGGAAGAGTAACCTGGAAGTTGTATATCCTTGTAGTAGATGGCAGAGACAGGTTTACGGTCTAGTAAAAATGGAGTATGAAGTATTGCGAAAAGAAAATACCCCGGATTAAGGAAAGAACCCTTTTAAAAGTAGTTATCTCATTCCCTGTCTTCGAAAGAATCAGGAAAAAATTAGATATTAGTAGTAGATGTGGAGAGATCGAAATTGTACTACTAAGCGCGGACATATTTTAAGAGCACAGAATGATCGAAATTTTATCAGTGTTAACTACAGGAATTGATACTTCACTATAGCAGTAATCTTGATGGGTGCTCTGAAAGATAACTATTCAGTGGCCATTTATTTTCTTAAATATTCATTATTCTTTATTCTTTATATTCCAGATTATTTGATTGTTCATTCATTTTCCTTGTATTCGTTTAATTTCCCAGCTCCTTAAGTTGGATTCCACTATCATTTTATGGTCCAAATAGTATGGAGATTGAGTAGTCGGGGTAGTTGATTTAAAATTCTTGAGATCTCTGTGGGATCGATATCTGGACTTAAATCCATTTTATTACTTGTCGACACATTGCACTTGCGAATATCAGACCAAAACCAAAATTTGAAAGATGATTTACTCTAGGAGATTTTGGTTTATATGTATAATGTCAACAAAGTTTTATGGCATCGTGTCGGGGATTATTTAATGATCCTTTAGTAATTTTATTTACCGACTTGTGTATATGTCATTTGGTCTCAATCAACAAGTTTTATGGCGCCGTTGCCGGGGATTAGTTAATAGCCCTTTGGCACTGGTGTGATATATTAGTACATGTGTTTTGGTTCGATCAACACAAATCAAAGGATGTTCGGCTAAACATCCCCCATCCTTGAAGGGGAAGGCCACTGGGTGTCAGTTTTAAGGTAAACCAGCTGTTCTCTTGCTTTTCATGTGAGCATTTATGGTTGTTTACGTTCCTGCTTTTCACAATAGGTTTAAATCTTCAAGCGCCCTCGCTAACATGTATTTTGGCAAGCTTTTTGGAGTGCGGTGGATGCCCACCACTAGATCCACTGTTATCCAGGTTAGTTGTCTTCTAATATGAATTCTTGTAGGGTGAGTTTTGAGATGTGTTCTCACCGTCGGGGACATTGCCCATTAAATGCCTTGTTTGAAGTAAAATTTTAGGGTTTATGTGACGCCCCCAGCCAGGGGTCAGATTGACTGCAGATCAACTGCTTGGAAAATCTATCGTCTCATATCACGAGACACATGCACGATAAAATAGCCCTTAAGCCCACGCATCAACACTCATTAAATATACCTAACTATATTCCAATAGTTCAACTCACAAAATCTATATCTGACCAAATATATTACATGGTTTAAAAGTTATAACATTTCTCTTAATACAAATCCATATTAAAATCTATAATTCTAATACATATTATCCAAAAACATCAAAGCCACAACCCGGCTTTCTTCAAAATCGGTCTCTAAGAAGATCCGTCTTCTCAAACACCCCTGTACCTGAAAAATGTTCCCTCGACAGGGTGAGCTATTGCCCAGTAGTGGAATCACCCTAAATGGATTTACTCCGCTAAGTGCATATCTGATACTCAATTTAAACACACACTCAAGTAAATACGATCTACTTGAATGTCTACATGCCCATTCCCATGTCTCGAGTCCTCATTGACTCCCTCACACTTGCCTAAGCCATGTATGAGAAAAATATCATTTTCAAAACAAAACTTGTTGTTCTTGAAAAAACACTACCGAACGTGTCGGTAAAAATATGGGACTACCCTCCGAGGCGAATGTGTTAGAGAACTTCCTGAAACAATCGTGGTCCTCATCCGAAATGATCTGTTGGACCATCTCCCAACCCCATTCTCTGGAAAATCATCCTGTGAAATTCCTTTCGCAACCATGTTCGTTTTTATTTAATTTTCATGTCATCTTGCTTGCGCTAATTTACAGATTCTGCAGAGTGCGTATGAAATGCGATATACCATTTCAACACAATATATATACCCAAATATATTAATTATGCAACATTCTCAATTTGCGATTCACACCACATGTAATTCAACAATATGGATCAAACAACACCCAAAATTAGCTCACTTGAACAATTCACAATTTCATCTCTCCAATGGCCTATACTGAAATTATATTCCATATAATTAAAGTAAATCACAATTTTATCTCAATGGCTATACACACAATTATATTCCATATAATTGAGCAAATCCACAATTTATCTCCAATGGCCTATACACCAAAACACAATTTATTATATAAATTATGATATAAATAACCAGTAGTCCTAAACTGATACGGACTGACCAAAAGTGTCCCAAAAGAATTTCTACTACACTTCGGTTCCAGATTTGGAGCAGATCCAAGCCAGTCACTCACGGCCTCAAACCCCGACACAAGCATTTACAAAACACTTAAACAGGGTAAAACAAGTAGAGATAAAACCCTACCTCACGGAGTTTGTCAAAGCTTCCGGCAAGTGCCACGTGTAGTCCTCGATGTGTAGAACCACTTTTCTTTTTGGTCCGAAGAAATCCGACGGTTGGATTAGCCGGGATTTTAGAGAGAAGTCTCTCTCTCTAAGAAAATCAAAACCGACTCCTTTGTAAACCGTTTCTCCCTGCGCGTTTGTTCCCTTTTTCCCTTTCCCTTCCTTTCTCCTACGAATTCTTTTCCTTTGTTTTTTTATTCCTTCATTTTGCTTTTCTCTTTTCCTTTTCTCATCTCATTTTCCCATCATTTCTTCTTCTCATTTCTTTTTGTTTTTCTTCTTTCTCTTTGCACTTTCTCTTCTCCTTTTTTGGAGCATTGACCGTATGGGTCAAAAGGAGGAAGTTTCCTCTCCTCTTCCTCAAGCCAAATGTGTGGCTTTCCATTTTCCTTCTTTTTCTTTTTATTCCTTTTTCTTTTTATGACATCATACACTATATGGCTTAATATGAGCCATGGAATCATGCCACCCATGTGTCTCAATGTAGACCATTCCTTTTTCCTGCCAAGTGTCACACTCTTGGTGCTGCATATGTCATCCCCCAACCTTGCTACATGTGTCATCAGGCACCACGCCTCAGCGTGGAAATTTCGTATCTTGGAATTCAACGAAAATCGACGTGGTAGCTAAATTTCGCGAGATGATTTCAACGGAGAAGTCCGTTTCGTCATCCGAGATCTAGAAAAATTTCGGATTTTTACCGAAATTATGATTTTGCCTTTTTTGAGAAAATTGGAATTTTCTCAGGTCTTACAGTTTAGGTTTTAAAGCTAAATGAAGATCCAGTTCAGGAAATGACTATAGGTCATCCTCCCGTCGAGGAAAAAGACCCGAGGACATGTTGGTTGCCACACGAGAGCCTCTTGATGACTGAGACTTCAGGGAGTTCTTTTCTTATTTTCCTTCATTTTAATTTCAATATACACACAACCTGACCCTCAACTGTTTTTGCAAATCCTACATTTTTTATCAAACCACAGAAATCGAGTGAATTCACCATTTTGGCCTTCACTTTATAAATCAATTTATGCAAAAAAACCCATCCACATGTTAAACCACACAGACCACTATCTGCTTGATAGCTGCTGCTACGACAATAAGTTAAAATATAAATTTTGTTGATTAAAATTACACCCTCTTGTGGCATGAATCACATGTACGATACGTGTCACATGCAACATATAAATCACACAGTACACTTCAAGTATCATGGATAGATTATGTTTAATGCATATAATTATTTTCATTTTTATCCCATATATATCACATAATTTTACACATTAACATATTATTCAATTTACAGTAATAACACACATTAGCCATTCCCGGCCATAATTCCGACCATACTTGGCCTCGGAAAAATCTGAACAAATCTAGAAATTACAACTTTGTAAATTTCACACAAAAATTCAACACATGATTTCTGCTCAGGCTATCACAGCGACCTCGAGCATTTCAAACCTGACGGTTTGAAAGCGAGAAGTTTCGGAAAACCAAAAATAGCTGGATTCCTCAACTATTCATGACCCAGCCCACTTCTCAGCCTAAGTTTTGGCTGAGCACTTCATCTTATTAAATTACAGACTCAGCCCGAGCTTTGTGGGTCGAGGACGCGTAAATTGAAGTTCGGACGGGAAAGTTATGGCCATCCGATGTTGGCATTGCTAATTAGCAGGGGTGGTGCGGAAATGCGGGCATTGTAATGCCCCGTCCCGAGAGAGTACACTATACATGAAACTGTAGGGGCGTACAAGAGTACCAAGTGTCACATTGTAGTATTTTGAAGACTAAATTGGGAAGTGATAAAATTATGAACCCGGAATGTGGTAATAGCACAAGGGTTAAAATAGAAATTGATCAAATGGGACATAATCATTAAACATGTAGAGATGGGCCATAATACAAATAAAATAAGTTGATTTGCAAAATTAAAAGGATGAAGGACTTAATTGCAATTAAGGTAAATATTAGTATAAATAAGGGGTGAGACAAACAAAAGTCATTTTTGTCTCATTTTGCTAGGGTTTCACGTAGGAGAGGAGAAGAATAGAGAAAAGAAGAGGAATAAGAGGAAGAAGAAGGAGAAGGAGAAGGAGAAGAAGACAAAAAAAAAAAAAAAAAAAAGGTTTGTTTTTGCCTTGTAATCATGGAGAATTGGATTCCTAAGGTTTTGGTTTGGAGAATTGTTCCTCCTTGGTCTAGGGTTTTGTGGAAAGATCACATAAACCCTTGATTTGTTGAGGTTTTGTGGGTAAAACCCCAATTGGTATAAAATAAACATGAAATCATCAAAATTATATGGTTTTTAGAAGAATTGATGGACCTTTGGGTGAATTCATAGGATTTTTACCTAGGGTTTTGTGGTATGAGTTCCAAATCACCAATTCAAGTATTTTGGAGTTGTTTTAGATGAATTCCATGTTGGTTCTTGAAGTATTAAGGAATGGGGAAGTTGTATGAAGAGAAATGGTAAAAAAAGTGGCAAAAGAAGAAGCAGTGCAGGCAAATTTTCGAGGTGTAGATGATGCAGTCTGTTTGGCCTGTCTGACCCACGGAGGCCAACTTGTCTTGATGCAGGTCCAACTGTCTTAGGTCTGAACCCAGCAGAATACAACTGTGCAGTATAGGCCAACGAGAATGCAGCACATGCTGATGCGGGAGTCGAAATCTCTTCTGATGCAGTGTGCCCAATGCCTAGAATGTTATGTTTTCATATAATTAGCTTAAAATTCTTTACCCAGATCACGCAAGACAGTAAATGATTAAGAAAGGTTCAAATAAGATTGGAAATCGACGAAAAACATAGCGTACCTCGCTGCCTCGGCGAAGCGATATTCGTTAAGTGTGACTAAATCTAAGAAGTACGTTAAGTTTACGTTATACTTAGGCGATTAATCGTTGTAGTATTGATGGTTTAGTGTGTAATTTAAGCGAGGCGGAAAATTGTGGGCAGGTGCTCAAGTTGAAGTAAGCGAGAAAATGGTGTTCTAAACCTTTTTCATATACTAGTGTGTTATTATTATAAATTGTTTTGCACTGGTATTTAAATGGTTTTGATTGTAAACCATGTTTAAAGCAAGCAAGCAAGTAAGAAAATGGTTTTGAATTATTAAACCATTATTCAAGCAAACCAATGATGGTTTTAAGTGTAAAACCATTTCAAAAGTAAGCAAGCAAGCAAGCAAAGAGAATATTTGTGAAAGCAGGCCTAACTTCAAATCCTAGTTTACAAGCAAACCAGCTAGTTCGGAGGTATTAAGATGCGTGCCTGATGGTGTTGGGATATCATCACATGCATTTAGTTTTTGCAGTCGGCAAACTTAGTTCATGCATCATGCATTTAAAGGGAAGCTAGTAACGCGATACGGAGTATATAAGGTTATGAATACAACTAAATTATAGTGATGGCGAGCTGAGGTCCGTTCTGCCTTCCTGGAAAAGGTGATCACGGACACGAGATCGCTGCATCGCCACGATGCGGTAAAACTCCAGTGATTCACTAAGAGTCACGTAATGAGAGTATAGGCCTCGATGGTTGGCGTTTATAAGCATGATCTGATTTGAAAAATCATCCATTGGTGCCACGATGAGGCTTAACAGAGATTTGACGATGCGGTTGAGCCCAGAGGCTCAAGTAGAGATTGAAATAAGCGATTCGCCGATCAGTTTTGATTTCAACGATCGGTTGAGCCCTAGGCTCTGTGGTGATTTTTAAGCAAGCAGTTGAGAGCCCAGGCTCTGGATAAAAATTTTGAAAACTTCAAAGCGAGTTTGTGAGGTTTAAGAAACTTTTCAGAAAGATAAAGCAAGCAAGCAAGAGAATTTTGAAAGGTTTTATAAACTTTCAAGTAATAACAATAAAAGTTTACTTATAAGCTTTAAAGAAAAGCAAAACCGAGAAGCAAGTATTAAAGGTTTTATAAAGCTTTTAAAAGCAAGTAAGTACAAAGCAAGCAAATCTGAAAAAGTTTGAAACTTCCATAAACTTAAAAACAGTAACCGAAAGCAGGCTTCTGGAAAATATTTGTAAGAAAGTTTGCGTTTTTCAAAGGGCGTTTTCAGGAAAAGCAAAACATTTATAACTTATACACTCGAGCTCGTTTTAGCTCATTATTTTTGTCATTTCAAAAACTATTTTCAGTCACGAGACACTCGAACTATTTGGAAGCGATAGGATTCTCACGACATTTGTGCGATTACTATAATTAATATATTTTATGAAACATTTTGAATTTGTATATTGGAACATATGTATGTACATAGTATAGTCTTGTGAGAATGTGTTGGTATGCTGGTTGCCCTATTTGGATAAAGTGTAAGTTAATAATACTCTCTGAGATTTGGAATTGTCATATGGCAGTCAATACTCTGAGTTTCAGCTGCAATTTTCCAAATCCATAAATTGAAAAACGAAAAGAATTTTTATATGAGGTTTAAGCAAGCAATACGACCGCTTCACGGGGATTTCCGGTCGTTAGAGGAAGTAGTATTTGGGATTAATGGGTAAATGGCTACCATATTGGAAGGGGGTGGGGTGTAATCAGCTGTCACTGTTTCCATTACATACCGTTGGCAGATTCAGGACGCTGAGTGTATTGGTAGATCTGGGAACCCATGCTCGAACCCATAGTGTCCCACAGCCAAAAGCGAGACTACACAATGAAATAAAGTTGACCACAGTGGGTGAAATCGTTAGGCCCCTACATGGCCCCTAGGTGTGAAATGAACTAGAGTAGGAGGAAACCTACCTCTTATACTTGTGATTTCGAGCTCTCAGGCGATTACTCATTGATGATGGGGTTGGCCAAATCGAACGCACGATGAAGCCAGGAAGAAGCTGGCTTCAGCCGACTTTCTCTCTTTTCTTTAACATTTCTCTTTGCCTTTCTCCTTTCCACTTTCTCTTTTCTTTTCCTCCCTCCCCCTCATCTTTCCTACAGTAAACCTATTTTATTTTCTTTCTTCCATTGCAAAGTGGACTGTGGCTTGCCATGTCTTAACTAAGGTATGTAAGTGGACACATGGCCGCACCCATGGCTTGCCACGTGTCGCATCCATGGCCTGCTATGTGTCATTCACATGACTTTCCATGTGTCACCCGACACCCGATGCCTCGAAATACGTGAAATTCCTACTGTCTCGGAATCTAACGAAATTAGGTTGGGTGCTCGTTGCCGGCGATTCAACGGTGTTCGCCAGATCATGTGTCATCAAGATCACGCGATTTTCGGGTTTGAAGCCATCTTTGATGGTGATTACATTAAAAAAAAAATAAAAATCAATTTTACCAAGGTTTTCACATTCTTACCCCCTTAAAAGAAATTTAGTCCACAGAATTCACACACATCTCTACAAATCCATGCGTACATGCATTCATTACTACAAATGATTAACAGCGTAATCCTCATCCTCAAATAAGGAAAAGGATGTTCGCATGCCTCATTATCTTATTGATATGCCTCATCCACTCCTCGGTGCTGCCACGACACCTTCACCGTCTCACGGTCTTGCGTGCATAAAACTGATCGGCTATCCATAATACGCACGGTTCCTCCTTAAAGTTCCATCACATTGTCAACGATGTCGCGTCAATCCACAGCATTTGAATCACGGTCATCTTGACGAGCATGGAGACATGGAATACCTCGCGGACATGATGGCTTTTGTTTTGTAATGCCAGCCGTCGCAATTATTGCCCACCATCTTAAGTATCTCGAAGGGCCTGATAAACCTTGATGATAGTTTCCCGGCACTTTGAGAACGACCACTCCTCTCTTGACATCACGCCCAGCCGAACCGCAATTCGCGCCTCGCAGGCCTCTAGGCGTTATTTGCCATGCGCCGGCGTAAGCTCTTTTACCGGCTCGATCCGTGAGAAGTCGTTTTACGTATCAGTCCACCTTCTCGAGAGGTGTCTCTAATCCAAATCCGAGACCCATGATGGATCTCGCCACCACCATCGACAAATTGGAAGTCGGCGCAGCCTCCATATAAGCCTCATGGTGCGGGGCGAACTCTACGAGGAAAATGCCTCCAGCTACTGCGAGATCTGGATGGCATGCTCAGACATGTCCTCTAACACTGTTTGGTCCTCTCGATTGACATCCATCATGGGTGGCAGTACTCATCATCAATTACGTATCCATGGCCCTCCCAGAAGCTCTTCAGTGAGCCTGGCACAGGATCTCTGTCATCTGTGAGTGACACTCCATGTAGCGGACTATCTCATATGTCTGACCGATGAAATTCCTCCCAGGTGTGAGATAATGAACTAAGCCCCAGAAAATGTGCCGACTTAGTGAGTTGATCCTTATCACCCATACCTGAGTACTTAAATCACCGTCAGTGTGATGAGTCAAAGTCCATCATTGACACCTTCCCACTTCAGTATGCTACTTCTAATGGTTGGAGTAGCCCTTTAATATCTGGTGCTCCAGCCTTTGCTAGAGCGTGAGACACCATCGGGCCAATCTATCAATGTGTCTCTTCCATCCTCGATATCTTTGTAGCGAAGATCATGGTACATCTTCGGTGCCCTATCTAACTGGCCCGAGAAGCGATTACGGAACTCCTGAATCTCTTTCTAATCAGTCATTGAGGCGCAGCTTCGTCCCTATGCGAAGACCCTCTATGTGAATGGCACAGCTCTCATCACACCTTTTCTTTACTTTATCCTTGATGGACACCCGACTTTGTGTCACGTCACTGGGACTCAATCACTCTGCATCGATGGGAAGGCGTAGCCACCGACTCTGCGTCACTCAAAGGCCTAATCTCTATCTGGATCAAAACATCCACACAATCTCGAGTATCTGCGCCTCCGGGGCTACATCTTGATACTCCGTGACTTTCCATTGACGCATCGGTAGTGTGCATTTTCATACCCGAGAGTGGTAATCTGAAGTGAAATCCATGATTAGTACCCAAGATAGTGCTATTTTGAGCCACACTATATAATGTAGGTTTTAAACACTTTGGCCTTGCTAAATCAAACTTCTATCTTTCAATTGATACATTGGATTCGACTGCTGCGATAACATTTTAGCTATTTTTACAGTAGTTTTGCGGGTTAAATGCTCATTATCTTCAATCGGAGTTCAAACCGATGGAGCAGAAATTTGGTCAAGAAGATGTGATGATCAGACCGGAGGAAATTTGGGCAAAATGCTGAAGAGAAGGCTCCGTTGGAAATTTTTCTGATGTTGAAAATTGTGGCACGCAATTCATGAGATTCTTAATTGCTAACCTTTGCTCCTACTATTTGTTGGTAGCTTTTAGACCGGCTTTTTGTGGTTTTTATCTCAGTTGCCCTTGATTTAATTTTGGTTCATTTGCACATTTTGTATTCCTTATACCGAGCACCTATATAAAGCTCATTCTTGTTTTCTTAAATCAAATCATCTGGAAGGATCCAGGCCGATTAACCTCATGGGCAGGGGGACCTCAAATCGATGGATATAGAAATTTTTATGAAAAACAATCAAATAAAATCCATGGGCGAACCCCTTACAATCGCTACATATCTTTAGAAAATAATGCGAGCGAAGTGGTAAATTTTTTTCAAACACTTAGTTTTTCGAAAATCGACGGAGGTTTCCTCTGTTTTGGACTTTCCCAATTTACAAATACATAAGCGTTTAAAAACACTTACAATCTTCGATTTTCAACTTAGTTTTAGGACTCCTCGTCCCAGCGACTCAGTCCAAACACAATATATCTATATACATTTATTCATTTCAATCGTCAAAACATTCAAAAACTTAACAATTCCATGCACGAGTTTATAAAAAGATTCAGGCTTAATGGGACTTAAGTGGCCTTTAAGTAGTTCCTTTTCAAAATATATCCATATATGCATATATACATGACAAAGTATTCGACATATAAAGTATGCAAACTATTTATACAATCACGAGTTCATCGTCGTCTCTCGATGAAGCAACTCACTTTGCACGGGAGGGTACTCTGGCGCTGTCTCGAGATGCTGAAAATATTTTTGAAACATATGGGAAAGAATGACTAAAAGGAGCCCAATGGTGCCATTCATTAAGATAACATTTTCAGTATATATCAAAGTAATACATACTTATACATTTAAAAATCCATTTATTCCTTAAACTTTCTTTCTTTCTTTCTTTCTTTCTTTCTTTACGTGGAATCAGGAATAAACACACCGACAGTTTAAGTGCGCCCGGTGAGACGATCACATTCAGTCAGCAACCACTACGCTACGTAGAAACTCACGCTTTGCATGGGTTCAGATCCACTTAGCACCTTATCACGTGTAAGGATATTACTCTAAACACCCATTTCCCTCCCTCGGTTAGTAACCTATAACTACCCCTAAATCCTTGCGGCAAGGTACCTCGGCCGATATCAGTCATAACGATCATATGGGGTTAGAACAGCCATCGATAAAACATTTATCAAAATACATTTATAAATCCATTTAAATCCTTTGCTATCACTTGAAAACTCATATATATATGCAAATATACATATGCATTCTTTACACATTTTTACACTTCCATAATGCCTTAAAATATACATACATATATGATTTAATATAAATCCATATATTTAGGCAAAATAAAACATTTCCATATGCCTTATAAGCTCCATATGCCTTAACATTTTATATAAACATTTCCATTAAACTTTTGAGTTTAACATTAAAACCATTCACCTTTAAAACCTCGATTTTCAAAATATCATTTTTACACTCACGATTCCTTGCTCAATCCGCTTTGCTTCCAGTGAATTCCGTTTCCGTCCTAATAGTCCTTTTCACCTTTTCCAGAAAACCACAACTACACGTAATCACCACTTCCATTTTAATCCACCATACACATTCATTTTAAAGCCAAATGAACAAATTACCCTTAAGCACTAAAAAACCCACTCATTTTGGCCAACCTTTTCCAACAATACTCCTATATAGACTTTATGACTCAAAAAATTATCAAACGGTCTTCCAAAATTTATGAAACTCTCCAGATCAGTCAACTTTATATATCCAATGACATCTCTTTAAATTTTTAATTTAAAATTACTTCCTCTAAACCCTCAACCACATAACACAAGTTACAGCATATTTTGATGCCAACTTGAATTTAACTCCCTGAATCACCTACTGTTATCCTTGGTTATAGGATCCCAACTCCATAAATTGGAAATGGTTTCTTTACTAATTTGAAGCTATGGTTCTAATGTTTCTTCTCCAATTAGAATGCTATTTGGATCACCAAAACTCAAGTTATTGTATTTTACATCTAGATGACTCAATTTGGCAGAACAGAATCTGCACATAGCTCCACTTTGAAAAATTTTATGGGCACTTTGGGATTACAATTTGCTTGAACTTCCTTCAGATAAATTTTTCCCCTAGAAGTCTATTTTACCCAGAATTTTGAATCACTCAGACTGGATAGTGAAACTCCATATGGCCAAAACACTATAACCATACCCAAAATGAATAGAAAATAGTCATACCCTGACTCACTACCTCAATCCATATTAGATCTAAACCTATTTTCTAATCTTCTGCAATTTTGTCTATATCTATAGTTCTATGAGTACAAAATCAAATCATTCAGATGATTCTTTAATCCCGATCAAAATAAAACAGGGTTTTACATGAAATTTTGACAACATTCCTTTACTTTACAACATGATCACTTTAATGCCCTCAATTCCGTCCTTTTCTTTTCTAACCAATTCCAATGCATTATACCTCAATTTCATAAATCCTAACCAATTTCAACATCCAAGCCCTAACCATTCACTCGCCCGATTTTCAAACCTAACCTATCCATTTCTTTCTCGAAAATTTCTATCAAATTCATGTGATTCAACCTTAAATACCCCAATTACAGGGTTTGCTCCACAAAACCTCAGCAAATCAAGGGTTTTGTGTGATCTCTCAGCAAAACCCTAGGTTTGGAACAAACCAATCTCATAAAAAAACCCTAGCAATCCACACAATAACCTGAGCCTCCAGACACTTGATTCCATACAAAAAAAACATGCCTTTGTTCTTCTCCTTGTATAGCCAGCACCTCCTTCTCTTCTTCCCTCTTACTTCTCTCTTCTTCTCCCTTTTCTCCTCCATACGGGTGCCTTAGCCTTTGTGAGACAAAAAAATGAATTATTTTGTTTGTCTCCTCACATTCATAGTCTCATGTTTCACTTAATTATAAGTTAGTCCTCCATCTCTCAAGATTTGCACATAAACTCTTATTGTACAATATGACCCATCTACTACTTTGATTTTGACTTTCCTTATCCATGGCAATTACAATTTAGTCCTCAAACACTTTGATGTGTAAATCAACTTCAAAGTACCCTTGAACCAAAGAATCATTGGTCCATTCTCATGAGTCACTAACCACAACAGCCCTTAAAAATTTTTGATTGACTCTTGTGCCCCGAGAATCTCATCGGTCCATTCTCTGATATTTTAATCATAACTTGGCTATTAAGAAGGTTTTGATTAGCTGCTTTAATGACTATCTCCCGCCATATACTTGACTTTTATCCTAAATTTCACATATCTTTGCTTTATCTGGAGTTAAATGTGAAATATTCTGTAATTCGTCTAAACTGATTTGACCATGAAATATTCTAATTAAATCCTTCACACATTGGATTCAAGACTCTGAAATCCAGAAATCGGATTTAAAATCGTTAAAATCATAAATGGGACATTAGTATTATTATCCAGTGCGTTGGATCGCACAGGAAACTATCAAACGGACTCGTTTCCTCCGTTTGATTTCGTTAGACTCTATGATTATTCCAGGACATTTTCATATTTTCGGCCCGATTCAGAAAAATATCATTGTGAGCTCAATTCGATCCAGGAAATCACTATTCACTTAAATCTCCAATTCTCTTCTAAATATCAGTTCAAAGTCATATGAACTGAAATTTCTTAAAAATTCCTTTGCAAACCCCTCCATCTGGATATAATAAGAAAAATCACTATTCCTTAGGGCATTCGGTGAAAATTTTCGAAAAATTTCACTTTATGCCCAAATGACGTCTGGAGCGTTCTAAATTCTAATCTACCCTCGTTTCTATCATTGGACCTCTAATCAGTTCAAAACTATTATTATAACATTCAATCAGGTTGGGGTTTTACAAACTCTCACTCCATCAATCAATCAATAAAGTTGGGCACGAAGCTTCCTCCCCTGGGGCTGCTGGTGATTTTCTCTTCTTCTTCCTTTACTTTCTTGCATTTTCTCAGTAGCCAAACACCCCTTGATGATGAAAAATCAAGGGATGCTCAGCTAAAATCCCTCATCCTTGAAGGGGAAGGCCATTGGGTGTTGGTTTTGAGGCAAGTTGCATGTTCTCATGCTTTTCATGTATGTATTTAAGGGTATTTATGTTCCTTCTTCTCACCTTAGGTTAAATCTCTTAGGTATGCTCTCCCTAACGTGTATTTGGCAAGCTTTTTGGGTTTAATGGATACTTATCACTAGATCGCGTGCGGTTAGTTGTCTCTATTAGTTCTTTGAAGGGTAGGTTTAAGAGGTGTGTTCTCATCGGTTGGGAGCATTTATGCTCATTAAATACCATCTTTCAAGAGGAAAACCTTTTAGGGTTTAGTTTTTAAAACTAAATGAAGATCGGTTCGGAAATGACCTCGTCATGCTCCCAGCCTTGAGAAAAGACCGAGGACATGTCGGTTAGCAGAACCCTAAGCTGAGCTGGCGAGACGAGGAATTCTCTTAACATTTTAAGCATGTTATTTCCAGGTTTCCAAACATTCACCCTCCTTTGTTTTCCACAAACCCTTGAAATCAACGAAAACACCATTTTTCCAGCCTGCTGCAACTCTTCTCACGAAGAAAACCCATCTCTGTGTTAGACCACTGAGCCACTATATTGCGGTGAAGCTTTGCTACGTCGATCAAGTAGGAATCTAGGATATAAATTTTGTTGATTAGAGATACCTACTTAGCTCATGAATCAAATGTGCCCACATTGCAGGGATGGTGCCACCCCAGTGAAAGCTATGAACTTGTGATTCACATCACAGGTGTTAGTGAATTCTCATTTCTTTTTTATTTTACCAATTTTCCCTTGCGGAGTTCAGCTGCGGGGGTGAGGCCACTAACATGGGATTGTTTTCCTTTGTTTTTTGATTTTAGCTAACCCCCAACCCTTTAGAGTAGCCTTGTTTTGTTGGTTTCTTGGTTGTTGTGTGTTCATAGCGGCTTATGCGTTGGGACGAAACACTCACAGAGCGGTGGAAGGCTAAGTGCTCAGTTGAACAAAGGGTGTGAATGAGTTTGCACACCAGCCGGGATGGAGACCCCACTGAAGACGAGAAAGAGAGCCAACGGGTTCACAGAGCCTAATTCCTGAGTCAATGAGGATCACATACACCCACGAGGTGGTACACCCTCATGCATTATACCCCTCTGCTGAGGATGTGGCAGTGAGGCCTTATCTGGTGCCCCTACTCCCAGACTTTTCGTGGTATGGAAAAATGAAAATCCATACACTCCACGTCAGGTTTGAGGAAGTTTTGACTTTCCAAGGAGGTGCATTTGATATGGACTTGCTCAAGCTGAAAGCCTTCCTTTTGACCCTCAAAGATAAAGCCAAAATTTGGCTTAATTCACTAAGGCCAGGACCATCGGGGTGGGTGAAGCAGAAGCGAATTTTTGAAAAGTTCTTGATTGCACACAAGACCAACAATTTGAAGGGCAAATCTACACCTTTGCATCTCTCATGACAATGAAATTTTATCAGTGTTGGGAAGGTATCTGAAACTATCAGTGCATGCCTCACCATGGCTGACACATGGATGCTAGTAAACCACTTCTACGATGGAATGTCCCCTTCCATGAAACAACTCTTGGAGACCATGTGTGGAGGGGACTTCCTCAGCAAGAATCCTGATGAAGCTATGGACTTCCTCAACTATGTGGCTGAAACCTCCAAGGGATGGGATGAGCCAAACCCAAGTGAGGTAGAAGATGAAGCACCTGATGAAGCCCGAGGGAGGCATTTATTCACTGACGTAGGATGTGGAACTAAAGGCTAAGTTGTCCACCCTGACCAGAAGGATGGAAGAACTTGAACAGAGAAATTAGTAGGAGGTACGGGCAGTGATTGAGGCATCTATGCCTGTCCAACCATGTTTCAATTGTCAATCTCGATCCTCCAAGGAGAACATTGTCGATTTCTCCCTCAGTGAGGATTTGATGGTTGAAAATGCAAATGTAATTGGGCAAAATAGGCCCTGACTGATGCCCGATATGGCCTTTTTATAATCCCATTTGGAAGAATCACCTGACCTACGCTTTGAAGCCTAAACCTCGGTATATATTCCCCGGGGGCACATCGCTGACCACCAACCTTATCACTGGTGAGCAAGCTATCATGAATTTGAGCAAGGTGGTACAGGAAATTTTTGTAGAGGAGCATAGGCACTAGTAATGCTCAGTTGAATCAAAGAATAGAAATGTAGAAACTCATGAATGAAAATTGATGGGCTTCACAAAAGCTTAAATAAAAAAAGTGATACCTGCGATCATCCATCAGTGCGACCAATTAGCAACGGAGTGTAGAGAAAGGGAGATTCCTTCCCGGTTAGCGCGATCTAAGAGTGCATGAACTAAAAACTATGCCGGTGGGCACACGAAAAAATGGATGAAGTCAGGCCATTATCACCTTGAGGAGTGGTAAGAAGGAAATTGACGGTAAGGCTGAACCGGTAGGAAAGGCCCGGAGAAAAAGAGGAAGTAGAGCGAACACATATTCATTAAAAAAGTTCAATGAAGAAAAGCATGCCTCCTCCGACCCGAGCGAGAGGAAAAAGAGGCCTGCAAGCGAAGAGGCATCTGGAAGTGCAGAGCGAGGTAAGTGAACATCCCATTGCTTGACATGATCAAACGGGTTCCAACTCATGATAAATTTCTAAGGACCTGTGCCGCATTAAAGAAAGGTTAGGCATTAACAAGAAGGCCTTCTACATTGAACAAGTCAACTCCATCTTGATCTGAAAACCTTAATTCAAATCGAAGATCAGGATTACCATCTCTGATTAACATTGGAGGGACTGCATAGACAAGGCAACTGCTTGGATCACGGGAGCGGTGTCGACCTCTTTGCCATCTCAATGCCTGGCGATTAGGTTTGGGGGCGAAGCCTACCAGCATCACTATCCTTAGCGGATCGATGGAGTGAAAACCCGAAAAGGGGATAATTAAGGATATCTTAGTGAAGGTGAACATGGAATTCTACTATCTTGTGGATTTAAATGGTTCTTGTCTGAGAGCCAATGGCAGAGAGCACTAACCAAGTGCCCATCATACTTGGGAGGCCATTTTTGGCCACATCTAATGCCATAATCAACTGCCGGAATGGAATCATGCAGCTCACCTTCGGCAACATGACATTGGAGCTCAACATTTTTCACTTAAGCAACAAGGATAAGCCAGTAGAGGATGAGGAGCAGAAATCAGAAGAAGTTTGCCTATGTGGCACAGATGTAGGAAAGCACAATGCTCAAAAACTACAGGAAGAATTAACAAAGAACCAAGAAGCAGTTAATGAAGGATCAACTGCATTAGTCACCCTTCCTGCCTCTGTCATCCGGCAGCGCCACCAGGAAGAACGGGATGCCAACGCCAAGGAGCGAAGTGAACTCAGCTCCGGCCAAACCACCTTTGGAACCAAGGAGGAGCTTCTCCTCCTAGACCCTCCATGAAATCTATCGGGTTGCCTGGCCCGGGGTGGTTCTGCTGAAACGACCACTCCAAATTTTGTTGGGATTTTTGCTTTACATTATTTCAAGTTTTTAATTTGGATTTTCATTAATATCCTTAAAATTTCAAATTTTGTAAATTTCCTCATTTTCAAGCTTATCTTCTCATAATTTTTAGTCTTGTGTTGTTGTAGGTGTTCCAGTGTTGGGGAGCAAATTTTACTGAGGAATTTCCCAGTTGCGAAAATTTTATAACCCTCCCAAAAAATTCGCGGCCTGAACCCTTGTTCATCGTATCTCTGTACTGTAACTCACCCGTTCACGCTCTTGCAAAAAATTTCTTTAATTTTTGAACCATCGAATTAATGGCCACTAATGACATTAATTATCCATGTCTTCCCACCTACCCCGATCCACATATAAACCCCATTTCCCCTTCATTTTCATTTCACCTTTCCTCTCCCGGTTTAAGGCTCCTCCTCCTCTGAATTTGCTCTCCTTGGCCAAACAATGGCGAAGGCTTCGTGAGGCTCATTCCTACCGTACGGGTGCGCCGACTCCCTCCCTGGCACCTCTACCCCGGGATGGCAGCTAACGCCCGGCCGTCTTTGCCGCGCGCCCCTCAGCCTTGCCGCGTCGGCCTCGGCGCGCTTGTGGCGCACCTATCCCTTGTGCGCGCCCCGGCTCGCTTGCCGCGCGCCCCTTAGCTACGCGTGCCTCCCCTGCTCAGGCTCTTTGTCAGAACGCACCGCTGCGTGCGAGCTCCTTTTACCGTGGCACCCGGAGGAGATATCATACACGGGTTGGCCCCACTCCGCCTGCTCCATCGCATCCTAGGCTAGCTCGGAGGGCCCCACTACCCAAGAGGGCTCGGACCTCGGGCTCAAGGGAGTCATCCACTTCGAGACCTTGGGTGCCACCCTGCTTTGCCTTATCGGGAGCGTGCCGGGCCCGGACATATCCGCTGCACATCCCATTATCGGGCGACCCTTCTTCCCATACGGCCCATCCGGGAATGTTGGTTGCCTCGGGAGAGATTTCCACGGGAGGTTTGTGCGATCTCCGGCGTTTTCCAAGGACCGGGCTCAGGGGGCTCCATATCCTCATCGGAATGCCATGCGGAGTTGTTCATGGCCCAGCGTCGATGCTATTATCCTCCCGGGTAGTCATCGGGTTTATCACACGATGGCCGTCTGGAAGCTGAGGCTAACACGGCTACATTGCATTTTTAGTCGGTAGGCTACGGGATACTTACGGCCTCGAACATCACAAGCGCTCTCCATGCAGGGTGGTTCTAGCCAACGCCGCTAATTATAGGCGTTGGCGTCCCTCGACCGGGTGGTGGCTTCTCTCCATGGGCCTTTACCCGGTGGAGGCTATTTTATTCGAGGCTGACACCTCCACTTAGCGTATGCTTTGATGACCACATTTTGAGGTCTAATCATTTCACGCTCAACCAAGTTGTTCGGAGGAGCTATTTTTGGAGGCTATAGTATTTTAGAGGGCTTCTGGTTTAGCTCGGTAAAGCTGATTATGATGTCCTTGTTCCACTTCGAGGACAGGGTCCACCACCGGAGTTTGCCCTGCGCTGAGTCCATGCCTCTTTTATTTCCACGACTCTTATGCCAGGTGCTAGAGCACATGGGTTCCAGTAGGAGCCGATTGGAGTGTCCTGGCGAATTTGTGAGCCACCACTTCTTGTCGTCGATAGTGGGCGGGCCTCATGCCTTTCATCTTCCAGAGACCCGGGGCGGATGGCGAAGTAGCGATAGTCGATGGGGACACATCCTATAAGTGACCACGGTGAGGAGCCTCGGCTCGGTATCAGTTCCTGCATCGGTCAGCCGGCTCCACCTACCACAGCTCTAGTACCTCAGGCTCCGATGCCCTCTATCCCTTGAGTACCCTTGGCTCCCATGCACACTGCTCATTTAGACGTAGCTGGGCTGAGCACCTCTGCACCACCTCAACAGTAGATTACCATCTCCACCAGGGACTTTCTGACTATCATGGAGGCAGTCCACTCATTCTCCACCACTGCAGCTTCATTTGTAGCCTCTGGCACCCACACTTTCATGGAATCGGTGTGGCTTCATAGAAATTCAGTAGCCTCGTGACCATCCTCATGCAACTTTAGAGCCACTTGGGCCTCCCTGCTGTCTCTCCGCATGCCCCTGGTCAGGCCTCTGCTACCCCTCCCCCATCAGGATCAGGTCCTCCACCATCAGCCCCTGCAGATCCCTTGGATGTGTTTGCAGTTGCAGCGACGCTCGACCCTCCACCCACCATGGCCTCGGCTGTCGGTGAGATGATTCATCATGACCCAGATTGAGAGGTACCACTCCCTCCACTAACTTTGCAGTTCGGATTCTTGAGAGAGTTAGTGTTGGAAATGATGTTCATCACTGACTACTTTAGTTACGTTTGGCCTGACATGTCAGTAAGCCCATTTTTATATATTTAGAGGCTTCTTTGTTTACTTCTTTTTACCAAAAAGCTGAAAATTTTGTGAAACTCACCTTTATATATATATATATATATATATATATATATATATATATATATATATATATATATATATATGCTATATATATATATATATATAATACGACTCCATTTTTCTACACTTTTGCATCTCGTTTGCCCCCTATAGTTTAGTGGTTTTGGCACTCACGTAAATTGAAAAGTTGAAGCCTTTGTGGCATGCTTCCATCAATGCTAGACTAGTTCCATGCTTGATTATGAGTTGTTGGTCAGTTGAGATACTGGTAATTCACCCTTGTCTTCCACCATTATCTAGCCACACACACAATGCATATGGGTTTTAGTCATAGAACATTTGCATACCCTTTTACTTTGCAAAACCGACCTTAGTTCGTTGCGCCTTTAATGAGTTATAGTTCCCAAGAATGAAACTGTCATTTCCTCGAAAGAGAATAGCGCGGCGCTTTGCATGAAACGAAGCACGGTCGAGGGGTATGGAAAAAGCCTTTAAAACTGGTGCCACTAAACCAGGCGGTTAGGAACCATAGGCTTAGTGCTCGCTACATGGGTGGATGGGTGGAGTTTAGCGAGTTGTAGGTGCTGGATTCTTGAAATCATTCAAAGTCCGGGATGAAATCTGTAGAGTTTGTGGTTGAAAGATCCTTTTGACTTGATGCCCTAAACCTAAGTTGGTTGGGAGTCATTGGTGGATCCCCGTTACAAGGACTTTGGTGAAGTCGAGTTCTCAGCATTGCACCTACAAGACAATAGAAGTGTGAAATAAGAGTGGAACTGAATCTATTTAAGTTGATTGGTCCGACGATCGAGAAGGCATTGGCGATGCTTAGTTGGGGGATAGTAACAACGACTTATTAGTCTGGCTTGATCACCTAAAACACTTAGATTTTGGTGGAAGTTCAGATTGATTTCCTTGGAATGAACACTGCCTTGAAACTTGCTCCAGTATGGCACTCATTCTTCCAAGCTGGTTTTATGCAGTGTCCCAAGTTCTCATACTGAAGGTAAGGCCTCCTTTATACACACACGTTTTGACAAGACAATCCCTTTTTGCATATATATAGCCTGCATGATCTTCCTTCTTTTTATCATTGCTAAGGGACTAGCAATGTGTCGGTTGGGGGGAGTGATTAGTACCTAAATAGTGTTATTTTGAGCCCTGTATAATGCAAGTTTTAAACACTTTTTGTGTGCTAATCGACTTTAATAACTTAATTGATACATTGAGGTCCCGGCTTTGCTACTGATCACATTTTGTAGCTATTTTTAGTAGTTTTGCAGGTCAAATGCCTCATTATCTTCAATCCGATTCAAACACGATAAACCCGAGCCGAATTCGAAGATGCATGATTGAACCAGAGAAAATTTGGAGCAAAATGCTGAGGAAGGGAAATTTCCGATGGAAATTTTGCGGGAATTTGTGAAAATTCACAACCCTGTAATTTATGACCACAACTCCCACTGCGCTTCTTGTTGGCCCTTTTAGACCTGCCTTTTTATGGTTTTATACAAGTTTGCCCTTGATGTAATTTTGGTTCATTTGCACATTTTTGTAATTTCCTTATACTGAGCACCTATATAAGCTCAATCTTGTTTGTAAATCAATCAACTCTCACTCTATCAATCAATCAATAAAGTTGGGCACGAAGCTTCCTCCCCCAGGGCTGCTGGTGATTTTCTCTTCTTCTTCCTTTACTTTCTTGCATTTTCTTAGTAGCCAAACACCCCTTGATGATGACAAATCAAGGGATGCTCGGCTAAAACCCCTCATCCTTGAAGGGGAAGGCCACTGAGTGTTGGTTTTGAGGCAAGCTTCATGTTCTCATGCTTTTCATGTATGTATTTAAGGGTATTTATGTTCCTGCTTCTCACCTTAGGTTAAATCTCTTAGGCATGCTCTCCCTAACGTGTATTTGGCAAGCTTTTTAGGTTTAATGGATACTTATCACTAGATCCATTGATGCCCAGTTAGTTGTCTCCTATTAGTTACTGAAGGGTAGGTTTAAGGAATTGTGTTCTCATCGGTTGGGAGCATTTATGCTCATTAAATACCTCTTTCGAGAGAAAACTTTTTAGGGTTTTAGGTTTAAAAGCTAAATGAAGATCGGGATTCGGAAATGGCCCCATCGTCCTGCTCCCTGACAGAGGAAAAAAGACCAGGGACATGTTGGTTAACTTAGAACCCTAAGCCCTGATGGCGAGACTTCAGGAATTCTCTCTTAACTTTTTAATTGATTATTTCAGTTTCCAACCATTCACCTCCTTCATTTTCCACAAACCCTTAAAAATCAACGAGAAAACACCATTTTAATACACGCAGCTCTTCTCTCATAGAAACCCATCCAGTGTTAGACCCTAGAGCCACTATCTGCCGGTAAGCTTTTCTACGTCATTAGTGGAATCTAGGATATAAATTTTGTTGATTCCGAACACCTACTTGGCCTAAAGTCTAAGCGAATCAAGTCATAATCCTCCAAATACTCCATCAATCCACGTTGCATCATGTTGAGGTCCCGTTGTGTAAAGATGTACTTCAGACTTTTGTGGTTTGAAAACAACTCAAATTGCTCACCGTATAAATAGTGGCGTCAAATCTATAAGGTAAAGACTATGGCCGCCAGCTCCATATCATGTGTGGGGTAGTTCCACTCGTGGGTTTTCAGCTGTCTAGAACCATAAGCCATAACCCTCCCAGATTGCATCAAAACACATCCCGGTCAGATCTTTGTTATCGCGAATTATCACAGTGTACATTGGTCCCCTTTCCAGGATGATCAGAATAGGAGTTGAAGTCATTCCCCTCAGCACTGATTCTGGAATGCTTTCATTTGACTAAGTCATCCCACTCAAACTTGACCCACTTTTAGGTCGAAAACCTCCCATCATAAAGTCTGCTAAGCCAGGAGAGTCCTCACTTGAACCTCCTATATTACCACATCAATCGAGAATTGCATATCTGAGGCCGACTTGGTCTCTAACTCCTGCTTGCCTGCATAACACCCCAAATTATGCCTTAGTCGTTTTATCACATGTTTAGGGTATAATAAAAGTAAATGTATATTTTGCCGGAATTTAAAACCTAAGTGAGAAAAATAAGCAAAACCCGGAATTAATACAAAAGCCAAGGATAAATTAGTAATTTGTCAATTAAGGACGATGACACTAAGTTAAAAGCTTATATGATAAAATGGAAATATATTAGAATTAGGTTGCATACTCGAATGAAATAAAAGAACTTAAATCTGAGAATGGAAAATGAATGCAAAAGGGCTTTTGGCGAACATGGCCTTAACTCTGAAAAATGGGATAAGACGAACAATTGGTCTTAGAGATTGGGGAAAAGTTAGGGTCCGGTAAGAAAGAAGAGAAAGAGAACGAGAAGATAGAAGAAGAGAGGAGGAGAAGAGAAGAAGAAGAAAAGTAAAGCAAGGTACTTATGGAATTTTGTATGTAACTTGTTAGGATTCGTATGGATACTTGTTTGCAGGTTTAGAATACCTCTTTTGTGTAGAATCCTTGTTTGGAATAAATCTTTAAGGTATGGATATTTGATGGAATGGTTGTTTGGTTTGGTTGTGGTTCTCAATGGAGGAAAATTTTGTATAGAGAAAATGTTGGGTTTTAGGGGAGATGCTGTCTTTTTTTTTTAAATCCATGACTTTTTTTGCCATAACTTGGCCACCACTTATCCAAATCAAGTGATTCAAATTTTTGAGTAAACTAGACTTCTAGGAAAACAAATCTCCTTGAAATAAGTGTATCCAAATTTGGACTCCATTGGACCCAGAAATTCGTCAAAGTGAGACTATTTTAGAGTCAATTAAGTTCGGTTGTCTGATTTGGGTTCGGAACAGTTTTGGTATTTAGGCCATAAGTCGAGTTTCACTCATCCAAATTGAGTGATTTAAATTTCTAGGTAAACTAAACTTCTAGGAGAATAAATCTCCTTGAAATAAATGTATCCAAATTTAGACCCCATTTGACCCATAAAATTAGTCAAAGTAAAGGCAAATACAATCCACAATCTGTCTCGAAGCAGTCCCTTGGTAGGTAATTTACATTGTTTTTAAATCATAGCAGGTTATACTGGTCCACATAGAGGTGATTCAAATTTCTGTACAAACTAGACATTTGGGAGAACAACTTTCATGAAGATTATGGTCAAATTATCTCTAACATTGGCAAAATTTTCAAATATAGGACCACAATTCAGTTACATTCTGAAATTATCCGGGAAAGCGGTTCAAATACCGATCATATCTCCCAAACTAAAAGTCCAAATGACATGATGTTTGAACCTCAGAAACTTAAGACATAAGGTATATTGAGTTAGAGGGATCGAACTCTGCGATCCAGTTCATGGTAAAGTAGTTGAAAATGGGCAGGAACTCTATCAGCTTGTTCGGGTAGAATTGGTTTTGGAAACTAAGGTGTATAAGGTTATATAAATGTATTGTTATATGAAATAATGCATCATAGTAATATGATCATGATAACATGTGTTATGAAAGCTAAAGAGAATACACATATAATTTTGTTATATGAAAATGTACAGTTAAATGTTTGTAAGAGATTATTTGATAATGAATACCCCATTAATATAATTGATATTAGTAGTTATTCATGTATATGAGATATCTTTTTCTAATACCTGAAAGATTGTTTAGAAAACATAATAAAATTAATTGCACGCTTGGCGGAGTAGTTGGATGAGTAGACATTCCTATAGGGATCACGATTCTTTGCGAAACTATCTAGGTTTGTAGATATTGAGGCCCCGTTTGGGTTGATGACATAGACCCCGTTTGGATTATTATAGCGGCCCCGTTTGGGTCATATAGATAGAAATCACTGTCTTGTACAGTGATAGTACCTTCGGATACATACAGTTCTTTCCCATAGCCACTTCTAAGGTATATGCAGGCATGAAACATAAAAGCAAATGACAAGAATATACAAATGATTTGAATATGATAAATGACATTATATGACATGATATGAGAAGCATAGCACTGCTATGTGATAATAATTATCTTTGAGACGAAACGAAGCTTGAAATGTATATGAACAATGATAAGTAAATATGAAGTATGTATAAGCATGTGTAAATTACATGTATGAAATATGCATAAGCATGGTATAAGTATACGATGTGTTAAATATATGCATATCCTAAAGTGTGATGATCATATTGGGAATTCGTTCCACAGTATTTATTCCCACTAGTATAAGCTTGCTTACAGTTTCATCAGTATAGATATAGAAGAAGGAATTTAGGAAGCTCGGACAACTTTGCGTAATCGACCTTGAGCTGACACAATACTAGGTGCCCACTAAAGACCTCTATGGTCTATTTTGTATATGTATTTGTTTTTGTAAACAATGTAAAGTTTTATATGTTGAACACTCCATTTATGAAGTTTGAATATATTTTGTAATCAGATTCTTCCATGTATATTTCAAGTTAAATGTTTAACAGTATATGAATGAACAAGTTTATAGTGAACAAGAATTAAAAAAAAAAAAAAAGACACCCTAGCCTGACATTGGGTGCTGGGTTAGGGCGTCATGCTGGAGCCTTCTCACAGTCCCACTTTGAGACACCGGCCTAACAACACATGCCCAAAAATTTCACCTCCAGCAGCGAAAACTACTTACTAAACCGCATATAGTGGTGCTCTTTGAGGGCCTGGAGAACAATCCTCAAATGAATCTCATGTTTTTCCTCTGACTGGGAGTAGATTAAGATGTCGTCAACAAAGACCGCACAAACTAATCTGAGTACAGAAATTTGGAACACCTATGCCAGGTCAATAGATATAACTGGCATTCGGTAATCCAAAAGGCATTACTATGAACTCAAAATGCCCATACCATGTCCGAAACGCTGTCTTAGGGATACTTGCCTCCTTAACCCTCAACTAATGGTAACCGGTGCAGAGACCTATCTTGGAATACACCCACACCCCATTCAGTTGATAAAAAAAAAAATCATCAATCCTTGGCAAAGGGTACCTATTCTTAATGGTAATCCCGTTCTATCACTGATAATCGATGCAAAGCCGAAGGGTCTTGTCCTTCTTCTTAGCAATAACATAGACCCCAGGTGAAGTGCTGGGTTTAATAAAACCTACGTCAACAATTCCTATAGCTGGACCTTGAGTTCCTACAAACTCGACTAAATTACTTGCATCTATGTGAGTCATAGAAACCAGGGCGATCCTGGGATGTAACTCGATGCAAAAGTCTACATCCCTCGGCGGGGGTAATCCCGATAACTCATTCGGAAAAACATCCTCATACTTGCAAACTACCCGAGGTAGACTCACGTCCTGTCTCACCTCATCCTCTAGGGTAAGGCTTGCTAGCCAACCCCTCAACTGTTCGTGCCACACGGAGTCGGTACGGTCTGGGGTGGCATCGATGCTTATCCCCACAGCCTGCCCACATCTCCATCTCAGCTATTGCCCAGGTAGTAACTCTCTTACAATCATAATAGATGAAGACCCGGTGTGCCGTCAACTAGTCCATCTCGAGGATGACATCGACTCTCAAATCCACTATGAGTAGAATCCCGAAGATCTCTAACTCACAACTACGACATATCTGTTGAATACTCACCCTAGTTTCGAGGGAAGAGCTCCTATACAACGGCTTCTCTAAGGTCTCGACCTCTAAACCTTGACTCCTCCACATGATACGGCTGATAAATGAGTCACGATGCACCGTAATCAAATAATATCTTTTCCCATAGGCGAGATGACAAAAACATGCAGCCCTGTTGGCGCTCCTCTGAGGCTCGTTTGTGGTACTATAGCATAAACACACCCCTGGGTCCTTGAAGTGCAGGCCTATGGCCCCTGACCTCTGCCTCGACCCATACTCTGCAGCCTCTCGACACATCAATGGCTGAGAAGCACTTGCACATAGTACCACATTACTTTGAAACTGGTCTGGCCCATCCTAGGTTATGAAGGAACAAATGGTGTCTATGGACGCCCCATTGTGGTGCCCAGAAAGCGTAATTGTTATATTCTTAGATCCACGCCTCTTGGGGCAATCCCCTTTCTCACATGTCGGGTTCGTGACAATGGTAGCATATAATCGGCCACACACATCAGCACCTTTGCGGCCTTAGCCACGATATGTGCGGCCTGTCTTTGGACATCCCTCGAGGAATAGAAGTCCTGCCTTGCACCTCAGCTCGAAGAGAGCTGATCCTCCTTATCTTCTCAACACCCACATCTGGATCATGCCGGACATCATCAATCTCTCTCTCTATGGCCATAGTTGTGCGACCATAAGTCTATATCCTGGGGAAGTCACCATGATCTTGCCTTTACGAATGGACAACGGACCATCCTCAAATTTTATGACCTTGGCATGTGTGTGCTGTACATAATCATCCCCAGCCATTCTACTTTGTGAACTTAGCCACGTATTCGAGTACAGTCATGGATCCATGTCTCAACCCGAGAAACTCCCGAGCCTTGGCATACCTAGCTGATGCCGGGAAAAACTTGCTCATAAAGAGCTCTTAAAAATCTTCCCATGTCATGGCCTCCCAATCCTTGGAGGTTTTCACCCAATCCCACCATACATGGGATTCACTCTCTAGCTGAAATGTAGTAAGACGGATCCATGTCACATCGGAGGTAATCTCCATAGCCTCCAAAACTCTCTCTACCTGTCGGAACCAATGGTCAGCCACCATCGGGTCCTCTTCCCCTCTGAATGTAGGAGGATGATGCGCTTCGCCTTTAGAGTCACTCGGCCCTCACGACCACGACTACACGGTATGTGCAATGGTGGTAAATACGGCACACATCGCCTCCATAAATGCCTGCTGATCAAAGCCAGGCAGTGGTCGGCTATTGCCCCATGGACAACCTCTACGTCTGCGCCCTCAACTTGCCATCTCCACAAGTTAAGATAGCAATTTGAGATTCTCTTTTTTCATTTATCACATTAGTGGTGCATAATGTCAAACACTAATAAATAATCATTCCTACGTAATCATGCTTATTCGTTTCAGAACCATAAGAGTTACATTTGCTAACCTAGTGTTCTTGATTTCTATACACATTCTATCATGCATATATCCACACAACCACAATACATCTCGTTGAACATATTAGAACATAAAACTGATCAATGCACAATGTTGTGAACACACACCCCATGCCCATTCAATCTAGGTATTTGTTTACCTAACTCGATACTCGGCTATGACAAGCTGATATCAGAAAACAACGGTGGTTACCCCACACTAGAGCTCCTAGGTAATTTTTAACCTAAGCTCTCGATACCAGAGCGTGACACCCCAGCCCGAAATTACGGTTGGCAACTTTGTCGAGCTTAGCGGAACGATGTCATTAGTGGGATGATCCGATGTCACGGCGAGTCGATCCTATTCATAGGGACTCATTTCTTTATATTTTTCTTGCAAATATGCAACTTCATATTATTATCTGAGAGTTTGATATACAACTCTTTTACAAGCCAAAATATATCAAAAAGATTGTCCCAATATATTTTACAAACATAGTGTTCAAGGCCACAACGGAGCCCTCTTCCTTACTCATGACCTCGAAGAGGCCTTGATCCTCGTGTACACGAAGGAGTGATCCCATGACGGGGTGAGCAACGCCCGGTGGAATTATATCTCTATAAGGGTTACACTCCACAGGTGCACATGCGATTACCAGTTACGATCACACGCGGAATGCCTACATGTCATGAATAAGATGCGACCAATCATGACCCACGATCACGTTCCCTCACTTGATTCCACTCGCACGTCATTATGCAGTGTGAAAACCATCATGGGCGTTCCGTCCATAATCTTTTTTCTAAAACAAAATCCTTTTGTTTTATTTTTTTATTGGACAGTCTCCGAGATATAGTGTGGACAGTCTCCAAGCGATGCTTTGGTTGGCCTCGAAGTACGATTGAATGATCTACGATGCGTACTTTGATCGATCTCAGAAATGCGTAGACCGATCTCGATATGTACTTTGGTCGGTCTCACAAAATCTTTGTGGGCCAGTCTCGAAAATCATTTTCATTCTTGATGTACCATCGAGCCCCGAATACAAGGTCGATCGACATACACTGCACCCGTGTCGTACGATGCCCCGTGCATAAATGCAATGCAAGTGTCATTGCATGTAATTTCATGCTACATGTACGGTACGTGTCACATGCAACATATAAATCACACATTACACGTCAAGTGTCATGGATAGATTATGTTTAATGCATATAATTATTTTCATTTTTATCCCACGTATATCACATAATTTCACACATTAACATATTATTCAATTAATTGTAATAACACACGTGGCATTCAGGCCATAAATCCGACCATACTTGGCCTCGGAAAAATCTAGACTTAGTCCATAAATTCTAACTTTTGTAAATATCACACAAAAATTTAACACACAATTTCCTACTCAGGCCATACATAGCCCCGAGCATTTCGAATCTGCGGTTTGTAGAAAGCAGTTCGAAACCAAAGCAGAATGGATTTCCTCATTTGTCTGTGACCTAACCTTGCTCGACCTAAGTTTTTGGTTGAGCACTTTATCTTATTAAATTATAGATTCAATGAGCTTTCCTTAGAGTCCAAGAACGTGAAAATTGGGGTTCGGACGGGAAAGTTATGGTCATCGAGAAGTTGGCCCATTTGTCGATTATAAAAGTGGTGCGGAAATCTGGGCTTACCCCGGTACCCGTGCTTTCAGTTGCTCGATTCGGGACGCCGTACCGACCTCGATGGTCACCGGGGGCTCATATACTCGATCCATAGTATCCCCTGACAAAAAACAGACCTACCTGATAAATAATTTCTCCCGAAGTAGAGGCGAAATCGTTAAGCCCCTACAATGCCCCTAGGCGTGAAATGAACTAAAGTAGGAGGAAACATACCTCTTGTAATGCAGTTCCGGGTCGAATCTCCAGACGTTACTCTTTGGTCCAATGAGTTCTAACCGTCGGAACGCCAATGAACTGAGGAAGAAACTACCGGCCTCCTTCCTCTTTCTCTCTTTCTTTTCCTTTTCCTTTTTTTTTTCTTTCTTTTCTCCTTTCCATTTCTCTCCTTTCCTCCCTTTCTCTTTTCCTTTCCTCCTCCCCCCTCCTTCTACGAATTGACCTATTTAGACTACTTGCACCTTCCATGCAAGTGGACACATGGCTTGCCATGTGTCTTGTAAAGACATGCAAGTGGACACATGGCTTGCCATGTGTCACACCCATGGCATGCCATGTGTCACTCACATGGCTTGCCATGTGTCACCCGACACCCGATGCCTCGAAATACGTGAAATTCCGATTGTCTCGGAATCCAGCGAAGTCGACTGATAGCTAGATTTCACGAGACGATTCCAGCGGTGTGCTGCCAATTTGTAATTTGCGGGTTTTGCAATTTGTGCGTAATAGTAGTTTGCGTATTAAAAAAAAATTCAAATTTCTGAGGGGTTTTCCACAGGAAAGAGGTTCTAAAAATATTAACACCCTTAGTATCATAACAGAACAGCCAGTGTTCAAAATGGTGAGGCTCCACACTTATCACACTTATCATCATTTGGAAGGACCAGAAAAAGAAAAGAAAAAACTCAACGTCCATGTAAGGAAAGTGTTGGAAGTCCCATATCATTTTGACATAGTCCAATTGGAGTGAATATATATAGATGAACCTTCATCCTGTTATAAGACCTTTTAATAGGAAGTGAAAGGGGTTTAAAATAATATGCATGAGCCTTAGAGTTGATTAGGTGTCTCAATCACGAGTGGAGGAACTCCACACTTATCATCAGAAAGTTGGAAAAGAAAGAAAAGACCAAACTTCAGTGTGAGGGGAAGTGTTGGAAGTCCACATCACGTTGGACTGTCTGATTGGAAGTGAATATATATGAAGGAACCTTCCTGATGCTATAAAGCCTTTTAGTGGAAGGTGAAAGAGGTTATAAAAATATTAACAACTACACACTTAGAAGAATGTCATCCAAAACCACTTATAGAAAATTACGGGTAGCAATTTGTGCTCATGCATTGTGTCGAAGTTAATTTAGGTATTTTGCTGCATAAATTAATGAAACTTGAATACTAAAAACAAGTAACACGTTGTATAATTTATTAATTAAGTTCATTTAGTATTCAAACATTCTTATTCAATAATCAAATTGAGTTAGATTTTAGGTTGGTAGGCATACATTATTAATCTTTTAATTAACATGTTTATAATTCAATTGACTTGCTTATTAAAAAATAAATTTAAAATGAGACACAAAATGAATCAAGTAGTTTAAAGTTACACTTAAGTTAATTATTTGAATATTTAAGAAGCTTGATACTCATGTTAAACTCAAATTAACATACCCCCACCCCTCACTAGCGAGGCGTGTACGGCCTTTATAGAAACTCCAGTCATGCCAGCGACTAGAAAATCTGACGAAATTCGTGTTGCTTCTTTGAAAACTCGTATAATTTTTTTTTTTCCTTTCTAAACTTTTTATTTGATAAAATCTCAGCAGCATAACAACTGCATATAGAACATGTTCCAAATCCTGTAAACACAATTTATACTTTTCAAAATATGGCAACCAACAACGTTCTTTCAAAAGAGCCTCAGGCTCATCACATTTTCACAGAACTAAACTATATACATACATATACTCAACTATACAAATTCAAAGTATTTCCTTACAAAAGTTAGTTAATACATCACTAATACAAAAGTCAGGGGAATCCTAATATGCTCCAGCAGGTGTGCATGCTTGAAATAGTTTAAGCGACAAATAATGAGCTAAAGCTGTTTCCCGATAGTGTATGATTTAAAAATGTTTGCTTTTTCTGAAAATATCTTAAAACTATAAAACTATATTTTTCAAGACATTTTCTAGAAACCTTGCTTGCTTTGCTATAAAAGCTTATAAAACTTTTCATAACTTCTTGCTTGCTATGCTTTAAAGTTTCTAAAACTTTTCATAACTTCTTGCTGGCTTCGCTTTAAAGTTTCTAAAACTTTTCATAACTTCTCGCTGGCTTTGCTTTAAAGTTTCTAAAAACTTTTCATAAATCTTGTACTTACAGTGGTTAGTTTAAATTGTGTGAAAAATGCTTATGAATAAAGATCGACATGCTAGGCCTTTCTTGCATCTTTGTACCTAATCAAACACGGGAGCACAGGCTTCGCCGTCTTAGGTGGAGAGACAGGTCCACACATCACCTAGGTGGAAGGACCTTGGTCCACATTACCTAGGTGGAAGGACATTGGTCCACTTCACCCATT
The DNA here is from genome assembly GCA_016808115.1 of Tetrastigma voinierianum. Lineage (NCBI taxonomy): Eukaryota > Viridiplantae > Streptophyta > Magnoliopsida > Vitales > Vitaceae > Tetrastigma > Tetrastigma voinierianum. The sequence goes on from JAEQBH010002378.1 coordinate 151,637, forward strand.
TCCGGTTAATATGGTGGAAAGACCTCGTGTCTACGTCACCATATAATAGTTGGCCTTCTTACATATACTCAAATCGTGCAGTCCACTTTAATATGCCATGATGCATGAACTAAGTTTGCCGACCAGGCAAATCTAAGATGTATGAATGATGTCCCTAACTTCATACACGTCACGAATACCTTTAAAGCCCAGGTATGCTTGCTTAAAACTAGGAATTTCTTAAAGCCTATTTTACAAAATAAACTTTGCTTGCTTGCATTTTGAAAGTATGGTTGAATACATCAAAACCATTACTTGCTTGCTTGCTTTTTAAAAGTATGGTTGATGAACTTGCTTTTTAAAAGTATGGTTGAATACATCAAAACCATTACTTGCTTGCTTTTTAAAAGTATGGTTAAATACATCAAAACCATTACTTTCTTGCTTTTCAAATATGGTTTACAAGCAAACCATTGCTTGCTTGCTTTTTAAATATGGTTTAAAATCAAAACCATTGCTTTCTTGTTTTTCAAATATGGTTTAACAATTTAAAACCATAACATACCAGTGTAAAACGATTTATAAATAATACACTAGTAATTGGAAAATAAGTTTAGAACACTCACATTTCCGCTTGCAAAACTTGAGCACGACTCCACAACTTCTTCGCCTCTTCTTTTACCCTACACACTCAAGAGAATACGGCGAAACATTAATCACCTACATAATGGCATAAAACTTAACGTACTTTACAGGTAAGTCACTTTTAGTAACTAGCATTACTCACACTAAATGAATTTCGGCCTTTCGGCCTTGTAGTGCGATGCGTTTTCGTTAGGTTTCATTATTCTTCGAACCTCCTCTTGTCATTGATAAAGTTCTGTGCTATCGGTGTGTGAATTTGGTGTAACTATCTCGAAATTACACAAAAATCTAGAACATTGGAAGAATTTGGTACAGTGCAAACTCTGTCTCTCAGTAGGTAGGCACCCATAATCTTAATATCGGTACCAAATATGCACTTTAAATACCCCCAATTAAATCAAATTTACCACTTTGTGGGAAAGCCCGAAAATGGCATATTTTGGCCTTTTGGTACCAAACATTCTTCATACAACTTCTCTATTCCATAATACCTAAAAACCAACATGGAATTTACCCGAGGCACACCCTGAGCACCTTATTGGTGGTTCAAAACTCTTATAACCAAACCCTAGGTAAAAATCCCGAGAATCCATACTAAGGTCCTGATCCATGAACCATGAAATAGAAGGATCCCATGTTTATCTTATACCAACTAGGGTTTACCCATAACTTCAACAAATCTGGGGTTAGGATGATCTCTCCTTAAATGACCCTAGAAAAGGAGCAACTAACATCCATGAAAATCCAAACCAAAAAACCCTAGACATCGAATACATAGTTCATACAAAAACAGAAAGATCCATACCTCTTTGCTCTTCTCCCTCTTCTCCTTCCTCTTCTCCCTCTTCTTCTTCTCTTCTTCTCCCTTTTCTTCTCCAAAAACATGGAGCCCTAAATGTGAGACCAAAATGAGATGTTGTTTGTCTCATCCCTTTATATACTATCATCTTTCCTTTAATTATAAGTAGGTCTCCATCTCTTAATGTTACCAAATCGACTTTTATTTATTTCTAAAATAGCATACTCTCTTCTTTTATTATGACCTTCTTATCGCACTGACCATTTACAACTTGCCCTTGTTACAGTACAAAGTGCAGGTCTATCAATTTTATCATTTCACAAATTTCATTTTTACAAAACAACTTCCCGAAAATACTGATGGCGCTTTCCAAAATAATTAAGAAAGTCTTTGGTGTTTTCGGACTACCCTACGATTTACTCGCAGTACCCACTGCAGAGACGAGGCGTTATAAATCCTCCTCCTTTAGAACATTTAGATGATCTCAAAATGAACAACTTCGGCTTTGAGGAATGAAAGTACCTCATTCGAAAAATAATTGGGAAATCTTGGCCCAGTGCATCCCGAGCCTACGGCTCTGATAGTTGCCCTCCTCTTGTAGATTTTTCCACAGTACTTTGGCAAAAAAATGCATATTCCTCGACCTTGTTTCCTTGCGATCTACAATGCGCAGTATGTCCTCATAAGTCGGGTTCTCCTTCCATTGCCTTGGTTGCTCTCTGACACATGTGAAGGATGCGGGATGTATTTTCTTAACTTATCGACACACGGAATGTATCATGAATCCTTGATAACTGCAGAGTGAAGTTCAGCATGCTGGTCCCCACATTTCTCACAATCTCATAAGTCCACAAATCTCGAACGACACCTCGCTTTCCAGATGTCTCAGAACGCCTGCCCGAGGGGAAATCTTCAAAAAGACCCGGTCTATCTCGAGCTGCCAAGTCTGGGTGGTTGTCCGCATAACTTCACATCTATATCTTTCTATCTTCAAGTTATCAGAACAGCTTTCACTTTCTAAGAGTGATACACTAGATCGGGGCCTACTAGTCTTCTCGCTGACCTCATCCCGAACACCCAGAGTCTTGCATTTTCTACCGCCTGCGCTTCAAATGGAGCCATCTCTATACTGACCTGATAGTTGTTGTTGTAGGCGAACTCCATCAGTGCCAAATGAGCATCCCAACTCCTTAAATTCCATCACACAAGCTCTCAACATATCCTCTAACGTCTGAATGGTCCTCTCTGATTGGCCATCTGTTTGAGGATGAAATGTCGTGCTGAAATGTGGGCAAGTACCTAAAGCTACCTGCAAACTAGGCCAAAACCTGGATGTGAACCTAGGGTCTCGATCTGAAACTATTGAAACTAGAACCCCATGAAGTCTCACTATCTCATCCACATACAACTAGAGCTGACTTTTCAGGAGAATCCTCGACATTGCAGGCGGGAAAATGAAGCGGACTTAATTGATGATCAACTATCACCCACGCTAGCATCATCGCCTCGGTCGGGCAGTGAAGGCGGTCACAAAATATAGTGATCTTTGATAGTCAAACTGTTGAATTTTTAATCCATTTTCTGATTTATATTACAATATAAATCTTGATTCATATCTGTATGGATATTTACTCGAATTTAATTTTTCGAGAAAATTACAATGAGAATTAAAGCCAAGCAGAACTGGAAACTAGTTGATAGTAGGGATGAGGTCGCGACTGAGAAATGAAGTCGCGACAAGAAACTCTTCAGTTCAGTTATTTCCAGGTCACGACACCACTAAGACTAGTCTTGAGGGAGAAATGGAAGGCTGCATCAAACTAAGTCGCAACAGGAAATTGAGGTTGCGACCAGAAATATCAAAGCACCTAGCAATAGACGTTGCAACCAAGAAAGAGTTGCTGAGACATGAGGAACATTCAAGGGAAGATCACGAGGTCGCGACGCGCAAGTAGAAGAACAACATGGGGTTGCGACATAAATTTGGGGTGTGATGTGATGCATTGATGAAACGGAATGAGGTCTCTGCGGAAGCGGGGTTGTGGTGGGTTGCCCAAATAGAACTCAACCCCAGAGATTAGCGGCGTGCTTTCAAGTCGCAACATGAACTGTTGGAGGTCTGCGTGGAGGTTTCAGGATTCTTTGACTAAGCGTCGGATTGAAGAACCAAAGGGGTCGCGACCAAATATTAAAGTCGTGACATGGCCCGAACCAACGAGAGTCCACGCTAAGAAATTTGAGATTGCGACCAATCTATTGATCGAGACCTGAGGAAGGTGCGATAATCATTAAGAATTCGACACGGAAAATCTTGGCGTTGAAATTCAGGTATGCTTCCCATTTAAGCAGCCGGACAAAACCCTCTGGAAAGAGCAATATGAGGTCATGACACCATTTTGAGGTCATGACACTGGAACAGAAGTGAGTGAGGAAAATGGTTCTTGACTAAGAATCGGGGTTGACCGGAAAGGAAGCGGAATATCAATTGAGGTCGCGACCGGAGGTTCAAGTCATGACCTAAATTTAGAACAATAGGGACCAGAAAGATCAAATAAAGAGGTCGCAACCAGTAAAAGATGTCATGACCTAGAACTGAAGAGGTGGCAGCAGTGGTCGCGACACGAAATTGTGTAGCTATGAGGAATGCATGAAGCCAAAGAAGCGGAAGATATGACGTGGGACTTTGAATCGCGACATCAACTCTTGAAAGAATGGGTCAACCGAAGTCGTGGCTATAATTGATGTCGCGACCTTCTAATCAAAGCATTCAATCGAGTCTGGCCAGAAGATGTTAGGTCGAAACTCAACAAGTGCGGATGAGAGAATCCAGGTCGCGACTCCATTTTGAGGTCGTGACCTTAAATTGCAGACTGGGCCTTTCTTTTAGGGAATCCACCTGAAGCTTGGAATCAGGCCCAATTTTTGACAGTTATAAATAGTCTTTATAATTTTTAGTAAAGTAGCTTCCGTCTTCGAAACCCAGAACTGGGAAGAGTAGAAGGACTCACTGTATATTTTTAGAATATATTTTCTTTTCTTGTCTTTTCTTTTATTTTATTTTCTTTTTCTGGAACTGGACCAGTGGCCTTTGTAGAAATGTTGAAGCTGGATTTAATTTTTGATTTTCTCTTACAATTAATGTCTGAAATTAATGGAGTCTGGACAAATTTATGGAATTCATTTCTTCTCAGTTTATTGCAATTACAGTGGGCGTACTTGATCAATGATCCATTGTCGATTGTGATGCAGTATTTAGAGCAAACTTCATTATATTAGTTCTGCAGTTAAGTTATAGTCTTTTCTTGCATAATCTATGATTACTTGGATTGGAATTTATTTGATTGATGTTGTTCTTGAATCGATCAGTTCTCGATGGTAGTCACAGGAGCCATTACAAGGATCGTTTCCTGCTCTGATTTCCAGGAGGCCCTCTGCGTGACACAGAAGATGGAGATTCCTAAGAGTTTGGAACATTCCACTTGTGGGTATGTTAGACTACCATTGATGAACTACTAAGCTCTGAAAGTTCACCTCGATAAATTCCCTTTCACTCATAATTGATGTTGGAGGGTATTTATCAATCTAAATGTCCCAGTTTTCACCTTAATCTAATGGGAAGTTCCTAACCCTGTGTTAGCTGAGATCTAATCAAGGGAAGGGAAGAACAATTAGATTTAAAGGATGAGCTATCAATTAGGTGGTAGAAGTTTTGCATTAACCCTGAGAAGGGAAGCAAGAGATCTACTGTCTCAAGAAATGGGTATGAAGTATTGAGAAAGAAAAATACCCAAATCTTGCAAGAGATTTAGAAATACAAGTAGGTGGTTAGACACAGTTAGATTTTGAAAGTGCTGTTTGAACCCATTTATTATAGTTTTGAGTGCTTTATTATGCTAATCATTCTAATTACACCCATTTGCACAGTAAGGTCCACTATTCTACGGTGCATTTTATAAGCTAATTTTGTAGTTTTACGCAAGATAATCAGGCCAAAATTATCGACTCAATTCAAACCTGAAGAACACAGGTTGAACTCATCGTGCGGATTAGATCCGGGGGAAGGAAGAAGAAGCGAAGTGAAGAAATTGGAGTAATCGAAATTTGGTTCCTATGGCAGCCATTCGTAAATGCGGCACCTATTCACCCTCCGATACTTGTTCACCTCTCCCTACCAACAGGTTTAGTATTTGTGAACTTTTTTGTTGCTACTCTTTTGGTTACCTTCCCATTTTGTCCTTGTAACAGTTAAATACTTTTGTTGTTTTTGGTATTTTTGCTTGTCTTGGTGGCTCTATAAGCCATTTGTATACATTGTTATGGGAGACGTTTTTAGCAGTGAATAAATTTTAGGGCTCCAGTTCTCCCATTTTTCTCATTTTCTCCCATTTTCTTCCCTTTTCTCTCCCTTTCTCATTTGCCCAGACATCCCCTTGAGGATGGCGACTTAAGGGATGGATTGGCTAAAGCCCTCCATCCTTGAAGAGGAGGAGGGTGCGAAACGACGGTTTAAGGTAAGATTTTGGTTCCCACATTTTTTAGCATAGTAGTTATGGGTATTTGTGTTTTATATCTTTCAATCTAGGTTTAAATCCTCTTGAGATGCCTTGATTGACCAGTATTTGGCAATCTTTTTGGGTTTAGTGGATGCTTATTGCTAGATCTACTGAGATTCGGTTAGTTGTCTTCTATGAGTCACTATAGGGTAGATAAGGGGACGTGTATTCACTGTCGAGGAACATTTATGCTTTGCAAATGTTGTTTTTCAAAAGGAAAAATTTTAGGGTTTAGTTTTTAAAAGCAAAATGAAGATTCGGTTCGGGAAATGACTATAGGTCATCCTCCCCAACACGAGGAAAAGGACCCGAGAACCTCTGAGCCTCAGCAGGATCTTAAACCCAGTAGCCTGATGCTTCAAGGATTTCTTTTTCTTAATTTTCTTCATTTTAATTTCAATCGCACACAACTGACCCTCCTTTGTTTTTACCAAAACCCCCCTGTTTTTATCAAACCCTGAAATCCAAACTAAATTCACCATTTTGGACTTCACTGCAAATCGTTTGTACGAAGAAAACTCATCCCTGTGTTCGACCCTAGAGCCACTATACTGCAGTAGCTTTGCTACGGCAGTAGGATTTAGGATATAAATATTGATTCGATGGGACACCTCTTTGTGGCAGAATCAAATGGCGCGTTAGGGATGGTGCTAAGTGCATTTGACTAGGTATGGAACACTTGTGATCCTCATCCTGATGTAGTGAATTCTTTTATATTTCATTGTCATTTTTTTTTAGTTTCATAAAAAAAAAAAAAAAAATCAAAAAGTTGTTCTACGGGGCCCATTTTTAGGTTGCCTGCTTTTCTTTGCGAGATCCATTTTTCGGTGGATTAAAAGTGCGAAAATGACGATTGATACAGTTACGTGGGAAAATTATTGTGATCGAATGGAACACTGGGGAGAGCAACATAGTCGGTATGAGGAAACCTTAGAGCCCGGCAAGGTCCGTGAGGTATAAAAACTCTCCATGGATGAATATGCCCTCGTCGTGAATTGCCTCCGACTAAGCGTACCATATGGAAATTCTTACAAAGGCCTAGTTGGAGGAACCACTGAAGCCTCATAAGGTAGAACCTCCCTGTATGTACCTCACCTTCTCCATCTTAGTGACTCCTGGAGTCTCAGCCTGCCACGGTCCACCTCTCCCGATGGAGCAGGCCATCACAAACCTCGCTGGTAGTGGGTGACTTTGTGGAAAGAGTAGAAGACAAATCAATGCTGATTAAGTCGGAAGAAAATTGACACTATGGAAAACATTGTGGACAAAAGAATTGATGGACTTCAAAGTGAAATGGAGCATAAATTGGACAACCTGCGAGTACTCCGTTTCAAGGCTCACCCAGTCGGCATGGTCATGAGGGAAGAGTGCTGGTGAGACCATGGTAGGAGGCGATATCCATGGCAACTATTATTGGAATCTTCAGACATTGAGTGTAGTTATCACACCCGTAGGAGAAGAAGGGAAGCAATCCACATTTGGCGGCGGGGAAACGTGGAAGAACACCGAAACTTAATTTACCTGCCCCCTCTTGACTCGATGCGCATCTTGCCCACCTGCAGCCTGGTCACACCCAAACACATCCGCAAGGCCACCCTATCTGCCTTTGCCTGTCTTTGCACAACGATAGAAAGTTAGTGGCCACTGCTTAGATTTTTGCCACTACCTTAAAGAAGATGGTAGTTGCTCATATTGCATGGCATAGTGGATGGTTCGGGTGCTGGTTGGTTTAGAGCACGAGACACCTCGACATTTCCTAAGCTCAGCGATTCGACCTCGAGGCTTAAGGAATTGGTTTGGGAGCTTGATCTCAGCACTGTTTTCATTTTATTTTATTTTATTTTGATTTCTTAATTTTTTCTTCTTAGATTTCTCCTAATTTTAGTTAATATTTGTTTTTAGATAAATTTTCAATTTTCTACCGGATTTTTAATTTTTTTGTGTTTTATTTTTGGGGTCGGAGAAGAAATTTTCGCAACCTTGCGAATTTTCGCAGGCTACGAAAATTCGCAGCCTGCACTATCCCTTGTATAGTGTTCCTTTGTTTTTTGGTTTTCTGTACAACCTGCACTATTCCATTTTTTTGTCTTATATGATATATATATATAAATAAAATTTTCTCTCATATATATATATATATATATATATATATATATATATATATATATATATATATATATATATATATCAATAAATTTTTATTATTAATTAAAAAATTTTTGCAATGCGCGAATTCGGAACTTGCTCAATTGTGACCCAATTTTGTTTAAGTCTTAACTCTCATCGGGACTCAGTTTTAAGGCGTTCTTGGTATAGTTGGAAAAGATTAGAAAGTGTAAAATCTAAATATAACCAGAAAAAACACTTTTGAAATTTTATAAAGGTGAAATTTTCAAAAAATTCTCAACTGGTCACTTTTTCTCTTTTCTTCTCTAACTTGTTCATTTGAAGCCCAAATGGAGTAAATAAGGTAATCGATGGAAAGCTTGCAAAGTCTCATATCCCCAGCAGTACATTTCATCAAAGGAGGTAACACTTCCTTCTCTTTCAATCGAAGCCAATTAGGACAATGTGACATTTGGTTGGGGGAGAGTTAGAGAAGGAAGTGAACATTCGGCCCATGTTTTTGTTACTATTTTAAGCAAGCCCATTTTGTGATGTTAAATGGCTTGCTGGTTTCCTTTTTGGAAAATTTGTTATCTTATACAACTTAATTTTTCAAAAATTGGACCCACATTTTTTTGTTTTGCCTAGCCTGTAGTTTGAAAAATTGAAACTTTGTCCAATCCTGTTGATGTTAGAGTGGTTCCATGCCTAATTGAGTGGATGATTAGTTGAATCCTTGCTTCTTTTGACCTTTTTCTTCCACCTTTAGCTAACCACACACAGTGCACATCAGCTTTCAACAATAGGTTGAAGAACTACTTACCTCCTAAACTTTGCAAAACTTACCCTAGTTTCGTTGACTACCTTTAATAGGTTAAGGACCCCCATGAAAAGAAGGCCAATGTGTCTTCCAAAAAGAAAAAGAAAAGAAAAAAAAAAGAAAAAGAAAAAGAAAAAGAAGAAAAATTGCAATGCTTTGCCTTGAAACTTCCGAGCACGATCCGAGGGTACATGGCGAAAGCCTTCAAGCAGGTGCCACTATGCCAAGCCAGGCGGTTGAGGCCACTTGGAGCTTAGTGCTTTCATTGGGTGGATGGGTGGAGTTGAGCAAATTGTAGGTGCTGGAGTCTCAAAATCATTCGAAGTCCGGGGTGAAACCTTAAGAGTTAGTGGTCGAAAGATCCTTATGACTTGGTGCCCTAAGCCTTAATTGGTTGGGAGTCATCGGTAGATCCGTACATGGACTTTGGTGGTCGATTCCTCGGCATTGCACCCACAACACAAAAGAGTTTGTGGAGACGTAAGAGTGGGTCTTGATCACATTTAGGTTGGTTAGTGTCTTTGAGTGTGAGCGGTAGCTTAGTTTGGGGAGAATAGTTGACGGTTTATTGTTGAGGCGATCAAACAAACACTTAGATTTTGGTGGAAGTTCTGGTTGAGTCATCGAGAAGGAAACTCTTTTGATATTCAACTCTGTATGGCGTTCATTCTCTCGGGAATGGTTAGCCATTTAAGTTTCGGTGATTCTCATTCTCGGAGTTAAGCCTTCCATTTCACAACCTTTTAATTACCATATTTTTTTGTTATTTGCTGCGTTTCTTCTTTCTTGCATTTAACTAGGGACTAGCAATGTGTAGGTTAATGTAAGTGTGATTAGTGCCCCAGTGCTATTTTGAACCATTTATTATAGGTTTTGAGTGCTTTTGTGTCTTAATCATTGATACACCCGTTGCATTAAGGTCCTCTTTGACATTGATCACATTTTGCTTGGCTAATTTTGTAGTTTTGCAAGTAATCGGGGCTAAAATTATCAGTCAATTCAAACACGACAGGAGTTGAACTCATCGTTGCGGATTAGATCCCGGAAGGAAGAAGCGAAAAAGTGAAGGGTGGAGCACATGCGAAATTTGGTTCCTATGTACTTGTTCATCGGCTGCGGCCTTATTCACCCCTCCGATAACATTCACCTCTCCTGCAGTTTGACGCTGTGAACTTTTTGTTGCACTCTTTTGATTTCTTCCCATTTTGTCCTTGTAACAGTTAAATACTTTTGTTGTTTTTGGTATTTTTGCTTGTCTTGGTGGCTCTATAAGCCATTTGTATACATTGTTATGGGAGACGTTTTTAGCAGTGAATAAATTTTAGGGCTCCAGTTCTCCCGTTTTTCTCATTTTCTCCCATTTTCTTCCCTTTTCTCTCCCTTTCTCGTATAGAGCATCCATTGGATAATGACTCGAGGATGGTTGGCTAAACCTCCCCGTCCTTGAAGAGGAGATTTGCGAAGCGACGGTTTAAGGTAAGATTTTGGTTCCCTGTTTTTAACGCAAGTAGTTATGGGTATTTGTGTTCTATACCTTTCAATCTAGGTTTAAATCCTCTTGAGATGCCTTGATTGACCAGTATTTGGCAATCTTTTTGGGTTCAGTAGATGCTTATTGCTAGATCCACTGAGATTCGGTTAGTTGTCTTCTATGAGTCACTGTAGGGTAGATCATGGGACGTGTATTCACTGCTGGGGAACATTTATGCTTTGTAAATGTTGTTTTCAAAGGAAAGAATTTTAGGGTTTTTAGTTTTTAAAGCAAATGAGATCTGGTTCGAAATGACTATAGGTCATCCTCCCGTCACGAGGAAAAGGACAGGAACCTCTGGTACCTTGGGATCTTAAACCCGGTAGCTGATGTGAGTTTCTTTTTCTTATTTTCTTCATTTTAATTTCCAGTTGCATAACCAACCCTCCTTTGTTTTACCAAAACCCCCTGTTTTTATCAAACCTGAAATCCAAACTAAATTCAATTTGAGCTTGTTTGCAAATTGTTGTCTGAAAACGTCCACGTGTTCGACCACTAGAGCCACAAATGCTGCGAGTAGCTTTGCTCGATATTAGGATTTAGGATATAGATATTGTGGTCCGGACACCCTACGTAGCGCAGTCAAGACCCTTGTCTTGAAAGCGAGGGACCTCCTAGTCGAGTGAATGGGGAGAAATCCAGGTGCATTGTGCAGGCATCTTGGGCGAATCCATCGACGAAACGGTATGCATTTTAATGCGGCCGATTGGGTACATTTCCGCGATACTTCCTTGATAGTGTTCATTTCTCATAGAGAATTGATTCAGTCCAGTATTTTGTTCTTCATTTCTATTTTTTATCATTTAATTTCCCTTTACACTTCTGTGTATCATCTAGGATAATTATTTTCTAGATCAAACTATCACTATCCATTTGAAGTTCAAATAGTATGGATCTTAAGTATTTGGGGTAGTTGATTTCCAATTTTGTCAATCTCTGTTGGAATGATATCTGGACTTACATCTAATTTTTACTACTTGTATGACCTGTGCACTTACAGTGTCATAAACTAAACCCAATCTTAAACCTTGAACATAAAGACAATTTTATTCAATTGAAGCAATTTTATCCAGGTTTGACATAATACAAGAGAGTGTAAGGCTCTTGTGGTACGTGTGAGGGTTTTAGTCTAGATAATCAAAGGCAAACAATCTTCTCCCATTTCCATACTAGGATAGGAATGGCGTATCTTCCGCCCTGCCTCTACGATGCTGCGCCTTCACTGCTGACGAGGTTAGGCATGCAGGCGAGGCACCAGGATCTCTTTCTTCGTCCCGTTACTGGTAATGTTCTTTGAAGTCTTGCAAATCTTAGTACTACTTGGATGCATAGCATCTGCTTGGTGAATAACCTTCCATAATGTCTTTCTTCAGATCGCCATACTCTGGCACTCACATTCTCTGCCCTTTCACTATCATGTCGTCATCCCTGATTTGAAACTCTACTTTCTTTCCCTTTTATATTTCTTCCTTAAGCTTAATCATTTGTGGATCCTGCAAGCGCTGATGCCTATCCGGGGGTCAGTTGACACAGATTAACTTGCGGAAAACTTGTGTGTCTCATATCCTTGAGACCCACATAATTATTAATCATGCCCTGTCGGACCCATTACATCGCCGTACTCATCGAAATATTCCAACTATATTATAATAGTTTCATACCTATTTTACAGAAAAAAAATTTATACGTATTTTACAAAAATATTTACTCAAAGCCACATTTCGGCTTTTTTCTCAAAAACGGCCTCTAGTGAGCGTCGTCTCTTGGATACTCCCTGTACTTGAAAGGGAGGTCCGACGGTGAGCAAACCCGATTAGTGATAATCTCGCCCGAGGGTTACTCCGCCTAAAATGCATATCTGATGGCATATATAAACAATCAATCACATTCCACATTCATTACTATTATATGAAAGGTACATATAAATCATTATGTGATAGCCGTACTCGTGACTGATCCCAGCGGACTCCCTCACACTGGAATGCCTAGTGTGAGATAAATGAGTCATCGGTGTTTGGCGCCATGACTAAACCATTAGACTGACCCTCAAGTTTTATTTATCAGCACGATTTTCCTTTTCTCTTTCTTTTGTGGGCCAGTTTTGGGTTTTATAGTAGGGCAGTATACGCCTTTTCAACATTTTCGCGAGACACATGAGTTCATGTCTAACCGTGAATAACGTTTGGGACTTTCACCACTACGGGGGGATCTGCGACTTCTTATTACAAGCATGTAATTTATCATTTGATCATTTTACACACTCGTGAATCTCTACCTTGGACTTTGTCCCATTTTCCTGAAGTTCACGACCCGTTCATAACAACGTTGAATAAACCATACACACCTACACGGAAGCTTGGCTGCGATGTGGCTAGTGCACTATGAAATGCATGATGACAATGCATTTTCCTTCATGTATACATATGAGTCCTACATGAAACTTTCACATACCATGGATAATTATAATTAATACATACAATCTACCTCCATGCAAACCATGTCAACACATCAAATAGCATGTATCAACATAACATATTCATACACTACATGTTATTCAAACAAGCAATAACACATAACTAGATTACCATGAGCCTTGGACCGTTAAGTAGGGCACCTCCGCAGTCCTTCGCGAGCATGAGCGATTTGGTTCCCGATCATTGTCATCACACGGAGCAAACCATAACACACAGAAACTTTCGGTTTAGTTTCGCTCTAACTGCGATCCATGGCCCGTGACGCGTCGTGAAATCCATGCATAGTCCCAGTCTTGGAACGCTAAATCGCATAGCCTCGTAGCTCCCAGCCGCTGACCTCTGGGTATATAGCGCAGGCTAAAGTAAAAGCAGTAGGAGAAATATCTTCTGCTCGTGGAGTTTGTCAGCTGCGACTTTCTGGTGTCACACGTGAATGTGACTGCGTGCATGACTTCAGTCTCAATTGTCGAGACCCGGCCGTCCGGCCGGAAATCTTTCCTTTCCATTTTTATTCTTTCTCTTTTCCTTATTTCTCTTCTGATTATTTTCCTTTTTTTTGCTTTCCTCCTTTCCTTTTTGCTTTTCTATTCTTTTTCTCTTTTCTCATCTCATTTCCCTTTCGTTTTCTCCTCATTTTCTCCTTTTTCTTGTCATTTTCTCCTCCTTTTTGAGTTAATAATTAATTATCCAGCCAAAGGAGGAAATTTCCCATTTTCCCAAACCATTGTGTGGCCACTCAATTTTCCTTCTTTTTCTTTTATTTCTTAATTCCTCTTTATGACATCATCATCATGTGGCTAATTGTGAGCCACACATTCAAGTGCACCACATGGATTTTCCAAGTGTCACTCTCTTGGGGTGCCATGTGGCATTCCTTAATCTTGCCAGGTCGTCCTGGCCACCCCACGCCCTGAAAACGTGAATCCCGAATTTACCTCTAATCCAACGAAATCTCGACGTGGTGAAGCAAATCCTGAGACGATTTCAACTGAGAAGTCCGCTTTCAGCCATCCGAGATCTCAGAAACATTGGGTTTTTCAGCCGAAATTAATTGCTTACCCCTTTATCCAAAACCGTGGATTTTCTGTGTGTTTCTTACAAAGAACTAGCTTTGTCTAAATTTGATCCACTAGGAGAGGTCTAACATGAAATGTGGCTAACAAGGCTCCTGAACCTCGCCTCCACACATCACCCCTAAAGCCTCGATCCAATTACACAAGTAAGATAACCTCGATCTCATACGACAAAGAACCTCCGGGGTCACTTACTCAAGGCATCCGCTACGACATTACTTTTCCGGATGGTACTCACAAGACAAATGTAGTCCTTAATCAACTCAAGCCATCTTCTTTGCCTCAGGTTTAACTCTTTCTGGGTGAAAATATAATGAAGACTCTTATGATTTGTTAAGATTTTGCAAGGAACACCATATAAGTAATGTCTCTATATCTTCAGGGCAAACACGACTTCTGCAAGCTCTAAGTCGTGTGTAGGGTAATTCTCCTCATGCTTCTTTAGCTGTCTAGAGGCATATGCAATCACCCTATCATTCTGCATCAAAATACAACCAAGGCCTTGCTGTGAAGCATGATTATAAACCACAAACCCATCTCTTCCACAAGTAAAGCTAGAACTGGTTTTTAAAGTTAATCTACCCTTCAACTCGAAACTCGCTAGCGATCCACCCAATCATACTTAACATCTTTCCTACAGCTCGTCAGGGCCGCTTATCCTCGAGAACTCCTCAACAAACTTCCTCAGATACCCAGCCTAAACCAAGGAAGCCTTGACTTCGACACATCTCTTGGCGGCTTCCAACTTACCACAACTTCATTTTGGGATCCACATCACCCCCTCAATCGGGAGATCATATGACCTAGAATGGCACCCTATCCCACCCAAAACTCGGCACTTTCAACTTGGAACACGCTTGTCAGCTCCTTGTGGTCCCCGTGAACACAACCCAGGTGCTCTAAATGTTCCTCTAGACTACTTGAATACACTAGGATATCATCGATAAAAACTATGACGAACCTATTAAAATACAATTGGAATACGCGGTTCATCAAATCCATAAATGCTGCCGGGGCATTAGTCAAACCAAATGGCATCACTCGTAAACCTATAATAACGTGAGCGTGTCCCGACGCAAATTTTAGGAACATCACTCTCCTGCACCCTTAACTGATGATACCCTGACCTCAAGTCTATCTTATAGTACACTCGAGACCCCTAAAGATGATCGACGATCAGATTCACATCCTAGGCGGATAATCACTCATGATGGTAACTATGTCTAACTCCGTCGTAATCAATACACAACCGCAAACTCCCATCTTTCTTTTTCACTAAGAGAACTGGAGCTCCCATAGGGATATGCTTGGCCGAATGAATCCCTTGCTCAACAATTCTTCTAACTGAGTCTTAGGCTCCCTCAACTCTACAAGAGCCATCCTATAAGGAGAAATGGAAATAGGCTCAGTCCCTAGGATCAAATCAATGGTGAACTCCACTTATCCGGTAATCCCAGAATGTCATATGGGAATATATCCGGGAACTCTCTAACAATCGAATCTCATCCACTAGAGTCCCTCCTTCCCCGTCCCACCACATAAGCCAGGAGCAGCCCCGACAACCCTTACGAAGATCCTCAGGCCGCATGGTGAGAGATCACACACCAGCAACTCTCTACGATTCCTTGAACTTTACCTCTAATTTCCCTAGTCTATACAACTTTACTTCCTTTTTATAGCAATATAATGTGGCCCTATGGCGAGACAACCAATCCATGCCGAGAACCACATCAAAATCCCTCATATCTAAAGCCATAAGATCCGCTGGGAACTCTTATCCCCCAATCAGAACTCTACTATATCTCGACTACTCGTCTCGAGAATAATGATTCCAAATTCTGGAAGGGAAACTCCTTGCTACCGACCCCTAATGGCTGGGTCTCTATCTGGAAGCGATCTAAGAAAGGCCTGGATGCAAATGAATGCGTGGCTCCTAGGTCCACTAATGTATATGCATCATGATCAAGGATAGAAATAATAACAGTAACCACATCTGGAGCTGCATCTGCATCCTGATGGGTCACAACATAAACTTTAGCCCTGAGCACAGTCTCTCACTCACATCCCGCACTACCTCTGCCTCTACCACGACCGCCACCGCGCCGCACCGGCCTCATTGGGAAACGCCTCCTCGAAGACTTAAAAATGCTCATCTCCGTCGGGGCAGCTAGGTCATTACCGATGTTCTACACCAATCAACCGAGGACAATTCCCAATGAAATGGTCTTCCGGGCTACGCTGAAAACACCCTGTACTATATCTCTTACATCTCCCATGTGTCGCCCTTCGGCCACATATGATGTGACGGAGGAATACTCCGGTGCCACCGCCGCAACCGAGGGCCCCAATCGACTGCAGATAGCTCCCCGACCGCACTTCGGGTCCTCCTGTAACCCCCACCCTTGCTTTTCTCTCATTGGACTCGACTGTAGCTCCTCACTGGAAGTGCCTCGACGCACTCCTCTTACTTTCGCCTACTCCGTGCTACATACCGCAGTACTTTTCTCTCAATCCTCAAAGTGGCCTCAACTAAACTCCCAACTGCTCTCGAGGAAACTACTGTGACAAATGAACTCGATATGGTGTCAGAATCCCAAAAATCGCTTGTTCTTTGTGGACCTCATCACCCTGAATATATGGAACCAATCTGACTAGCTCTTAGAACCTCTTCTCATACTCTGATACTGACATGTTCTTCGGCTTTAATCTGAAGAACTCCTCAATCTTCAAATCCTTGTGACTATGAGGAAAGAATCTGTCAGTAAACTCTTGTTGAAACCGGTCCCATGATATACCATCAGGATACCTCCTATCCACGACATCCCACCAATCCTTAGCTTTGTCTTCCATCATAAACTTGAAAATAAGACCCTCTGATCATCTGTACAGCCCATAACTCCGTAAATCTTGTTTACTCTATCCAACCATAACTGTGTCATTCCTGATTTCGCCACATTGGTCATATGGCTTTCTAGCACCTAGCTTCAGACTCCCCATAGACCTCCTGTGCTCAAGAACCTCCCAGGAGCGGTGGAGGCTACGATTGCTGACGAGTCGCTATGGCCACTATCTAAGCAATCCGTGCCACCGGTCTCGCAAAGAAATAATCCCGAACCCAAGCTCCCTCTCGTGGCTGGGGATGGTCTAAAATTGACCGGGCCGCGCTGAGGCTGATTCATGGAGGCGGTAGTAGAACCAACTACGTGCTCATCTATCTCAGGTACTGCAAGACGCTCGAAAGCCTCTAGTATGGCTCTCTTAGGACGCACCCCACGTCCTCTCGCCCCGACATGCTACATATTCAAAAATCAACCGCTTAACACTTTGGAAATACTCTGGTATGTATGTACTTTGAATTTGAAAATGCATGGTTGCCAATAAGGTAGAATAGTGTAATGAAAAACTAATGGCGTTTCACAACAATGTGCTCTCAAGATCCCGCTCTCGATACCATAAGCCTGATACACCCCCACCCCTCACTAGTAGGCGGTATGCCGACCACCCCACAGAAACTCCCAACCGTTACTTCTAACGACTAGAAAATCCTATGAAGCGAAGCCGTGTTGCTTGCTGAAAACTCATATAAAATTTTTTCCCTTTCTAAACTTGTGATTTGATAAAATCTCGGCAGCATAACACTTGCATATAAAACATGATCCAAATCCTTTAAACACAATTTACACTTTTCAAAATATGGCAACCAGCAACGTTATTTCAAAAGAGCCTCAGGCTCATTACATTTTCACAAAACTAAACTATGTACATACATATACTCAACTATAAAAATTCAAAGTATTTCCTTACAAAAGTTAGTTAATACAACACTAATACAAAAGTCAAGAGAATCCTAATATGCTCCAACGTCCTGTAAGCCAGACCAGAAAAATAGTTTTAAACAAAGAAAATAATGAGCTAAACGAGCCTGAGTGTGTATGCTTTATAAAAATGTTTGCTTTTCTTAAATATCTCAAAACTCAGAAACTATCTTTTTTCAAGACATTTCCTTAAAACCTCGCTGCTTTGCTATAAAAGTTTATAAAACTTTTCATAACTTCTTGCTTTCTATGCTTTAAAGTTTCTGAAACTTTTCATAACTTCTTGTTGGCTTTGTTTTAAAGTTTCTAAAACATTTCGTAACTTCTTGCTTGCTTTGCTTTAAAGTTTCTAAAACTTTTCATAACTTCGCTGGTTTTGTTTAAAGTTTTAAAACTCTATAATTTCAAGTTGCTTCTGGCTCTAAAGTTTCTAAAAAACTTTTCATAAAATGCTTGCTTGCTTACCAAGTGGGTTGGTTTTAAACTCGTGCAAAAAATGCTTATGAATAAAGATCAACCACTGCAGGCCTTTCGTATGTCAGACCCTAAGAAACACCTGAGCCCTGGCTTCAATCGGTGCGCGGGAAGGATCTCGGGTCCACATCACCTAAAGCGGAATGACCTTGGTCCACATCACCCATTCCCAGAATATGGTGGAAAGACCTCGTGGTTCACGTCACCATATAATAGCTAGCTGGCCAACCCTATATACTCCAAAGACGCGTCACGATCCCCTTTAATATGCCATGACGATGAACTAAGTTTACTCGACTGCACCTAAGATGTATGAAATGATGTCCTAACTTCACCATGCACGCATTTAAATACCTTTCGACCGGTATGTTTGCTTTAAAACTAGGATTTCTTAAGGTCTGTTTTACAAAAATAAACTTTTATTTGGCTTCTGCTTTTGAAAGTACGGTCAATACATCAAAATCATTATCATTGCTTGCTTTTTAAAAGCATTTGGCTTAAATACATCAAAACCATTACTATTATTAAATATGGTTTACAATCAAACCATTGCTTGCTTGCTTTTCAAATATGGTTTAAAATCAAAACCATTGCTTGCTTGCTTTTCAAATATGGTTTAACAATTTAAAACCATAACATATCAGTGTAAAATGATTTATAAATAATATACTAGTAATTGGAAAATAAGTTTAGAACACTCACATTTCCGCTTACAAAACTGGAGCACGACTCCACAACTTGTTCGCCTTTGCTTTTACACACTCAAGAGAATACGACGAAACATTAATCGCTTGCGTAATCACGTAAAACTTAACGTACTTCACAAGCAAGTCACTTTTAGTAACTAGCATTACTCACACTAAACGATTCTACTCTCGCCTACATAGCGTACGATGTTTTCATTGAGTTTCATCTTTCTTCAACATCTCTTAATCATTTATTAAGGTTCCTATACTATCTGTGTGAATTGGGGCTTAACTACGAAAATTACAAAAAATCCTGGTCATAGTCGTGGTAATGCAGACGCCACTATGTTTGGTGTACCGATACCAAACTCATTCTTCAGAAGTGGGCACCTGCATCACTTGTCTCGTACCTGGCACTAAATAGTTGACGTGACAGGTACCTATGACTCTATTTAGGTATCTGCAATATCACTTCGCAGGAAAGCCCAAAAATGGCAGATTTTTCCCTTTTGGTACCAAACTTTCTTCATACCTATTCCATAATACTCCTCAAAAAATCAATAATAATGAATTTACTCCAAACCACACCACAAACACTGTATTGGTGGTTTAGAACTTCTTATAACCAAACCCTAGGTAAAAATCCCAATAATCCATATTAAGGTCCACCAATCCATACAAACCATAGAAATAGAAGGATTCCATGTTTGTCTTATACCAACTAGGGTTTTACCCACATAACTTCAACAAATCTAGGGTTAGGATGATCTCTCAACAAAACCCTAGAAAAGGAGCAACTAAAGTCCATAGAAAATCCATACCAAAAACCCTAGACATCCAAAATACACATGATTCCATACAAAAACCCAAAGATCCATACCTTTTTGCTCTTCTCCCTCTTCTTCTTCCTCTTCTTCCTCTTCTCCCTCTTCTTCTTCTCTTCTTCTCCCTTTTCTTCTCCAAAAACGTGGAGCCCTAAATGTGAGACCAAAATGAGATGTTGTTTGTCTCATCCCCTTTATATACTATCATCTTTCCTTGAATTATAAGTAGGTCCTCCATCTCGAGTATTTTGCAAATCAACTTTTGTTATTTCTAAAATAGCATGCTCTCTCTTTATTATGACCTTTATATCCTCGACTACCATAACTTTATCCTTGTTCTTGTACAAAATTCCGGGTTCAATAAATTTATCATTTCACAAATTTCATCCTTAAAAACAACTTCCAAAAATACTACAATGGCACTCAAATAATTAAGAAAATCTTTGTTGCACACAAGATACCCCTACGATTACTCGCACCGTACACCCTCTCGGGACGAGGCGTTACACAAATCCTATAAGTTTGAGTTTTTAGGACAGTTAATAGTTTAACATTGTATTATAGTTTGGTTTTTGGTAGGTCTAGGTTTGAGCCGTCTCTTTGTAATTTGAATGCCCATTTGTTTATTTAAAAGTCGATAAAATGACTATCTTTTGTTTGTTTGACTCTCTACGTATAGGTATGAGGTCGGCGGTTAACTTTAATTAGGAAAGTTGGTTATTTAATATAATCAAGTTTATATAATGTAGATTAACCCAAAATTAACCTATTTATTAAATGAATTATACGTAAAAGACAATACGAATAGGATCAAAACCCCGACATTCAATAATCCAAACCCGATTAAAGATATTTATCAAACTTCATTATCAGATACGAGGGAATGACCTCATAAGGAGAACCCACCACCAATGTGTTTGCCTAAGGAGTAATAATGATTGATCATTGCTTGATAGACCAAGCATGTCTGAAGCCTTTTTTGTTGTTGTGTATAAGTCAACTAAGATATATTAATTTCTTCATAGCATCAATGATAAAATATACTTTGATAGTCATATTAATTTCCATGGAATAATGCCCTAAATTATTTATTTTGATTACTTCAATATCACACTATCAAGTGATAATCAACTGAAACCCTATTAAAGATGATTGTAGATTCTTGAGTTTATTTGATGGGTTAAGGTGTATAAATGCTCCCGATTTCTATGCGTATGTCCTATTTTTTCTCATGAACTTTTTTTTTTGGTCTCAAAATATTCTTAACATTTACTATCGTAGCTTTCTAAGATCATCTCGTTAAAAAAAGTTAATGTGCGTTTTAATGAGTGTTGTCCGTCAGTGGCATTTTCTAATGTAATAGGTTGGCCGAGCTACAAAAAGTAAACGCTCGACATCTTTGAGACTAAAAAAAGTTCAGGTACAAATTGGGATATATGCACAAAAGTTGGGGGCATATGTGCTTAATTATCCATCATTTAGACATTCTTTCTTAATATTTTGATGGTTTTTGTTTAACAGACGTTTTAACTAGTGTTGTCCATCTGTAACATTTTCTAACAAAAGGGGCCTGACTAAGTTACAAAAGTAAACGCCCAGTTTATGGGAGCTATAAAAAATTTCAAGTGCAAAGTGGGATATACGCACAAAAGTCGGGACATATGTGTACCTTATCCCTTATTTAAACAGAGTCTTTCTTAATATTTTGATGGTTTTTTTTATTTCTCAACCACCCTTGAGGTTAAACATATACATATCTTTAAAAGTCATAATTGGCTTACATGTCGCCGCACCATCCATTTTTTATTCTCTGTAAATCGATCTTCCATATATCTTCATATAAAAACAAATTATCCGAATAGCACATCCATCTCAAATCTATTTTGATTCCTCCCAATCATAACTATATACATGTTCATATGCATGCAACACTCGTTACACGAGGAGGGAAGTCCACCAAATAAAAAATAATTAAATTCTCAAGAATATTTCAAGCCCAAGTCCGATATGCTCGATAATTATTTTTTAAAATTTCTCTCTGTAGTTTTATGATTTCTTATAAAATATGTTGAAAACTTAGTTGTCACTGCGAATTGGCCTCCATTATTTTAGTAATGAACCACCATAGCAACTATTAGGAAACATGGTCCTCATATGAAACCGATGTGATCCGTGTAATAATGGTGATAAAATTCAGTAAAAGAAAACAAGAAAATGATACATAGATTTACGTGGTTTGGTAGTGTGTTCATATCCATAAGAACGATGGTTCAAACTTTCATTATCACTAAAATAAGGTTACATAAGAGGGTATTTCTAATAACCTTAGATATGATCAATTTACAAAATACCCCTTTACCATGTACCATATTGTACCATAGGGGCTTTGCCCCACACCTCAACATATTATTTTGTCCCCCCGACAACACCCCTATACAACTTGCCCGCCCTTTTACTCTCAATATGAGACACATGCCATAACAGAAACCAAAATCATAAGAGCTTGACATTTTAAGAAAATTGGTTGTTTAACATAGTAATAGAGCTTGATTTGGCGAGAGGTCATGGGTTAAAGCTATCTTTCTACAATTTGAGTATTTGTTCCTTATTTGTGTATATATTGATACATACTTGCATATTGATGCATCGGTTTATTAGCCTCTCTAAGTAAGGGAGGATGTTAATAATTTATATCAAAACCTAATTAAGGATTATGAAAATAGACAGACTTTCAAAGTTACAAGATGATCTGATCGACTGATCTACATCTAAAAAGACAATCCAACTACTTTATCTCATGTGCTAAAGTCAAATAAACTCAAGATCATCATCCAATGTAAATAGCTTGCTTGACTTGTTAAAAAGCCACTCCTTCAGCGCTCTTCACATGAAGATGCCAAAGATCCTCTTCAATGGACTCACTTTGTCCCCAAAAAAACGTATAAATGTATCCCTATATCCAAAAAAATGGTGAAAGAAAACTTCCAATTTTTTCCTTCACTAATTTTAGAACATATTTGGTTCCTGTTTTTTGAAAATTGATATTCAGAATAATTTTTGAAAATACAAAGAACACCATTTTGGCATTCTCTGAAAATTGTTCTTGTTGTATAAATTTAGTGTTTTGAGGCTCTTTTGCCTTTTCGTGAACCAAAAAAAAAAAAAAAAAGGGAACCAAATGTTTTCTTTATGTTTTTCTTGTTTTTCAGAACAAAAAACAATTTTCAAAAACTATAAACAAGCATGCCTTAGCTTCTTCGATTACCATATTGAAATAATTAATATTAGTTACCTCATAAGAACATTGATGTTATGGAAGTTATCTTCGTGTTTTCTATTAATCAAATCAAATTCATAAGTAGAAATAAGTAGATAGTATTGTCCATAATAAGACTTGAACCCTGGTCCTTTCCCTTTTTTGTGCCGATCCTAGTCTTTAACCACCAAGCTATGCCTCATTGGCATTTCGACTATCTATTTAAAATGAAATCTTAAATAATGAAAGAGTAAAAAATATAATAATTATGGATTAAAATATAGGTAAATTGGAGACGTTCTACAAAGGGATTGATGAATTAAATGAGTGGTGACATGTGTGACAATCACAACAAAACTTCGATGGTGGTGGCTAGCAATACTAGAATGCATTAAGCCAATATTTTCTAAAAATATCGTGAGCGCACAAGTAACATATCCATATGATGAAGATGTTAGAAAACTAATATATATTTCCTTTACTTATAATATATACTAGATCGAGTACAAGATAGTTTTGTTTTTGCTGTACAAGTAATTAGAGATATTCGGGGTCAAACTCCTCACGAGTTTGGGGTCAACTAGTTGAAGGGAAGGGGGCAGCGCCCCTTGGATATTTATTTATTTGAATTCCAAATTTGTAATTCCTATTTGATTTAATCTGACGGATAAGTTGCATAAATGTCCTTGCGTTTTGCGCGTATATTCCGCTTTGTCTTTGAACTTTATTTTCGATCCCAAAATACTATTAACATTTACTTTTGTAGCACAGTCATACATTGTTGTTAAAAAAGGTAATAAATAGACGAATGCCTGTTAAAACCCTCCACACGTGTTAGAGTTTTCAGTCTAGTTGTCACTTTTTTTAATGGGATGAGCATTGGTAACTATTAAAGTAAGCATTAGAGATATCTTGGGATCAAAAAGAAATTTAAGGGCAAAGTAAAACATGGAAGAGCATATTTCTTTTACAATGTTTGAAAATGACCCACTAGTATTTTGATATATGGTTTCTCAATCAACCTTCATGTGGCGAAATACATATCTTTTGAGGTCAGACTTGGCTTTTATGTCCCCGCAACGCCCAATATATATATAAACAAATATAGCATATAAAAACAAATTATCTGAATAGCATATCCATTTTTCTGCCTACTTTGTCTCTCCTCCTAAATGTCGCCATACATGTTCATTTATGAAACATTGGAATACAATATAGTTCCAAATTGAGATGGCTATTAACTATTGAGTTTTTTAATATATATATATATATATATATATATATATATATATATATATATATATATATATATATAGTATATATATATATATATATATATATATATATATATCTTAATTATTTGGAAGGTCTACCCTTGAAAACTCCGCAAGTCAAATAAAAGACTATGAAGTATCTTAGTGTGTGTCACTTAAATGAAAATATTTTGAGCACTCTATGATTCTCTAAATCTAGGATATTATTTATTTATTTATTTGTTTATTTTGGTAGGTATTGACTCCATATTTGTTTAATTACTTGTAGTTATAAAATATTGTAAAAGTCAGGTTGGTAGATGCTTATTGTGTTTGAAAGTTCAGATGGATCACCACGAAATCACTTGCTCTCATCTTTCCTGCTTTTGTCTTCTCTTCTGTCCAAAAGAAAGGAAAAATATGTTCGATGGTGAGAAAATAGAAAATAATTTAATTTTACTTAAAAATAAAGAAAATTTTTTATTTTTCAAAACAAAAAAATATGTGTTTTCTATTTCGAAATAGAAAATAAGATGTAGTTAGATAATATTTTTTGGATTTGCATGTATTGTTAAAGACTAAACAAATACCTATAACTCCAATGGTGAGTCGAAAATCAAGTCATGGGCATGATTAGTTTAAGGACATTAAAAATGGAAAGCTCAACTTTCAATCAAGTGGTAAGATAGATTTCCTATCGAGGGGACACAAATGACCCCTGGGCATCATGTGGCTCCGCTTTTAGGGAGACAAATGACCCTTGAACATAATGTGGCTCCGACATTACCATGATATCCCGTCGTCGTGTTGCGGATATAATGTTAAACGACACTTCTAAAGGCTCAAATTCTATAGGATTTAAGTTTAATATAAATATCATACTCACATTAAAATAATTTATCAACTCCATGTTTGTAAGCTTGTAGAATTTAGCTTATAGCCAATTAAGATGGACGCCAATATTTTTTCATGATCAGTCAACTTTTTTTTTTTTTCAATAAAACAATATTCATACATAATTTTTAAACACAAAGTTGGTTTACATGTCGCCGCACTCCCCCATTTTTAATTCCATCCATAGAATATGATAATAAAGTCTTTCATATATTCATCCCAGCCATATTTTAATCTAAAGTTTTTTCACATAAAATATAAATTAGGTGAATAGGATATCCATTCTTCAGTTACTTTGACGCTCTCAAATATATATCATGTCTATCCACCACCACTGCATGGAACATGCCACCAAAGACTAGTGGACCTTTCGACATATATCTCTAGGCCACATGAACGAAAGGAAGAAGATAATTTAATTTTTGTCATTAATTTGAGTTGGAAAAACAAAACTTAGGGCACATGCACTCATGTGATTATTATTATTATTATTATTATTATTACAAGAAAACATGATTTATTATAAGGAAGCGGGCACTAAGGAGCAATGATCCTATAAGCTCCCAACGCTTCAAGCAACATGATTGGGTTTAAAAAAAAGGCGCGCAGGCCCACTCTCCTAAGCTCAAGACGCAGGATTAAAAGAAGACTTATAAGTAGCTCCAAGAAACGCCTCGGCCCTCGGCATGTGCCCAAAACGGGCTCAGCCTATCCGCCTAAGTAATGTAACGCTATGCTCTAAAGAGCCTATATCTTGTAAATCAAACAATCCTTACCAATAAGGGAAGTAGGATAATTCCCACAACCGCTTATCCTCGTAAATGAAAAACCAAATCTCACCAATAAGGGAAGTAGATAATTCTAATAACCGTTTATCCTCAGAATCAAACTAAATCTAATAATGGAAGTAGGATAATTCCTAATAATCGTCTTCCAATTATCTCTCATTAATTTGATAAATGTATAAGGACACAAAATCCCCATCCAATAAGAGAGAATCCTTATCACCATCAAATTGGGAAAAACATATACTATAAATACCAGGTCACCCCATAAGTGAAAGGTACGCAGACTTATGCACCAATACTTTATTCCCTAAGCGGTTGATATTCTCTTCCACAGGAAAGAACTGACTTAGGCATCGGAGCGGCAACGGGCGAGCCCCCGATCCTCTTTGTTTCTTGTTTTTGCAGAGGAGTCCAACGTCCAGAGCCACTGATCGCCTAAATGAGCTGCTCCAGCTCCGGCCCGATTCCAACACGCTCCAGCCCGATTCCGGTTGAAAAAGGCATCATCAAAACATATTACCAAAATTTGTACCTTGGAATCACGGTACAAACACCCTTCTTGGGTAATGGGAGAAAACTCTTCAAAGTGTGTATTATTCCTAAACTTATAGGTTTTGATAAGCATCATTTCTGTAAGACATCCCTAGTCTATGGATTTTAGGTCAGGACAAGTCCACATGGGCTATCCATGGCCATAACCCAACAGTTAATATTATTATTGTTTATTTATTTTTTCTTGGGTATTGCTCTATGTTGGGTCTTCGATCCATTGATGTTCTCAGGAAGTTCCCCGGCTGGTGGTCGATGGAATTGCTGAAATTGATCACCTTTTAGCAACCGGGGCACTACCACGTATTTGTTTGATTGAATATATAGGTAGGCATCTCCAATGTGTCGGTCGGGCGGGCCGCCCGATCGCTAGGCCCGCAGCCGTTCGAAGCCACGTTTATAAGTCTGCTGATACCAACCCGCCGACGAATTTTAAATTTTTTTAAAGTTCACTAAGCCACCCCACTCGCTTTATGTCGATAAAGCCCGACGGCCCAGATGACGGGCGGACGGGCCGGATGAGCCTAGAATGACGGGCCTGATTGGCCAGGAGCGAGCCCGACGGGCTCCAAAGTGGGCAGATCCCGCCGGCCTCCCCTTCCCGTGCCCTTCCCGCCTCCCCGCCTCCCCCCTTCCCAATGGTCATAAGGACCGCTGGCTACCTCCTCTCCTATCCCTTTGCAACAATCACATGACCGCTGTTCTCTTTTGTTTTGTTTGTTTTTTTTTCGTCTATTTTTCTCTATAAATACCACACAAATTCTCTAATTTTTCATCAACTATCTCTTAATTTTTCATACTTTCCCAAATTACTCTTTTCTTACAATTTGCTATCATATTCTTTAATACTTCATTTTCTTCAATTGTTCTTCATATTACATGGTATTATTTATACAAGAATCAAGACGTAAGGATAATAGTTCAGATTTTAAAGAATTTTTGCCTCGATCTTCCAAATCAGTAATATTTCTCCACCTATACTTTTTCTTATTTGTTTCATTTTATTTTGATTCATTATTTTCATTTTTTTAGTATAATATTTTATTAATAATTTTAATATGGATAGTGCATGTGCATCTTCTTCTAGTCCATGTACATCATTACAAAAACTTGGGCTCAAATATACTAATTTTTTTATGTAATGTAAAATAATTTTAGAAAATAATAAAAAGAAATAAAAGAAAAATGTAAAATTTGTAGCAAACTTTAGCGCGGATCAAATTGCACAAGTCATTTAAAAGACACAATGAACAATGTAAAATTAAGAATAATGTAGGGATATTAGAAATTATATGTAATACAGAGCATTTAACGTGGAAATTTAAACATTTTCTTGGGCATTTAGTCATGGTCGTGAAGGAATTGGCTGACAGATAATACGTAGTTTCGTACAACCTTTTAATGCGATTTAAACCGACGATTATTCGAAACAATTCAAATATCGATTAATCCTCAATTCAAAGGTTGGTCCGAAATACTATTAAAGAGATATTATGAAAATTTCAAACAGAACGAAAATTTAAATAATATTTTGCAAATTTTGAAGGAAAATTTGTTTAATGATACGATATATTTTACATCTTAATGCATAGAGGCTTTTATGTATTATCGCCATTATATAGATAATGCGAATGGATGTTAAATAAAAGTTAATAATTTCATTTAAAATAATAAATACTCCACATAATGGTACAAATATATCAACTTAATAAATGATGAAATTATAGATTTAGGTATTCATGATAAAATAGTTACAATAACATTAGATAATGCTTCAAATAATAATGTAAAGAATAATAAAGATTAAAAAGATTCTCTGACAAATAAACGACGATCATGCAAAATTATTTCACATACGTTGTTTGCACATATTTTAAATTTGACGTAAAAAGATGGATTAAAATTGCTGGATAGCACATTAGGAAAAAAATTAGAGACATTGCATATAATATTAATCGTCTTCAAGAAAAATAATGAATTATTTTTTTATCATAAGGTAAAATTGCAAATATGAAAAGAAAAATATAAGTTTAGACATACCAACTAGATGGAATTCTACTTTATGCTTCTTACAAATATTGCTAAAAATATAAAAAGTAAAGATTAATTATACGAAATGCAATTATCTAAGAATAATAATAATGGATGTAGATGTTGGGATGTATTAAATGATTATGATTGGCACATTGCACTTCTACTTAGTAGATCTTTTGAAATTTTGATACTTCAACAAATATTTTTGTAGTGTGTATTATCCAACTTCATACTGGGTCATTACAAATAACTAGTATTTATATAGACTTCAAAATTATTTAAGTATGAAATTTTAATGATACAATTTTTGCAATGATAGAAAAATTACAAAAATATTGGGGAGAAATACTTTAATTTATTATATTGGTTTAATTGTGGACCTGGGACAAAATTCACGCTTGTATTTAACGGTCACGCTATTTACAATGAAGATCAAATAAAAATTGAAGAAATTAAAATGAAGTAAATTGCTATTATATATTTTATATAATATTTATAAAGAAAATACGCGATAATATTACTGATAAAATCATCATCCACGATGTTCCTCATCTTTTATAAAGCCCTTTAGAAATGTTCAAAAGTTGAAAAAATGCAACAACTAGTTCTCCAAATAATACAAAAGATATAGATAAATATCTCAGTGTAGAAACAATTCCATTTGAAAATAATGAAGATTTTGATATTTTAGAATGGTGGAAAAACAGTCAAATTAAATAATTCGGTGTTATCTATTATTGCATCGTGATGTATTAACTGTGTTCATGAGTACATACAGACCGGAAGTCGCTTTTTAGTGTGGAAGAGTGGTTAGCAAAAGAGATGTAATTTGTCACCTCAAGCAATCTAAACAGTAGTGAAAGCTTTAAAAGATTGGAGTTTAGCTGGCAAGAGATTGTATTGATCATGTTCGTAGCCGAACTAGTGGCTGATATAGAGAACTTAAAAATATCAAGATAATGGTGAATTCCATCAAAGATAGTTCTCACACCGTAAAAATAATGATTAAAATATTTTATTGGAAATGTATATTGTATTTTTATTTTCTTATGGTTGAAAAGTACAGAATTGATTTTGATAAATAAGAAAATAACCTAATGGACAGATTTATTTCATAGAAATGATAAACTTTTCATACATTTAAATGTAATTATATTTGATTAATAAATTTTAAAATGATGTAGTTTCTATTTTTAATCGTTTTAAGCCTTACTTTTTATTTAACTTTAAATACACCAAATAAAAGCCTATGAGTGGCTGGGCTTTTAGGCGGGCTCTAAGTGGCCTTAGGATCGGCCTCATGCCTATAAATGGGCTTTAGGCGGGCTTCTAAATCCAAGCTCGCGCCTCCAAGGGAGTTTTCGCGGGTTGTGGCGCCTAAAGCCTACGAGGCCCGCCAAAATTCCACCGCCGCCAGCTCGAAATGAAGCTCGCGGTCCCGCCCCGCCCATTAACCTGGGCCGGGGTCGAGTCAGCTTCTCAGTTTCGACCGGGCTAAAGCCCATCGGGCCGAGCCGGGCCCAAAGCGGGCCTCGGGCCTTTTGGAGATCACTAAATATATATATACATGTCTTTTCTTAATTTGATTGGATATACACGTGTATGGACTTATGCAAAATCCCTTTTATGAAAATTCGGAGTGAAAATTAGGGTCACATATGGGAAAAATTATGCTACCTATTTTATAATAACTTGCATTAACTGAGTAAATATGATTGATTTTGAGATTAGAGGGGTCATCATCACTTTAAAACATGTTGACATGATTGAAAGAAGTATATGATTATATGACAATAAGAAATTGTTACTCTTAAGGTGAAAAATTATTATTTATAAGAGAATGTGATTTGATCTAAACTTGATTATACTTGTAGACTTGTAGCAATATGTGCCTCATATTTGAGGAAAACATATGTATGGAGGAAAAGGAACAAATACCGGAACTGAGTAAATATGATTGATTTTGAGATTAAAGGGGTCATGGTCATCACTTTAAAATATGTGGACATGATTAAAAGAATTTTTTACTCTTTTTGAGGTGAAAATTACTATTTATAAGAGACAACGAATTTGATCTAAAATTAATTATACTTGCTGTAGTATGTGGCTCATATTTGAGAGAAACATATGTATGGAGGAAAAGGAACAAGTGTTGAGGAGTGGCAAGGCAAGCCCCCATCAAGCTTCATGATGCACTTTCCTTTCGTTCTATCTTCTTTGCCGAGGGACGAAATAATAAGTTAGTGGTACGGAGGCTTCGGTACAAGGTATAGAGGTATTTTTGTAATTTTTTCATACTCAAGGTTATTATAAATAATTTTTATATGTAACCCTATTTGATGATAATGAAAGTTTCAATCCACTATTCCCGTGGATGGTGATAGCGCTTCGCCAAACCACGGTGCCTGCTTACTCTTCTTTGCTTTTCTTCACCGATTTCATCACTGTTTGCTTCACTAATCACAATAATACTCAATCCAAGTTGATGGAAAATTTGTTGGATTGGAGTCATATTAACGATTCATATAAAAATTTTCCATCTTAAAAGACATTGATCAAAGTAGAAAATTACCACCAACAGAAGCTGTTTAGGAGTAATAATAATGATCAATTAGGTGCATACAACATGCATGGCGCTGTCCGGCAACTAAGGCTGTATAACCAAATCAGATATATTCTTCGTAACAATGATAAAAGAAGGCCTTTTTGATAGTCGTATTTCCAAGGAATGCATAAAATTATTGAATATGATTGTCTCAAAATCACGCTATCATGCTTGATAATCATTAAAAGGAGTTTTTTAGTTTTCTTGGGATGAGGCAGATTTCAGCCGCTTCTATACATTAATTTTGGGCAAGTCCCTTTTAAATACACATACAATGGTTCGGATAAGGAGCACAAATGCCTTCGAGTTTTGTGCCCATGTCTTACTTTACCCCTAAACTTTTTTTCGGTTTCAAGATACCTCTAACATTTACTTCGTAGCTCACCTATACTAATCCCGTTAAAAGAAGTTACAATTAGGTTGGAAACTCTAACAGTGTGAGATATTTAATGGGTATTTTAAAGTGCATTTATCCATCTGTGACATTTTCTAAAGGTATAAGCATAACTGGCTCAAAGTGAAAGAAACGTCAGCGATTCGGGATTGAAAAAGTTCACAAAGTGAAAAATACCCGCAAACCTGGGACATTTATACAATCTTATCCTTACAATGGCTTCAAAATTTTGTTCCATCCCTCGTCTAAACTCTAAGAGATAATCAATCCGAAAACCCTATAAAATATCAGATTTGAGTTCGCCTGATCGAGTCTTTCTTAATATTTTGAAGGGTTTTCATTTTCAACTGTCATTGAAGTTAAACATACATATCCATTAAAGTCAGAAATGGTGAACATGTCGCCATACCACCCCCATTTTTTATTCTCTTTAAACCAATCTTCAAAATCTTCACATTGAATACAAATTATATCTAAATAGCATATCCATTCTTCGCCTAATTAAAATTTACTCACATGTTATCGGATCATGAACCTCGTAAAAATCCAAGATTTTTGATAAAGTGGTAAAATAGAAATTTCGTTGAAAATCCGAATTTTTCTGTATCTCGATGATCGAAACTGACTTCTCCGCCGAACTCGTCTCGCGAATTTAATTTACCACGTCGACCTCGTTGGGGATTCGATAAGGATCGGATTTCACGCTGAGGCAGTCGGATTTAATACATGGCAAGATAAGGATGCCACTTCGAACCATAAGTGACACTGCATAAAAAAGGAAGGCTCACAATTGGGCTACATGTGTGGGAATTGAATCCCATGGCTCACATGAAGCCATGTGGGCGGATGATGTCATAAAAGAGGGATTTATGAAATAAGAAAATTATAAATGAGGGCCACCAATTTGGCCTGAGGAAGAGAGAGAAATTTCTCCCATTCGACCGATTTGCGATTTCTCCAAAAGGGATGGAGAAAAGGACCAAATTTATAGTTATAAGATGGGTTAAAAATGGAGGAGAAATGAAGAGAAATGAGGAAGAGAAAGGAGAAAAAGGAAAGAAAAGCAAAAGAAAAGAAAGGAAGTGGAAACGCGAGAGTGAAGAAAGCATGGGATGCGTATGTTTTGTTCTCCATTTCTCTTAAAGGGAGAGAGAGTTCTCCTCTCTAGGTTAGTAGGAGATCCGACCATTTGATTCCTTCCTCGGCATAAGAAGGAAAGTGTTCTATAAGCAGAGGACAACGCTGGGACTCTCGGAGTTTCTTCAACTTCCAAGCAGGTAGGATATTTTCCTACTTGGTTTACTTTAGCCCAAAGGCTTTATAATGGTAGGGGTCATGCGCTGAGGACATGAGAGGCCATGGAACTAGTTCCGAGCCTTTAATTAATGGCATTTATTTACACCTGCTATAATGACCGCGAGTTGTGAGTTTTACTTTAAACCTAAAGTTTCTAGGCTAGGTATCATGGTTGTTTGATGTGATAGATTGGATTAAAATGGTTCATGTTCTTTGAAGTAGTGAAGTCTGCTGTTAGTGGTCCTAGTTGTGACCTAATTGTGTGTTATTACTTGCTTGAATAACATGCTAAGTGTGAGTAATGATATTGATGCATGCTTTTTTGATGTATTAATATGTTTTGCATGGGAGGAGTAAATTATATGTATAAATTATAATTTTCCATGGATTGTAAATGTTTCATGTAGTGCTTATTCATGCATGTTTTACGCGAGAAAATACGTGGCAGTGTGTTTTATTATCTTGCGGTCCCGCGTCGTCGAATTAGTGTGGGTGCGAGGGTAAAGTTCGATCGCGGTGTTGGTGAGTGGGTCGTGAACTTCGGGAAAAATGGGACAGAAGTCGAGGTAGAGATTCACGAAGTTGTAAATGATCAAAATGATAAATTACATGTTTTGGGGCGAGAACAAGT
Organism: Tetrastigma voinierianum; assembly: GCA_016808115.1. Taxonomy (NCBI): domain Eukaryota; kingdom Viridiplantae; phylum Streptophyta; class Magnoliopsida; order Vitales; family Vitaceae; genus Tetrastigma; species Tetrastigma voinierianum. The sequence goes on from JAEQBH010002378.1 coordinate 185,116, forward strand.
TGGGTAGATCCCAGGGAGTGAAAGTCCACATTTTATTCACGGTTAGACATGAATCGAAGCGATGTAAGTTGATGAAATGTTGAAAAAAGTGGCGTCTCAGTTGTGACGATGGTATTACAATGAGGAAAAAGAATCAAAATCAGTTTTTGATAAATAGAGGTGGAGGGTTTTCCAATGGTTTAGTCGAGGTGTGTGACTGGTTTTATTTCATATTGGCATTAGGGTGTGAAATTAGGTTGGAATTTCGGGTGGTGGCGTGAGGTCGTCGTATGATATAAACATTCATGTAGAAAATAATTGTATGGGATGTGATTGCTTGTTTATATATGCCATTGCGCGTATGCATTTTAGGTGGGAGTAACCTTGTGGAGGGTGCCTGCTGGGCTTTGCTGCCAGTCGTGGGACCCCCTTTGGTGCGAGGGACGATCCGGGAGACGGTGCCTTGATGAGGTACCTTTTGAAGAAAGCGAAATGGCTTTAAGTGAATATTTGTAAATATGTATAAAGCTTTTTGTGAAACCAGCGTGAAAACTATGAGAATATAGTTAAGATATTTACTTTGAGTATTGGTTTTTGTGAGCGAGAGGCTATTTTGCTGGTATGCGTCTCGTGAAGCGAGATGTATAGGTCCTCCCATGAGTTGGGGTAGTCAGCGGACACGAAATGGGGCGTCCGCGGGGGACCCATGCGATCATGATGCATTTAGTGGTCGAGAAAATAGTTGAGGGGATAAAAACACTAAGGATTATATTTGGTTTACAGAAAGTACTAAGTAAAAGAAAAAAAATGCTAAGAAAAATATTTTTTATCATGTTTGAATTGTCTATTAAAAATTTATGTTGTGTTTAGTTCTTGAAAAACATAAAAAGAAAGAAAAGAAAATGTTAAGGAAATTAATTTTCTTATGTATGACTATCACTAAGAATTTTAAAAAATCAAATATAAATAAAATTACTTAGAAATTTAAGTGTTTTAAAATTATTTAATCTTTATATTGATGAGTTTAAATAAATAAAATTGATTTGAGACAACAAATAAAAATATTATATGGAATCTAATTCTATTTTTATATTTCTTATTTTTTTTGTTCTACTTTTCCTTCATATTTTGTTTCCTTTGATTTTCCCTCAAAATTTTGGAACAAATATAGCCTAAGAAATCAAATATAAATAAAATTACTTAAAAGTTATAAATATAAATAAAATTACTTAAAAGTGTCGAGAAAGAACTACCAGTGAAGATGAAAGACCCAGGGAGCTTCACGATTCCTTGTATTGTTGGGGGAATTGAATTCCAGGAAGCTCTCTGTGACTCGGGAGCTAGTATCAATTTGATGCCTACTACCCATTGCCCGAAAACTAAGTTTGGGAGCTTACTCCCACAAGCGTTGCCTCTTCAAATGGTAGGCAGTTGATGGTAAAACTGAAGGAGTCATTGAAGATGTCTTTGATCCTTTGTTAGGAAGTTTGTTTTCCCGATTGGGCTTCATCATTACGGACATGGAAGAAGATTCCACAAGTACCCTGTATTGGGAAGACCATTCCTAGCCCCTCTTGGAGGCACATACGTTGACATGCAAAAGGTTCTTATCTTGAGGTTGGAGAAAGAAGTACGCTGCTTTAGCTTGATCAAAAGTATGCAAAATATAGACGAGATAAGAAAGTTGCAATGTAGCTGATTTTGTCTATACTTCCGACCACGATGTTAGCAATGATTGTAATAGTCTAGTTTTTATCAGAAAAAGAGAATGAAATTCCCATTATCTTGAAGATGTCTACTCGAATTTCCATCTCGGCGGTTTTCATTCTTTAGAAACTATGATGAGCTTGAAACAAAATAAATGACGATGGGAAAATATTGAAAAAAAGAGAAATTAATGAAAACCGGTCACGAGAAGAAGTAGTTTTGAAAGTTGCCATGCATCATTTAAGTATGCTTACTTAAGTGCCAAAAAAGAAAAAAGTGATCATTTCAATGATTTCGTTGATCTTTGAGGAAATAGATTACAGAAAATATTAAGGAAGCATAAGGAATGTCGATAGCTTGGTCCATTGAAGAAGTGAAGAATTATCGATCCATCAATTTGCATGCATAAGATTACGCTAGAAAGGGAACTCAAATCATCTGTAGCAGACACCAAAAGGAGACTGAATCCGGTGATGAAGGAAGTAGTCAGAAAGGAGAGTGTCCATTCTTTGAATACTGGTTTTATCTATGCTATTCAGACCGATCCTTAAGAGTAAGCCGATCCATGGTTCCAAAGAAGGGGTTCATGTGATCGAAATGAAAAAAGCGGGTAGATTCCAACCGAGAATAAGTGACAGGATGGAGGGTATGCATTGATTCTGAGAGTTGAATTCAGCAACGAGAAAGATCATTTTCCTTTGCCTTTCATTGATGAGATGTTGGGCCAATTGTGAGACACCCTCACTTTTGTTTGGATGGGTTTTCGGGATACAATCAGTTGCTATTGCACGAGGATCAAGAAGACCACATTCACATGCCCTTATGGTACCTTTGCCTTAGGAAGAGTTGCCATTTGGGCTATGTAATGCTCCAGCTACATTCCAGAGGTGTATGATGTCTATGTTCTCAGATTTGGTTGAAGAAGTGATGGAAATTTTCATGGATGACTTTACGTAGTATGGATTCGGCTTTGATCAATGTTTAAACAATCCCGGAGCTTGGTGCTTCAAAATCTAAAGAACAACATTCTTGAATTGGGAAAAATGCCATTTATGGTGTGAAGAGTATTGTTCTTGAGGCATAATTCTGCTCACTGGATTTAGGGTTGACCCGATCAGATCCATTATCAAAACTCTTGCACCACCTACCGGTGAAGGAGTAAGAAGCTGTAGGGGCGTACTGGATTTTCTGGGAGATTCATCAAAGACTTTTCAAAAATAAGCTGAACCACTATGCAGATTGGAAAAGATACAAAGTTCAATTTTGATGACTCAAAGGATGCTTTTGAAAAGAAATCAAGATCGATTGGTATAAGCACCTATAATGGCTCACTAGAATGGATCTAGGGATTTACGAAATAATGTGTGATGCAGTGAGATTTTGCCATGGGAGGCGTGTTGGGGCAAAGAATAGAGAAAATTTTCAAGGCCATATACTATGCTAGTAAAACCTTCAACAAACCTGAGAACTACTCCATGGCGAAAGGGAGATGCTAGCCATAGTATTTGCTTGTGAAAAATTTAGGCAATACATTTTAGGATCCCATGTGTATTCCACCTTTGATCATGCGGCGATCAAATACTTGATGTCAAAAAGAGGCTAAGCCAAGATTGATAAGGTGAATCTTTCTTTGACGCGGGAGTTGATTTGGAAATCAAACAAAGGATGTGACAATGTGATAGCTGATCGCGTAAAGTAAGCGGTGATGAAGAAGAAAATGTGATATTGCGGGGAAGAGAACTTCCCCGGATGAGCAATTGTTTAAAGACTTTCCTTCAACTTTGCCAAGATAAATATTGTGATTATATAAACGTAGATATGCCTTGAGTCGACTACCAGTGAAGAAGCTAGGCCCAGCTGACAAGTATTATATTTGGGATGACCCACTATTGTCCAAAGATGTGCGACATGATAATAAGAAGATGTGTGCGGAAAGTGAACAAACAACATTTACTGGCTGAGATACCATGCATCACCCATGTAGGACATTTTACGGAGAAAAACACAGCTCACAAGATACTCAGTGATTTTATTGGCCCTATCTTGAGAGGTGTCTTTGAGTGGGTTAATTGTGTCGATGCCAAAAGATTGAAATACTCAGTGGGAATGAAATTCCCCCTCAAGAGTATTTTAGTGATACAAATTTTGATGTATGGGGAATAGATTTTATGGGACCTTTCCCACCATCATTTGAAACCTATCATCTTTGCTTCTTGAGTGAATTACGTTTCCAAATGGGTGGGCATTAACTTGTCAAGGAATGATGCTATCTGATTGTGAGTTTCTTGCAAAGAATATTTTGGCTGATTTGGAACACCCCGAACTATCATTAGTGATGGGGAACCCTTTATGAGCAAAATATTTACCAAAACTGCTGGCAGTATGGGATGGCTTATATGTGGTTGCTTATCATCCACAGAGACCAATGGGCAATGAAATTTCAACAAGGAGATCAAGAATACTTGAAGAAAGGCGAGCTCAGCCGAGGAAGGATTGGTCTTCAAACTTGGTGATGCACTTTGGGCTTACGGGGCTATCTAAAACCCCGTTAAGGTAATACATCTGGGGTTGTTTTTGGCAAACCATGTCATCTACCTCTTGAATTTAGAATCTGAGGCAATGTGAGGCCATCGAGAAGTTAAACTTCAATTTTAAGTGCAATGAGGAAGAAAGATTACTCCACGTATCACGAATTGGGAAGGCGAAATGAAGCCTATGATAATGCTACGAATATACAAAGACAAGACAACGAAATGGCATGATCGAGAGAATTTTGAAAAAGAAGGATTGAGGCTTGAGGCGAAGCCTGGCGGCAATTCTAGGCGAAATTGTTTCGGGAAATTAAAATCCAATTGGGTGGGCGATACGGTGGTGTCAGTACTACATTTGGAAGCGACGGGGGCGATAATGGGGAAGAATTCAAGGTGATGAATGGAGGTTAAGCATTATCTAAGCAGGGGAAGAAGGAAATGAAGAACTCAAGCTGATTCTTAAGAGGAAAGAAGAAGTACCACAATGAGAATCAGTGGGACTCAAAGCGAAGCGACTAATGGGAGGCAACCCATAAGGATTTCATTTCTGATTTTAAGTTTTGAAATATTTTTCTTTTAGTTGCTGAAAATTAGGTCAGATTTGTTTTTATAAGGACAGAGTTAATTTTTAGAAATCAATTGTAGTTTAATTAGATTTTTCTTGAATATTGCGGTGAGCCTGCTGAGGTTTAAAGACATGAATGGCAAAGGTAACTACGGAACAATTCCGGTAACTTGCGAGGAGAAGTCCGCAGCATGAGAAAAAGGGGAGTAACCTTATCCCTAACCCAATTCTTTAGATATACTTGAATTGTTTGTTAAATCTTTGCTTGGAGATGCCTGAAGAAACGTCTAAAGGGGTTAGGAACAATAAGAAAATTCAAGGTTCTTGAGATCATTGAGTTAAGGGCTTAGGTCGCGACAGAAAGGTTATGTCGCGACATAAGTGATGTCGCGACAAAACATTGATGTCGTGACTGTGCAGAACGCTTGTAGTGTGAAGGAAGAAGGTATATGTCGCGACACCAGCGAAGTCGCGACGGTAAATAAAGTTCAAAATAAAAGGATGTCATAACATGATAATCAAACAATTCCACAAAAATCCGCTTATCTTGCGAAATGGCCCAGGCATGTCGTGACATAAAAAGTTTTAATGCCATTAACTCACTTTTTAAAAGCCACAAATTCAATGATCTCAAATAAAAAGCGAGAGTGAAGTCGCGGCGTGTTTAATGAGCGCGATAATTAGCATGAGCATTGATTGAATTCTGTTATTAGAAACTCTATCATTCACTCCAAACCACATAGCTATTCACGTAACTTCCCTCCTTCGAATCTCAACCCCTGAAAACCCTAGCTTTCCAAACCTTGAAAAGCTTGTCTTAAGTTTTCGATAATTTGAATTTCCACTTTAGTCACAACCTGGCGAGATTATGAGGAACGTGAAACGACCCGAGCTTCGCCAAGAAGAGAGCGAGTTGAATGAGGTCGTCGGGAAGAACAATCGGGAGAGGTGCCATTCGGTAACACGAGAAGCTCAGACAACTTCTCGAAATAGCGAGAAAGGAAGGGAAAGGTGAGAGAAGAAGAAAGTAGAAGATTTCGTGTCGAATGACGTACTCCCGATGGAAAAGATATTATGCTAACAAGGGGTTTGTTACGAGAGAGGAGATTCAAAAATCTGTTACTCCTTTCCAAAGGAGATGATAGAAGCCGAAGAGGGTGGGAGAGTCTGCGCACACAGAAATTAGGAGTATCGACGGTAAGAGAGTTTTATTCAAAATTTGGTAGGAAGGAAGGATGGAAGCGGTTTTGTTAGAAGTGCAGGTTTCATGAAGCTAAGGCCATCACTTGAGGCTATGGCATGTGTGCACAAGCATGGTTCCAAATTCAAAAAACTTTGGAAAACCCCGGACTTTGGAAAGATTACTTGATAAGCTCACTAATGGTAGGTGCAGCTAAACGAAGAAGGAAGGCGAAGCGTTGAGCAGGGGAAGCCTCACTGAGGAAGAGAAGGTATGGTTTTACTTCACAGCCTGTTTTGGTTCCAACAGAAACACGTACCTGATGAGAGAGAACAAGAAGGTGTGTTGCTATATGCCATCTAAGGATACAAGATCAATGTAAGGTTGTCATTAGAAAATTCTATCATGAGGTATCATGAGAGGGAATAAAAAGGGCTTATTCCTCACTTGACAACAATCACTATTCTATGTTTGAAGAGTGGGGTGAAAGAATTATAGAATCGAAGAAGAAGTACCGAGCTCGCGCTCCTTATGACGGGAATTAGCAAAGGACGAAACGAAGAAAGAAGTCTTGGTAGAAGCGGAGATAAACCCGGCGAAGGACCCGGAAAAAGGGGCTCGGAGGGTTCTGCGATCAAGGAAGCGAGCACCCGAGAAAACTCACGACAATGATTTCATTTTGCGGACAATGAAGGCGAGGATGAAGGCGGCTGATAGACTTTTCCATTCCCTTAGCGAGTTCTCCTCACAATGCGGAGAGCGATTTCCAACATGGAAAGCTGAGGAGCCTGAAGGCAGTTCGATCTTTGGAAGCTCACAAAGGCCATGCAAAGAGAATGGATGAAAGGGAGAAGGAGTGGGGAACCTACGGCGAATTCGGAGAAGCCATTTATGAAAAAGAATTGAAAAGAAGAGACCCGTGATTAGGAGGAAGAGCTAAACGGGAAGGAAAAGGAGCATGAGATGGAGCTACAAGAGAGAACAACGGTGAGGGAGAAGAGGCGAGCAGGAAGAGAGGAGCAGATCAAGAAAAATTTTAGGCGACAAGGGAAGGATTTAAAAGAAATGAAGGAAAGAGATCACAATCTGTTACAGAAACTCAAACTAAGTCATGAAGCTTTTTATAACAATCAGTTTGAGCGTGATTCTCAACTTCTAACATTGATAAAGAAAAGAGATACAGAGCAAGAAGCCAAATTTGGGGAGAAGATCAAGGGCTTCAAGTTCCTATACAAGTCTCTACAGAAGGATTTTGAAAATAAACTGGATGATAGAGATAAGAAGCGAAATACAAGTCATGGCGAAAAGAATGGGTGGAAAACTTGGATTTGATCAACAATAATCTCTCCAAATATGTAGGGTCATGGCGGAATGGAGGGAATACAATGAATGGCAGGAAAGAGGCGGGATGGAGTTGAACAAGAGAAAGTTGATCTCTCTAATGAAAGAGTTTCATTGAAGAACAAATTGAGAGGAAACGAAAGAGAAAGGAAAGAAGGGAATGAAATTCCCTTCATTCAGCTCATTTAGTCTGTAGACTGGATCCCCTAATATCTTTGCTACCTCTTCCAAAAGAAAAAAATAGACCTTCTCCCTTCCTAACCTTCCACCCTCCTTAGCCCATACTGTAATATCCAACTGCTGCAATTGAATCAGAAATAAAATGAGAAATTTGAATTGAATTGTTGTGTGTTATTTTGAATCTGTTTGTTCAATGTTGTGTTGCTTTGTGGTTGCATGATTAGGGAAATTAAAGTAGGAATTAGTTCGGAGAATAAAAGCTAACGAGATGTCATGGTGAATTGAATGAAGCGATTAGATTAGGAATAATTGAAATGTAGAATAAGGGCCAAATGAATACGAGTTTGATTGAAACACAAAGTGCAAGTGACTGATCTAACTAACTGATCGAGGAATAGAGGAAATTTAATACAATAGAAGGAACAAAACATATTTTTGAGTTTGTGGTATGAACAATAAGTCAAGGAACACAGTTGATCCTCCGATTAATTTAACTACTCATCAACGAGGAAATGAGTCGAGGAAATCCTTGTAGTTATTCTGACTATTCAATCAAATTCTAGAATTTGTTCGATTGATGATTGGCGAAATCCTAGGTGACCACAAGCGACAAGAGATGATGCAGGCCATTTCTTGGATGGTTTGAGCCATTCTAACCATCAATAATATCTTGATGCATATACCTTAGTTATAAGTGGGCGAACAAGGTGATTTTTCAAAAATAAGCCAATGGAAACCCCAACCCATCTGAAAAAATCAATCCTTGATAAGAACCAATGATTACCCAAGAATTCGAGGAGGAAGAAAGAAATGAGTTTGGGGAGTATATGTTTTGAGGAACTCAAGGAAGAATGAAAAGAAAAAGAAAGGCAAGAAGCGAGAGTCTGATAGAAAGAAAACTTATGGGATAAGTTTTTACCTTGTGGCCTAACTTTCTCTTGAACAATTAAGTTCTTAGGGGTGTTTCTAACTGTACCCTAATGCCATACAGTATGGGAGCTACTAACCAGTTCGCTAAGAGTGTTAGAAAGCCTAAAAGTTAAAAGCATTGCCTTATCTTGAATGGTGACAAACAAGGAAATTTCCATAGGAAGGAATTACACATGAGAAATAGGGGGCATACGAGTTACGAGATTGAAGAAATCAAGAAGTACCCCAAACATGAAGTTTAGGGAGTTTATTAGAGAAACTCTGAAAGAAAGGCGGAAGAGGAGAAAAGGTTCGGGGTAATCTTAACCTAAAAATTCCTTCCATCACACCCATTACGAGCTAACAATATAAGCCCAAAAGACTGATTGATCTTGAAGGTTAAATCACCTACATTAGTGGAGATCAATGAAAAACAAACCTATGGAATTTGGAAATATGGAAACAATCAAAGCTGTGAAGGACTTTAGGGAGTTAAAGGTGACTCGGTATGAAATGAGAAGGAAAATAATCTATTATTCCAACGGGATCTAATGATTAGGTTGTTTGTAAAAAACAATTTCAACAGTTTAGTTTGTATCTTGTAAAGTAGAAACCGACCTCGGCTGGACTTGAAGCTAGATATGCAGAAAACAATGCATTCTGGTATTTCAATCAAATTGGCCTCTTGCCAAGACATAAAGCAGAAAAATGTCCTTTTTGTTTGAGAGACCGAACAATTCTTTCTTTTTCTTTGGCAGGGACCAAGCCGAAACTTTAAGTTTGGGGGAGATTGATGAGCTTAAAAGTCATCTATTTTTAGTCCATTTTTCTGTTTGATTTTAATGTAAAAAGGAATAATTAATATGCAGAAATATGAAGAAACTCACCAAATTTGTTATTTGCGGGGAGTATAAAAGAAAGAAGAAAATGCGATGAAAAATCACGACAGCGCGAGTAAAAATGCGAGAAAATAAGCGAGCGAAATAGAGGCAATTGGTTAACTAATGTTGGAGTTTTGCAGGAGTCACACCTGATCCGGTTATGGTCAGCGACATCGGGAAAATTTAAGGAAATTTGATGCGGTCGCGACAAGGATCCTGAATGGCGGTGAGGATTGGCGAGAACTGGGAAATGATGTGGCGACAACATCGTGATGTCGCGACAAGGTTGATGTGCGACAAGGAATGGAGGTCGCGTAGAAGGCGCCTTGAGCTATGGCAGTTGAAAAGATGAAACTGTTGTGACTAAAGTTGATGTCGCGACAAGAGAGCGAGGTCGCGACACAGCGACGGTTAGGCCTCCAGCATTTATCGGGAACACGGTTGAAGCCTCCAGAGACTAAAGTTGATGTCGCGACAAGAGACCGATGTCGCGACACTAGGAAGGACCAGTTCAAAGCTGCATAGCCATAAAGTGATGTCGCGACAAGATATTGTCTTCGCGACATCGAGAATAAGCAGTTGAGACACGTGGACTCGTGAGATTGATGTCATGACGAGAGTTGATCATCGCGACCGCGGGAACTTCATCAAGTAGCTACGAGAACCATAAGGCGATAATCGCGACAAAGAGATTGATATCAGCGACACCAAGAACAATCAATGGAAGCTTGCAAGTTCCTTAGGCGATATCGCGACAAAGAAGATTGATGTCGCGAGCAACATGGCGGCAGTTGGAAACTGCGGAGCCATGGGCGATGTCGCGTGAGAGATTGATGTCGCGACATCACGAGTTATCGATTGAAAGCTGAAGACTTGAGCTGATGTCGCGACAAGATATCGATGTCGCGACATCAGGAGAGACCAGTTGAAACCAGTAAAGGCATGAATTGATGTCGCGACAAGGGATTGATGTCGCGACATCAGGAACACCAGTTGAAGGCTGCAGAAGACTTAAGTTGATGTCGCGACGTGAGATCGATGTCGCGACATGGATGATGTCGCGACAGAGATCAATGTCACGACATGAACAGAGACATGGGCCAACTAACTTTGGAATCCACAAAGACTGCATTGGAATTAGGGCGAAACCACATAAATACGCGGCTACCCATTTCATGGCGAAGCTTGGCGGCGACACGAGCGAGTGCAGGTGGGCGAAGAGCGCCGTTTTCTTTTAGTTTTCTTTTCTTTTTCTTTTCTTTTCTTCAATGTTGATAGCTAGAGATTAGATTAGATTTATTGTTCTAGTTTTTGTTTTCTTTTCTAGAATTGGATGTTATACTTCCGAGCATAAGCTGAATGCAGAATTCCGTTCTTTTCAAATTACTACCTGGAATGTTTGAAGTTCAGAAAAATTTCTAGAATTCGAATTTTCCAGTTTCATAATGCAGTTATTCTTATGATCAGAGGAATGCTGTAGTGTGTAATTCGAGTAATTAAGGAACCCGGCTTCCATTGAGTAAATGTTATAGTCGAAATTATCTTTCTGAGAAGTAGTTTCCAGCGACTTGTTATTTTCGGTTGGTGAATTTACTTACGGTTTTGGGTTTAATGTTTTACGTCCCGAATATCGAGTTTCTTATACTGCAGTTTAAGATTTGTTTCATTGCTACGATTTCAAGGAGGTCCTGCGAGTGACACGGAAGACATTCACGAGTTGAGAACATTTCTTTGAAGGTATATTAACACCTTATTGAGATCCTAATAAAGGCTTTGCAAGTTTACTTCGATAAATCTCTTCTCACTTGAAATCAAGAAAGAGTTGAATGAGTTATCAATTTAAACAAGCAAAGAGTTCCTCAATTAGTATAGTGAGGCCCGATCAGGTGTTAGGCTGAGATCTGTCGAGAGGGTGATCTATTCCTAATTTTGAAGTAACACGGAAGTTGTATATCCTTGCTTGTAGATAACTTAGGAGCAAGGTTTGAGTCGCGTAAAATGGGTATGAAGTATTGCAAGAAAAATACTCAGTTAAGGGAAAACCCTTTTAAAGTAGTTATCTCATTTCCTGTCTTCGAAAGAATCGGAAAAAATTAGATAATGATGTGGAGTGTGGAGAATCCATTGTACTACTAAGCATGGGCCAGATTTTAAAACGTGTCGAAATTTTATCGGTGTTAACTACGAAATTGATACTTCACTATAGCGGTAATCTTGATGGGTGCTACGAGAAAGATAACTATTCGAGTGGCCATTTATTTTCTTAAATATTCATTATTCTTTTATTCTTTAGATTCGGATTATTTGATTGTTAATTTCATTTCCTTGTATTCGTTTAATTTTCCGGCTCCTTAAAATTTGGATTCCCACTTTATCATTTTATGGTCGAATAGTATGGAGATTGAGTAGTGGGGTAGTTGATTTAAAATTCTTGAGATCTACGTGGGATCGATATCACGGACTTAAATCCGTTTATTACTTGTGACTGTGCACTTACGAGCCTCGGACAAACCAAAATTTGAAAAATGATTTTACTCACAGGAGATTTTGGTTTATATAGTATAATGTCAACAAGTTTTATGGCATCATTGTCGGGATTATTTAATAGTCCTTTGGTAATTTTATTCTGAACTTGTGTATAATCATTGGTCTCAATCGACAAGTTTTTATGGCGCTAGATTCTGTGATTAGTTAATAGCCCTTTAACCTTTGGTGCTGATATATTAGTACATGTGTTTTGTGTACATGTATTCTACATTTTCTTCCATATAAAGCCTGGTAAGGTGTCATTCCAATACTCAGTTGGAAACTATTGTTGTACACAAATTCAGCGGGGAATGTGTCTATCGACTATCATAGTCGATCACGGCTTCGGCATATCCTCCGACACTTGGATAACTCTTCCAGATTATTAATAGTCTATGGGTGGGCAGTTCATGCGAAATTCGAGTTGAGTCCCTAAGGCCTCTTGAAATTTTCCCAAAATCTCGGTGAACCACCGAATATCTATCTAAAATAGTAATCTATTGAATCAGCATAACCGAACTATTTCACTTATGCGGCTACGCCGGCTTGTGATGAATAGTCGGTTTTTCATAGTAGGAAGTGAGTTGACTTGGTGTCAGTCTCACTACGACCAAGCGAGTCATGCTTCCTCCTGCCGATGGCAGCCCAACCACCAAAATCCATGGTGATTACATCCGATTTCCACTCGATATTCTAATAGGTTGTAATAATCGGAAAGACTGATGCTACTGCGCCTTCACTTTTTAACATACGAAACCGCGGCCTGGAGTTACGAAACATCTCACTTTTCATTTGGACCACGATACGAAACCTTTAAATCTTGATACATCTTTGTGTATACCTAGATGCATGAAAAAGATCAGTTTGTGTGCCTCTTAGAATGGCTTTCTTTAATTCACTATCATTGGGTACATAAGCTTTCGATCTTTATAATATAACCCCATCTTCACATTCTGTAAGCTTCGGTTTCTTTACCATTTTCAATCGACTTATTATGGCGGCAATTTTCTCATCTTTCTTTTTGTGCTAACTTTTCGATTCGACAAAATTCGGTCTCGCTACTAATTCTGCTACTATTGCACCGTCATTTGATAGTGACAAATGAGCATTCAATGCTCGAAGCATTTGTACTAACTTTCTACTCAGGGCATTTTCTACTACGTTAGCCTTCCCGAGATGATAGTCAATCACACAATCATAATCCCTGATCAATTCCATCCATCTACGTTGTCTCAAGTTAAGCTCTCTCTGCGAGGGCAAATACTTAAGACTCTTGTGATCGGTGTAGATGAAACACTTTTTGTTGGGTTACGAGGCGGGGAATATCAATCACGGATTTAGAACATAAATGCGCGGGAATTTATAATTTTATCCCTTAACCCACCAGGATCACATGCATTTCATAAAGCCGAAAGAGATCAGCGAAACTTACCTCTTGTAGATCGGTCGTCAAGCCTTCAAAGTGCGCCTTAGTTTATTCGAGATCTTCAAGGTCTTTGCGTTTGCAGCGACCACCTTCTGATATCCACACACGAACAAATAATAGACAATCTTATTGAATGCTAGTTCGAGGTTGTCTTCTCAAAACAAAATTAGGGTCTCTGTTTTGGTTGTTCTTAGAGTAAAAACTGACTACTACAAAAATATATGTCTCACATATATATATATATATATATATATATATATATATATATATATATCTATATAAGTCTGCTAGGGTTTTAAATCAAAAACGAATTTTTTTATTATTATATATTTTAAAACTCTTTTAAATAATAACAATTTAAATTCAAATCCTTATCGAGATAAGAAAGCGAATTTATATTATTATATATTTAAAATACTTTTAAATAATAACAATTTAAATTCAAATCCTTATCGGATAAGGAAACATTTATTTATATTATTATATATTTAAAACTCTTTAAATAATAACAGTTTAAATTCAAATCCTTATCGAGATAAGGAAGCGAATTTATATTATTATATGTTTAAAATCTTTTAAATAATAACAATTTAAATTCAAATCCTTATCGATTAAGGAATTTATATTATTATATATTTACAAAACTCTTTAAAAAAAAAAAAAAAAAACCTTTACGATTATTTCCTTATCCAATAAGAAAAATATAACAAATTAATTATTTGTTATAATTTAAATCACAAATTTAAACTCTCAAATTAAATTCGAATTTAAATAACAACTAATTATTTGTAATTTAAAATAATCTCATCATTTTAAATTACTCTGAGTGAAAAACCATAACCCGTTATTATTAAGTTCTTAATATGCGACCCTATAGGTTCATTAAACATTAGCGGTAGGCTAAATCACATTTGATCCTACAAGTCATAGAAGTGGCCTCTGGCAAGACATTATGACTGCAAGTTAAATGAAAAGCTCATGATCGAAACAACTTAATACTTATTAATGACATAATCCTTTTGTCTCATGATATTTTGATAGAATACAAGGCATGAATGAAAGTCAACCTTATATCGTTCTATCTTTAATTACTCGAAGCCGATTAGGTGACTAAACAAATGACATTGATCTCATCAATTCATTTGAGCACGCCATGCATTTCTCAGTCTCGGTGTCGGGGACCAGAGATATCTCTCTTATAATAAGAGGGACAAATTCCATTTAATCGCTCATATCTCGCTACATAATTCTTATTATGTTCAAGTATAACCTTTATAGCCATCTAGATTAAAAGACAACGTTTGATTATATCAAAACACCCAGTATTCCTTATGTTGAAAACTATAGCAGAAATCTGGGGTGAAGGATTTAATAACCTGACTATTAGAATTAGTTTATGACTTTGATCCATGTATTAATCTCGAGAGCCCAGATTACGTCGATATTTGTTCTCAGCAAATAGATGTAAATTTGATTTGTATCTCATACACATATTCATCCGTGAATATCGTCAAACTTTATACTAATCTTAATTCATTATTCCCATATGATAGTAGATTAGGGATATTTAGAATAATTAATAATATTATTCAAGGACATTATAGGACATTATATATAATAAACATGCAAATCATCATAATAATTAATTCTCATAAATAGTCAAAATACCATGTCCATCTGATGAGCTGAAACCTTTATTACTATGATCTCCAGCTAGCGTGAGCCCGTTCGTCAATGTATCTAACCACCTATGAACCTAGCATGGCGATCATGCTTTGCTTGTGGTAGAGACTTAGTTAATGGATCAGCAACATTATCATATGTTGGAACTCTGCATATCTTAACGTCACCTCTCTCAATGATTTCTTGAATGAGATGATAACGCCTAAGAATGTGTTTGGATCGCTGATGTGATCTAGGTTCCTTTTCTTATGCAATAACACCATTATTGTCTGATAAACATCCAACGGGTTTGTAGTAGGAACCACTTCAAAGGTCGAGTAATGAACTTCTTGGTCAAGCTTTGCTTCCTTTGTTGCATCGGATGCTACATGTATTCAACAGGTTGTAGAATCAACAACGAGTGCTTTGCTTTGAACTTTTCCATTCGCGCACCACCATTTTAAACCATATCCCATTTACTGTCCCGGAAGTCATCTTTGTCGGATTGGAGCTTGCATATGTATCAACCATTTACAACAGATCATCTTCAATCGCCATACACGAGAACATATCTTTAGACCTTCTCGAGATACTTAGAATGTTAATGACAAGCGTCGGTGACTCTCCTTACAGTCGTGGTTTACACTCGTTATGCTTAAAGCATAAGATACATAAATTACAGTGCACAACATGGCATACATGATAGATCCTATTCTTGAGGCATAAAGTCTTACTCATCCTCTCTCGTCTTTAGTGTTAGGACAACGAGATTTCTTGAAGTAATACCATGAGACATGGCCAGTATCCTCTCTTGGAATCTTGCATCTTGAGCGGATTTACGGTACTTTGTCTATGTAAGCACTTTGACTTAGACCAATCAACCTCTTAGATCTATCTCTATAGATCTTTATCCCTAGGATATAGGCAGCTTCACCTAAGTCTTTCATTGAGAAACACTTCCCTATGAGACTTGACATTACGCAAGTGGGATATCATTCACAGATGAGTAAAATGTCATCGACATATAAGACCAAAAATCGATTCTTGCTCCACTAATTTTTCTTATAAACACAAGGCTCATCTTCATTTTGACAAATCAAACCCCTTTGGTGATTCATCCAGCGAAAGATTCCAACTCCAAGAAGGCACGCTTCAAACCATAAATTGATGCTGGAAAGGCTTGCATCTTCTGCAAGGTGTAGGTTGCACAAAACCTAAATTTGTGTCATGTACACATCCTCAAGTAAGTTTCGATGAAACGCCAGTTTAACATCCATTTTCCAAATCTCATAATCATGATATGCGCTGATAATAAAATTACGATAGACTTAAAGCGTAGCTAATTGAAAAGTTTCATCATAATTACATACCATGAGTTTGTTTGAAACCTTTTACACTTCGAATCTTGCTTTGTAAGTATGCACTTTTCCATCCATGTCGATTTTCTTTTTAAAAACCCATTTGCACCCGATGGTCTTTGTACCTTGGTGGGTCGATCAAAGGTCCATACACGATTATCATACACATGGATTGAATTCGGACTTCATGGCTCAACCATTTCTCAGTGCAGCATCGACACTTAGCCTCTTGATAGGTAGTGGGTTCATTTTGATCCACTAACAATACATCGCATAGTTATCAGTCCTGAAATCCATATCTCTCGGGCTCATGACGTATCCTATCAGATCTACGTAAATTTTGTGCTATAGGAGGTGTGTCAACAATAGTTTCTTGACTATGAGTATCCACAAGCAGTTCAATGTTATCTTGCGGTTCTCGAACTTCTTCGAGTTGTACCTTACTCCCACTGGTTCCTTTAGAAATAAATTCCCTTTCTAGAAAAGACACCATTAGACTGGCAAACACTTTGTTCTCTATGGGATTGTAAGTAGTATCCTTATTCTCTTTAGGATGCCCCACAAAAAGACATTTATCATACTTAGGCTCAGCTTATTTGAAACGACGTTTTATAAGCCTCACAACCCCAAAATCTTAAGAAAAGACAAAGCCCGGGCCTTTTACGATTACATCTCATATGGTGTCTTTTCAAGCTTTGGATGGAACTTCGATTTAATTAATGAGCGCGGTACATTTCAAGTGCAACCCCAGGTAAATGGAAGATCTGTTGGACTCATCATAGATCGAACCATATCTAATAAAGTTCGATTCCTCCTCTCAGACACACCATTCCATTGTGGTGTTCCAGGGGGAGTTAATTGTGAAATGATTCCACAAGTTCTAAGATGGTCATCAAATTCTTGGCTCAAATATTCGCCTCGATCGGTCGAAGTGCCTTAATTGTCTTGCCAAGTTAGTTTTGTACTTCATTTTGAAAAGATTTGAACATTTCAAATGATTCAAATTTATGTCTCATCAAGTAGACATAACCATATCTACTTTGATCATCGATAAATGTATTAAAGTACTTGTAACCTCCTCTAGCATCTGAACTTAATGGTCCACATACATCTGTATGTATGAGATCCAATAATTCATTGGCCCTTTCACTGTGTCCAGTAAAGGGATCCTTTGTCATCTTACCCAATAGACAAGATTCACATGTATCATATGATTCAAAATCAAATGAATTCAAAAGTCGAACTTGATGGAGTTTTGAGATGCGTTTCTCATTTATATGGCCAAGGCAACAATGCCAAAGATAGGTTGAATTTAAATCATTGGACTTAAATTTCTTAGTAGTTATGTTATAGACATGAGAATTGTTGGATTTTTAAAGGTTCATAACATAAAGACCATCCTGTAAATAGGCATTTGCATAGAACATGTCTTTATGAAAAATGGAGCAATTATTATTCTTAATAATAAAAGAAAAACCATCATTATCCAAACAAGAAACTGAAATAATATTCCTACACATTGTAGGAACATAATAGTAATTGTCCCAGAAACTAACAAAGAGGGTAAAATAAGTTCATAACTTCCCTCTGACCAGCGGCGACTTTGCTCCATTGCCTATAATGTAGATCAACTTATCCTTCTTGATTTTATCTACTCATTTTGAGCTATGCACATTTGTACAAATGCTGACATCCACATCCGTTATCTATGCCCGGGAACTAGAAGGAGAAAAAATTAATACGCGCAACATAAATACACGAAGAACTAGTCTCACCAGTCTTCTTCTTCTTCTTTAGATCCTCTAAATACAGCTTGCAGTTTCTCTTCCAATGACCAGGTTCATTGCAAAAGAAACAAACACCCTCCTTTGGGGCTTTAGCCTTAGGTTCAGGTTTGGGTTTGGGTTGAGCATTGGACTTTCCTTTGCCCTTGCCCTTACCTTACCCGCGTTCTTGAAGCCCTTTCCATTTTGAACCATCGAACATGGCAGACTGGATTTAATATTACCTTTCGAGTGGTTTTTAAGCATCGTATGCGCGGCTCGAGAGATAGATTGTCCATTTCATTCATGTTATAGTTCATGACAAATTGGCCATAACTATCGGGAAATTGAATTCAAGATCCGTCGGTTGCCCGACTCTTGGCTCGATGGATCGACCCTATCGAGGTGCTCGATATAGCCTTTCATTTTTAGAACATGAACCTTGGCGAAGCACCCTCGATACATACTTGCAGAATCACGGTGCCTTGGTAGTCTCATACCTTTCTTGCCTTGCTTATTCTTTGGAACATTTCCTTAAGATTGAAGATCATATCATAAGCTTCCATATTTTCGGTTATACGAAGTTCGAGACTCATAGTATGCATCGAAGCATGTGACATCGATAGAGTCATTATGATGCTTCTCATAAGCATTCTTTTCGGCTCCCAGGCATTATCGGCTGGTTCTTGGAGTGAGAGGTTCATCCCGGGACATAAAGCTTCCTTTCTTGTTTGAAACGAGTTTCTCAAATTTCGAAACCGATCAAGGAAGTTAGTCTAGTAAGTTTATCCTTCTCAAGTCGTCCTTGATGACATAAGTAGAATTGTTGTTGTGTTGGCCATCTACAATGATACAGAAGTTCGATAAGTATTTTGATTATGAAAATTCTCACTAAATTAACAACCCTCGAGAATAATCATATTAATCTAGTGAGCTAAGATCCATATTTTACTCAACTTTAAAAAAGTCGGCTTTGGCATGACACTTAAAATTAAGTTATTTAGGTAGGTAACTCTTACCAATTACATCTCGTGCAACTCTTAGATATTTATGGGATTTTGACATCATATGTCCTGGCATGTTTAAATCCCATCTAATGTCATTAGGCCCAAAACCGTTTTGATAACCTAATAAAGTTAAAACATTTTTAAATATATGCGTAGCATTATATATAATAAACATGCAAATCATCATAATAATTAATTCTCATAAATAGTCAAAATACCATGTCCATACGATAGGCCTAGAGCACTATTACTAACACTTTTCCCCATATAGATTGGCGCCCCCCAAATCCGGGGTGTGCAGATTTGACAACCCGTCCCGACAGCGGAATACAATGCATCTCGAGAGACCCACACATGAGTAAAAATGGTCACATTGGCACACACATCATGCTACGTCAAAATACATCCAAACCATATTGCAATAGTTTCAAGAGTTATTACATTACTCTTAATCAAACATATATCAAAATTAGGGGTTCAATACATGTTTTACAAAAATATCTGCAAGCCACCTCGGCTTTCTTCTCACAATGGCCTCTAATGATGTCGTCTTCACGAAGAACTCCACATACACGAAATGGTGATCCCTCGACAGGGTGAGCAATGCCCAATAGTGATAGTTTCCTACATGAGTTACTCCCCACCTAAGTGCACATACAATGATTCAACATAAACACATTCAAGCAAAACATATATGTTCCTACTCAAATGTCTACATGATATGGATGAGAATGCGACTCACCTTTCCGAGAGCTTCTCGAGGCTCCTCAGCGGCTCCTCGCGTATGCTCGCCCAGTGTAGGGGAAAACATCGTTTCAAAACATAAGGTTTTTGTTTTTGAAAACATCATCAGGAGTTTCGAGCGTATATTGGACTACCCTTTGGTAGTGTGGATCATTTTTGAAAGCAGTCATGGAGTGAGCTACTCAGAGATGGCTTGTTGGACCACTCTCGAATGATTCTTGAAAATCTTCCGCGAAATTCCTTTCACAACCATTTTCCATTTTTCTTTTCTTTCATGCCATACACTCCACACCTAATTTTCTAGGTTGCCGGTGCATATAAATACATTATGCCATTTCATACAGCAACACATGCTAATATATATCTCGATCATCGTAGGTTAACAAAAATACTTCGCGTCGTCGTATAAATTCGATTCTATGGTGCGTCTAAATTAAATTTGCGTAGGTAATATGATCAATTTCCATGAGAAACACACAATTATATTTTATATAATTCAACACCATGTTAATACATCATACAACATACATTAACATGTCACATACTCCCTGCGCATGTTATTCCTCTGAGAAATCACACCTGTGAGGTCACGATCTTGGACCCATTCCAGCGGGAGTACCCACATTCCACGATCATGAACCAGTTTGGTTCCAATCATCCATACAACATCAAACAACCATAAAACCTAGAAAATTTCAGTTTCCAGTTCAAACTGTCCCTGCATACAAATACCTACAACAGTCTACAACATGTTAATGCAGTGAGCCGTATTAAAACAACTATTCACTTTGATACAACCAAGCAACCTGCACACCTGGTGCAAAACATTGATTACAGTAAGGTTATGATCACCCACTACCCTCCAAAAGAACCTATCTGGAATCTTGACTCAATGGTCTTTCCATAGGAAGTCGAGCACCAATGGAGTTCGAGACGAATTTATGACCTTACGAAGTTGGAGGTCTGCGTAGTTAAACCGACCCGGTACGACACGACTTGTCAGTGGTGACCTGCGATAGCCAATACCATCCCACTACTCCTCCTCAGGAATATGAATAGAATCTTGACTCAATGTTCTTTCCATAGAGTCTAAGAACACCCGAAACGGGGTTCGGACAGAGAAGTTATGACCTTCCGAAGTTGGTGGTCACGCCAGTCGAACCCTAAGTGACGACTGACTTGCCAAAGGCGGCTGACTGCGGGCTCAGTTTGACCTCCACTGTCCTCCTCAGGAATATGAATGGAATCTTGACTCAATGGGTTTTCCATAGAGTCTAAGAACAACCGAAACGGAGTTCGGACGAAGGAGTTCTGACCTTCCGAAGTTGGAGGTCATACGTAGTCAAACCGCCGTCGACTGAACTTGGCGGGTGTCTGACCTATCCGAGCTGAGCTGACCTTGCTAAGTTCATCTACTGCCCTCCACAGGCACATGGCTAGAATCTTGACTCAATGGTCTTTCCATAGAGTCCAAGAACACCTGAAACGGAGTTCGGACGAAGGAGTTATGACCTTCCAAAGTTGGAGGTCATACATAGTCAAACCAGTAGGCGACTTGACTTAGTCGGCGCTGAAGCGTGGCGGGTGACCTCTGGCTGAGCTTACCTCTAGCTGCTGACCTCTAGCAGCTGACCTCTACAACCTGACCTCTACAGCCTGACCTTTACATCCTGACCTCTACAGCCTGACCTCCTACGGCCGACCTCACGGCCGACCTCCTACGGCCCCGGAGCCTCTCTGGTGACCTGCATAGGGCGACCTCTACGGGGCTGACCTCTCTCGCCCCGATGGAACTGTTCAGAGTAAAAAGACCACAACTTGGTCTATAGAGGTCCAAATTGAGAAATTCAAAATCCTAACATCAAGTTTACTGATGTGGCTACAATTTACCAGAAGGCCACATTTCCAAATTTCCTTTATTTCCCACCCAAAAATCAGTTCTAAAGTCCGGTTCATGTGTACACTTCCTGATGTGTGACTTCTCATAGTTCAAAATACAACCAACCATTCCCCGCCGAGACCCAAAGACAACCACCACAACCTTGAGGTGAAAGTAGCAAAGTAGGAAGACCTACCTCTTTGAGTTGTTGGAAACTCCCCGATTAAGATATATCTGAAGCCCTTCTGGTATGAGGATGAACTCTTATCTTGCTAAAGCGAAGCGAATTAGGTCCGTTCTTGAAATTTAGGGAGATGGGTGGGTCTCTTCAAAGAATATGTTCTGCCTTTCTGCATGACAAATCTACTGTGGTTTTTCTTTCTATCTTTATCTCTCTCTCCCCAGGTTGGAGAAGATAAAAATCAGTGAGATGTTCTCGCTTGCCAAATTCTAAGTGGCTCCTTGGATTACCCTTATCACCTTATCAATCTACCTTGGATTTCCCTCCAATCATGTGTTGCCACATGTCCATGTGGAATCTCATGCCAGGCTTTCCGAGATTAGTGATTGACACGACCGTGGCACTGTGTAGACTACTCAAAATGTGAGTAACCACGCTACGCTCGTTGCCTCGAAAAAACGTGCAAATTCATTTGTCTCGAAGTCGGCGTGGTAGCTAGATTTCGCGAGACGATTCCAACGGTGAAGTCCGTTTTGTCATCCGAGATCTAGAAAAATTTCGGATTTTGACCAAAATTACTACTTTACCCTTTAAAAAAACATTCAAATTTTTTTCCGGGTTTTACATAGATAATGTCTCCATATTTTCAATGAAAATACAATAGCGGCCAATTCCAAATCATGCGTAGGGTAATTCTTTTCATGTGACTTCAACTGTCTTGAAGCATAAGCTACCACCTTACCCTCTTGCATAAGGACACATCTGAGTCCGTTTAACAACGCGTGCTAAATATCATATTCTTTCTGCGTAGGTTGGTTGAGTAAGAAGCTGATTGCCACCGGTCAAAACGCTTTCAACTTATCAAAACTTACTTTGCACTTTTCACTCCACTCAAACTTTACATTTTAAGAGCAATCTTGTATTGATTGGTAATTAAGCCGAAAACCCGTAACGAGCGTTAGCGTAGTAACCTGCCCGATCGAGAAGCTACGCACTTTTCGTGACATTTCTCGATGGTTTTTCCATTCAATGATCACCTCTATCTTCATGGATCCGCCGAATTCATGCTCGATACAATATGCGAAATGACACTTCATTCAACGAAAACTCACACTTGCTCGATTTAAGCATGCTGGCTTGCTATTTTCTCAAAGTCTGACACTACCCAAAGGTGTGTGGGTGCTTTGCAGATATTTGAATACACAAGAATGTATTTATGAACACTACGACAAATTGATCCACATACGGTTAGAAAACACGATTCATTAGGTCCATGAAAGCCGCTAGAGCATTTGTCAAACCAAACGGCATTACAAGGAACTCATAATGTCCATATTGCGTTCTAAACGATGTTTTATGCACATCCACATCTTTAATTCACAATTGATGATACCCAGATTGCAAGATGTATATATTTTAAGATTGATTTAATTTTAATAAAAATAAATTTAAAATAAAATTTTTATATAATGGTTTCTTATATATATATATATAATTTACCAATTTTAAATTTTACAATCAATAAATAAAAAATTGCATAAAAAAACCCTGAATATTATAGTTTGGGAGGGAAAAGGAAAATAAATCATAACCTCTAGGTGCTGCATGCCAAATGAAGTGCCTCCTCACTAAACACAGTGCAGTACATGCACATAATTAAAATGCAAAGCGTAAAGTTGCCTATCACAGCATGAAATGATATGAATGTTAATAATGCATGCTTTGTTTCAAATCATGTATTTTTCGGAAACCTTCGAAACATGTCTAAAATTGATCATTTTAGAATGGTTAAAATATTATTATACATTTTATAAGAAAGGAATGCACCTTATTCTGACAAATTCCAAAATGAACATCTTCTTTTTTGCTAGTCAAAGAAATCAAATATCTCTAGTGTCAAATAGGCCTAGTAACATTAATAGAAAAACTATATTAACAACACCATGAACGGTGTATAATAAGAAAGCTTGTATATGGAAGAATCACTTGCAAAAATTCACCTTTTTCCGTCGGTAAAAGAGATAGACGAGAATCATACCAAAGAAAATAATGCAGTATACAATATGTTGTGTGTACGATATATAATATGAAGAATATACTTAATATATAGTATTGATAATGGACTGTTGGGATAATTAATATGCTTAACTTCGTGTTCTAAGGGGAGACCCACAAACTTTAAGGTTAGGGCATAGGATTGTGACATTTTTATATGTGGTGGGTGTAACAAAACCATTAACCCAAGGCAAAAAAGATGCTTTGAAAAAGGCATCTTGATCTGTTTCTAACTAATAATTATAATGAATTTTTTTTTTTATTTGCTTATCCCAAACTCACCTCTTCTATTCAAAATCTACAAGGCCAAGCTTGAGAATCTGTTGGGCCATGCCCTTGTTAGCCATCTGTCATGAAAGCTTTGCTGCTCAAAACAAAGTCAGTTTGGTTGTTGAGATTGAGATCAATAGTCCCTACTCTGTTGACAGTGGTTTTCTTACATCTAATCTGCAAGATAAAAGCTCACAATTACCATAAAATTACAATATAAAAACAATAATGAATGAAGAAAAAAAAAATGTTAACACACCTGACAACATGCACCACAACAAGCTCCATCTTTGAACAGTTAGGAAACACCAACTGCAAGGTGCCCACCATAGAAGCCTTACGCCAATGAACCATACCCACAAGCACCATTCCCATTGAAAAAATAATCCAAATTTTATTTGTAAACTCAATAACCATTATGCAAAAGGAAAATTTTTATTCTTCTATGAGAGTGTTGAGGCTTTGGAGAAGTAACCTTTGTTGCCAAAACTAACAAAGTGTGGCTTCCTTGGTATTGATTAAAAGATCTAACTTTCATTGTAACATACACTCTCAAATCCCACAATTTCAACTCGAGATTCTTAAATCCCACAATTTAGACTCAGGGTCTTCCAATCAAGCTTATTACACCCAAGTCTTCCATTCCCTCTTACCTCCAAAAAACTCACACCATAACTTCGATCATAGATTCACAACAGTCCCTAACCAAATCATACAAATTTTTAGTAAAAAATTCCCAATCCCTTAGTTCCTAACCGCATATCAAGCAAATTCGATAATCGAGTGTACTCTCATCAACATATTAAAAATGCTCAAGATAGATAAAATCTCCTTATTTCCTGATCCAGAAACAGACAAATACATACATGCTATTCAAGCATGTCGAAGGAGATGACAGAAGAATGACAAGAAGAAAAACATGATGACGAGAATGGCAAGATGAGAGGGGAAGAATGAGAAGAAGAAAAACATGATGACAAAAACGACAAGATGAAGGGGGTTTAAGGTTAGGGTTACCTCGTTGCAGAGCAGGACGACGTCGTTCTACCTTGCTAGAGTAGTGCGTGTAGAGAAGATAAACAAAAGCCAAAAGGCTAGGGTTAATCCATAAGGCCCCCCACTCTACTGTTTGTTTTCAATTTGAAGCGACCACTTGGTTGGGGTAAATTATTGTGGAAAGTTTTCAATTTGTGGTAGTAATGCTTAAAGTAAGTGGAATTACGTTTTTTTTTCTTTTTTTTATAATTGATTTTCAATGTATTTACTTTTTTTTAACCATGTATTTACTATTTATACTTTACTTTTAAGGAAAAAGTATTAAATTTCTAAATAAATAAATTAGTAGAACAATAGGAATTGGATTCAAAATTATAATTAATTTTGTTTTAATATATGAATTTAGCTCTTTTGTTTTTTGAAAATTGAGCTTTTTACTAATAAAAAATTTGGAAAAGAATCTCATACTTTTATAAGTAGTATGGATATTAAATTTGAATAAATATATTATAAAAATAAATTTTAATTTAATTTTATTTAATATTTAGCATGAGATGATAAATAAAATTTTTTAATCTATTACAATATGATTTAATTAATATAAAATAATATTTTTATATAGTTATTAATTTTTAATTCATGTGATTATGTTAATTTTTTGGATAATTTTAGCTCTTTTAAAATTTTGAAATTCTTAATTTAATATGTTTTATGTATCATCCAATATTTTGAAATTTAATAAAATTTTCAAAAATATCATAGCTTGTAGATTTGAACTTGACTAAAAAATATCTATAGGTAAGCTTATTATATGTTTATTGTTGTCCCTAAATTGAACATGTGTCAAGGTAACTTTCAAAAGGCTTATATATGTTGTTGTTTTCAATTACAATAACACAATGACATATATTTACATAAGTAAAGAAATTATCATCAATAGAAAGCATTTTTCTTATAGTGCATGCAATGATTTTCGGCTCGTAAACATCAAGTAAAATGTCTACATGAATGTTATATGTCATGCATGAAATGTCTTAAATGCAGTATCGTCATTTCAGACTCATAGCATTTTATCTGAAGATGAGCAAGCATCAGTAGTACCAATGACACGCATCTCACCAGAGCCCTTATCGAATCACGATTGCAATGCAAGTGCCAATGGGCATTCAATCCCGGAGTCAATCAGGCTCGCATCCACCTGACAAATTACATGTGATAAGCAATAGCGGCACATGTGCTTCTTTCAGGCGACAGGCTTTTCAGCTTACGCCGCGGGTCTCTTATACCCATACAGAACTTTTCGGATCACACCGCTGGTCTCTTACACCAATGTTCCAAGCTTTTCATGACACACCCCCACCTCTACTAGCAGACAATGTGCGTGACCCCCACGAAACCCACTAATAGATACTTCAATGACTAGAAAATCTGTGAAGGTAAGCGGCCCCCTTCTTGAAAACGTAATAAATTTTTTTTCTAAACTTGTGATTTTATAAAATTTCGGCAACTTATAGCGGGTTGCATACGGACATATCCCAAAACTATATATACAATTAACACTTTAAAATATGGCGATATGACCTCCTTCAAAGAGCCTCAGGCTCATCACATTTTCATCAAACAAAACTATGTACATACATATGCACGACTATACAAGTTCAAAGTATTTCCTTACAAAAGTTAGTTAACACAACACTTATACTAGAAGTCAGGAGAATCCTAATATGTCCTAACGTCCGACGTGCCTGTACCTGGAAAATAGTTTTTAAAACAGGAAAATAATGAGCAAAAGGAGCTTAGTGAGTGTATGCTTTATAAAATGCTTGATTTTTCTGAAAATGTCTCAAAACTATAAAATATCTTTTACAAAGCATTTTCAGAAAACCTTACTTGCTTTGCTATAAAAGTTTCTAAAAATTTTCATAAATTGCTTGCTTGATTTGCTCTAAAAGTTTCTAAAAATTTTCATAAATTGCTTGCTTGATTTGCTCTAAAAGTTTCTAAATTTTTTTCATAAAATGATTGCTTGCTTTGCTTTAAAAGTTTCTAAAAACTTTTCATAAATTGCTTGCTTGCTTTGCTCTAAAAGTTTCTAAAAACTTTTCATAAAATGCTTGCTTGCTTTGCTTTAAAAGTTTCTAAAACTTTTCATAAAATGCTTGCTTGCTTATCAGTGGTCGATCTTTTTTTTTTTTATTTGTATGTAAAATGCTTATAAACAAAATGATCAACCCTTTGACCTTCTTGCTTATTTGTACCCTAGTAAACACGGGAAACCTATGCCAGCTGTAGTCTTGGCGGAAGGACCTTTGTGTCCACATCACTGTCCATTAAATATGGTGGAAGGATCTCATGTCATCATATAATAGCTAGCGTAACCCATATACTCAGTCGTGACACAATGCTCCTCTAATATGTCATAATGCATGAACTAAGTTTGCCGACCAGGCAACTCTAGAATGCAATGAAATCATGTCCTAACTTCACCAGTGAGCATTATGGAATACCTACGATCGGTATGCTTACTTCAAAAGCTAAGGGATTTCTCGGGAAGCGTTTATAAAATATACTTTTTGTTTTCTTGCTTGCTTAATAAAACATATTGCTTGCTTGCTTGCTTGCTATACAAATATGGTTTAACAAATTAAAACCATAAGCTTTAAAATATGGTTTAACAATTCAAAACCATAAGCTTTAAAATATGGTTTAACAATTCAAAACCATAACATTGCAGTGTAAAACGATTTATAAATAATACACTAGTATTGAAAAATAAAGTTTAGAACACTCTCCTTTCCGATTACAAAACTTGAGCACGACTCCATAATTTCTCCGCCTCCGGTTTTTACCCTACACAGTTAAAGAGAATACGACGAAAACATTAATCGCCTGCGTAATCGCGTAAAACTTAACGTAGGCTTACAAAGCGACTATATTGAAACGGATTCGGATTTTAACAGGTAAGTCACTTTTAGTAACTAGCATTATTCGCCAAGGCGGCGAGGTACGGTACTTTCATTTAATTTTTATCCTTATTTGAACCCCCCTCAATCATTTATTAGGGTTCCTATACCCTTGGTATGAAAATTTGAGCTTAACTATGTAAGAATACAAAAAATCAAGGTTACAGGAAGCAGTGGTACCGGTACCACATGGATCGGTACCGGTACCAATCCGGTTCTGGTAAGTGGTACCAGTACCACTTTGGATGGTACCGGTACCATCTTATCTTTGCATAAGTGGTACCGGTGCCCTTTGTTAATACACAATACGATTCTTGAGGCCCCTTGAAATAATGAGATTTTCCGTTGATACCAAATTTTCTTCCTTAAACCTCTTCACTTGAATCCCATATCAAAACCTACCATATAATCCATCCAAAACCTTTCCACAAACACTTATAATGGTGGTTTAGATTTTCTTAAACCAAACCCTAGACAAAATTCCAAGAATCCATACCAAAAGTCCACGATCTATACAAAACCATAGAATTAGGAGGATTCGACTCATCTTAAACAATTTGAGTTTTACCCGACCCGACTTCAACAAATCTAGGGTTAGGGTAAATTTCTAACTAAACCCTAGGTTTGAAAACCAAAATCATAGTTTCCATACAAAAAAACTAGACTTCCATACCTTAATTTCTTCTCCTTCTTCTTCTTCCTCTTCTTCTTCTCTTCTCCTCTCTTATATTTTTCTCAGCAGTAAACCACTAACTTGTGGGGCCAAATGAGATGTTTATTTGTCATCCCTTTTAAATTATCATCTTTCCTTCAATTACAATTAGGTCCTCAAATTGCATCCTATTTGCCACCATCTTTTTCTATTTCTACATGACATACCCTCTTCTTATATTATGACTTTCATATCACTTTGGCGATTACAATTTACCCTTGTTCTAACCTGAAATTAGGGTTCAATCCATTTATCACTTCACAAATTCATCCTTAAAACTTCCAAAAATACTACAATGGCACTTAAATAATTAAGAAAGTCTTTGGTGCCACATGTATAAACCCTACGGTTATATGCAGAGTACACCCTCTCGAGCCGGGCGTTACATTTCGCGAAGTTAACGGCCCCTTCTTCATAGCATTAATTATATTTCACTTTTATGTTTAAACCTTGGGACATTGATTGGGCGTCGTCAAAGTAAAACACTACCCATTCATGAAACATTGATGGGTGACCATACCTATGCACACACACCCGACATAATGCGATATTCCCTATGCATATCTGATGCTAATGCCACCATGTTCTCATGTTGTGTATTGCCGAAACCGGGGTCATTTTTTTTTATTTTCAAATGAACAGTGTCCATGAACAGTGTTAGTGAACAATGTCCATGAACAGTGAACCAAAACAATGACCCAAACCCAAAACTAGGTCAAGTGCATAGCGCCCATGCCTTTGTCTTCGATGCGCCTGCACGCCTGCTACGGTCAGCGTGGGGTGGCGACTGTATGCATGTCGCCGCTGGCGCGCCCGGTCGTGGGCGCTGGCTGCGGTCGCCCGTGCGCGGGCGCAGCGTTAGGCGCCTGTCGCTGGCTGGTCGCGACACGAGGCGGTCGCGTTTTAGCCACGGAGACCAACCCATGTCATGACATCAATTCCATGTCGCGACCTCATTTCTGCCCATCGTGGGGTTTCCAGGTCGCGACACGGAAGCAGTGCGACCTCCCCGGTACCACCCATGTCGCGACCTTGGGATTTACATTTGCCTGCGACCTCATGTCGCTACACGAAAGTGTATGCGCTGACAAGGACCCGATTGGTTCTAGCCTGGGCCATGTTCGCGACACCAAAATGGATGTCGCGACACGGGGCGAAATCTGTAGGCACACGAAGCCGGTCGCGGCTGGCTGCTGTTGTGGGCGCATGCTGGAAGCTGCGGCGCACGTCACTGCAGCGCCTTGCTGCGCGCCTGAGCCCTGACCTATCACAACCTCGTTCACGGAGTCGTGACCTAGTACTGGAAATGGGCAATAGCCCACCCCTTGCTTCCTGCACTCACCAAATTTCACCCAGGTGCAGTATTTTGACTCTGCTACCTACCAAACTCATTTTTCAGGCATTATAAAAATTCGGGAAAATATCGATATAACACTAAAACATCTCGCAATTCAATTTCCATTACAAAATACATAATTACATGCATTTAAACTGGATTTTCAATCCCAAATATTACAAAATAATGAAAAGGCCACAGCCAGGCCCGATTTCTGCGAGCTCCAAAATCAGTTTCTTCCCCCTGCGCACCTGAAAAATAATTCCCCACACGGGGTGAGCAATGCCTAGTAGAAAGTTTTCCTACAAAGGTTACTCCCCACCTAAAATGCATATGCAATGGAATACATAAACAATCAATCACATCTCATACAACTATGTGATATTATATGAAATGTCTTTATCATGCATGAGATGCGACCCCTCATGCTCACAACCTAAGTCCCAACCGACTCCCTCACACTTGGAATGCAAAGTGTGAATAAAACCAGTCATTAGTATTTAAGCCAATGACTAAACCATTGGACAACCTCCAATTTTATTTATCAAAACTTGATTTTCCTTTTCTCTTTCTTTTTGTGGGCACTTAATTTACGAGGTTTAGCGGACCATGTACGCCTTTCGACATTTTCGCGAACTTACATCAAAGTTCATGTCTAGCAGAGTGAGTAACATTTGGGACTTTCTGCTGGGGAGATCTGACACTTCCGCGAAAGCGTGTAATTTATCAATTTGATGTTTACACTTGTGAATCTACACCTTGGACTTTGTCCCATTTTTAGAGTTCACGATCCATTCACGGCAGTGAATAAACCATACCGCACCCACACTCGACTTGGCGAGATGTAGCGAGTGTATATGAAATGCGCCGATACAGTGCATTTTCCTTTATGTTACATGTATATGTGAGAACTTCACATGAAGCATTCACGCATCGCAATGGATAATTATAATTTATGCATATAATGCACACCTCCGTAAACCATGTCAATATATCAACGAGCATACATCAACATATCATTTTCACATACTACATGTTATTCAAGTAAGCAATACACACAACAAGGTCACATTCTTGGACCCATTCAACAGGGCCCTCATGGCCCCTCACAAGCATGAACCAGTTTGGTTCCAAGCATTCCTTGATCATTAATAAACCACGACTTAGAAACCCTTGGTTCCAGTCAAACCTAACCTACAGTCCATGGCGAAATAGTCGTAGGAAATCTATCTTACTTTAGTCCCAGTCTTGGAACTATGGCCTCTCATGGCCTCCCATCATGACCCACTACCAATTATCGCCTTTGAAATTTAAAAGTAAACAAAGTAGGAAAATATCTTTACCTTATGGAGTTGTGAAACTCCAACCTTTTGGTGTCCATAAATAGATCAAGCTGCGTGCACCAACTTTAGTCTTGACATCCAAACTTGACCATCGGAAAGTAGAAATCTTCCACTCCTTTTCCTCTTTCCTTTCCTTTCTCTTTTCTTTCCCTGGTGTTTTCCTTTCCCTCTTTGTTGTCTTTCCTTTCTTTTCTTTTCTTCGGCACTCACAATTTCTCATCTCATTTTCTCATCTTTTCTTTTTCTCTTCTCCTTTGGCATTTTTTACTCGTTTGGATGGTCGTTGATATGGGTCGAAGGAGAAACTTGCTCCTGTTGCCTGCCATTGCGAATGTGTGGCCGCGATTTTCTCCCTTAATTCCTTATTTCATTATTCGGCACATGACATCATCTGCATGTGGCTTAATGAGCCCGCAAACTTGAAGTGCCTGCTTGTAAGCAGCTTTTAAGGTAGCACCAAACTCGTAGGGTCATACGTGGCATCCTAATCATGATGTGTCGTCCGGCCAGCGCACCGAAAAACATGGAAATCAGGCTACCTCGGAATCCAACGAAATTCGACGTGGTAGCTAGATTTTGCGAAACAATTTCAACGGAGAAGTTTATTTCGTCATCCATGATCTAGAAACATTTTGGTTTTTCAGCGAAATTGCAATTTTACCCCATCGAACGGATTTTCTAGGGTTTCACATGTATGATGCACACTACATGAACCATTCTTATCGGTTATTACTTCATGTAGCATATATCGCAAGCACATAAGTTCCCCGTATTTCATGTTGATACATATAGACATCATATCGAAGCATATTAGTATTCATCAATCCATGACTAATCAAACAATGTCATGTCTGACCTTCCTAAGAATTTATCTCATGGAAATTCCTACACCCGATACAATAGCCTACAACATCTTACCCAATGGTCATGTCAAAACAGGCTTCACATCGACACAATAAATGACACACCTTGGTGAAAAACATAGATGTTAAGCGTTATGATCATAACTTGTCCTCCCGGCACATGGCTAGAATCTTGCCTCAATGGGCTTTCAATAGATTTCAAAAACACCCAAAACGAAGTTCGGACGAAGAAGTTATGGCCGTCGAGTTGGAGTGCGCCCGATCCCGAAGAAGTGTCACGGTATGTGTAGTGAGATTCGCATATGTGCACCAATGGCTTCCTTAATTATTTGAGTATCATAATAGTATTTTTGAAAGTTGTTTTTAAGGATGAAATTATAAAGTTCTCAAAGCATTGTGGCACTTTTGCAATTAAGGAAAGTGGAGGGGTGAAAGTACAAATTATGGAATTTCAAAAGGATAATAATAATAACAAATTGACGCAATGGTTGAAGCCTAGAATATTATAAGTCTCGGATGGCCAGAAGCCGGACTCTGTAGATTAAATTCAGTCTCGCGAGGAAATCTAGTGACCGGAAAAAGTTTAGTCGAATTAAAGACCGGTCGGAATATTTCTGAATTTCTAGATATTCATCGCCGATGGCTTTTAGGGAGACGAGATTTTTACGAAAATCTCAGAAGTTAGAAAATGGCTTAAGTTAAAGTTCATTTAAAATAATTGAACTGAAAAGAAATAAAAATTTTCGAGATAGAAACGGACCCGAATGAGACAATATAAATTATGTATCCAAATAATAATAATAATAATAATAATAATAATTAAAAAAAAAAGATAAAGTCAAAAGTAAAAACGGACTGAGGGAGACGGACGAGAATGAGAGAGAGGGAGAGAGATTTTTATTTTATTTTTCTTCTCTTTATTTTTTTGGTTAGGAATCGAGCGTGATTTTTGTTGGAGCAAGACAAAGTTGATCCACCTGATAGGGCTACGCGTGGACACTTGAAAATGCGGCGTTTCGTCAGCTTGAAAGGTAGGAAATTTTCCTACTTGTGTTATTCCCAGCCTAAAGAGGTATGTAATGGCTTGAAATTTTCTTTAGAGGCATGAGATCTTAGTAAATTTCAGTCCCAAATTTTGGATTGAGTTTGGAATTTTTAGAATTTTGGGACTATTTTTCGGATAGTTATTTGAATTTCGGAATTTGTTTTCGAACAGGTTCGGTTGAAATTCGGGTTTTATTCGAATAGTCGGATGAAATTTTGAGAGAAATGTTTTGGGTGTTTCTAGACTCTATGGAAAGTCCCTTGAGTTTAGAAGCTCGCCATATGTCTGTGAATATCATTTGGGGCCCACATATTTTCTGAAAAATTTTAATTGTAGCACCAAGTGTGCAAATTGATTGGGCCAATGCGGAGCGTGTGGTCTAATAAGTAGATATGTAGAGATGCTTGACGGAGCGGGAGAAATTGTGGAGTCGTGCTCAATTATTGTAAAAGGAAGGTGAGTGTTCTAAACTCTATTTTTCAATACTAGTGTATTATTTATAAATCGTTTTACACTGGTATGTTATGGTTTTAAATTATTAAACCATATTTGAAGCAAGCAATGGTTTTAAAGTATTAAATCATATTTCAAGCAAGCAATGGTTTTAAAGTGTTAAACCATATTTCAAACAGCAAAATTATATTTTTATAAATCGGGCCTTTAGCTAGCTAGTGTGTTGACGTAGACCGAGTGCCACCATATTTCTGGGAAAAGGAGTGATGTGAGCGAGGCCCTTCCACCTAGGTGATGTGGACCTAAGTCCTTCCACCGACACGGTTGAAGCCCAGGCTCCTGTGTTTACTAGGGTATAGCATGCAAGAAAGGCCTCTAGCGGTTGATCTTGATTTATAAGCATTTTACACACAGTTTTAAAATCAATCACTGGTAAGCAAGCAAGCATTTTATGAAAAGTTTTTAGAAACTTTTTAAAAACAATGATCGAAAAGCCCGAGCTCCCGCATTTATGAAAGTTTATGAAACTTTTCAAGCGAACAAGCGGGAATTTTATGAAAAGTTTTGAAACTTTTACGACAAAAGCAAGCAAGTAGTTTTAAAATTTTAAAACTTTTAAACGAAGCAAGCAAGCATAGTATGAAAAGTTTTTATAAACTTTAAGCAAAGCATAATGACGATTTTTGAAAAGTTTAGAAACTTTTATAGCGAAGCAAGCAAGGTTTGGAAGGTCTTATAAAATATAGTTTTACAGTTTTGAGATATTTTCAGGAAAAAGCAAGCATTTTATAAAGCATACACTCCCTGAGCTCGTTTAGCTTGTTATTTTCCTGTTTTCAAAACTATTTTCTAGGTACAGGAATGTCGGACGTTGGAGCATTTTAGTATTCTCCTGACTTCTATTATAAGTGTTGTATTAAATAACTTGTGTAAGGAAATACTATGAATTTATGCAGTTGAGCATATGTTTGTACATAGTTTGTTTTCTTGAAAATGTGATGAGCTGAGCTCTTGTGAAGAAGTGTTGTTGGTTGCCATGTTTCTAAAAGTGTAAATTGTATATACAGGTTTTGGGATATGTCCTGTATGCAGCTGAAATTTTATAAAATCACGAATTTAGAAAAGAAAAATTTTTATACGGGTTTTTAGCAAGCAACCACGGTTTTGGCTTCACGGGGATTCTCTAGTACGTTGGAAGTGCGGTTGGGGTTTCTTTGGGTGGCTGCTTTTTTTGCTGCCGCTAGTAGGGGTGGGGGTGTGACAAGTTGGCACGAGACTAGGTATACATAACCTAAGGCTCGAGAAATGATACCAACATAAGCTTGGTAATGTATTCGCTCTACGGGGTAAACTGCAGTTATTAAACATCGTAGTTTTCAGATAATAATTATTTACACTACTGGAAACCATGCATTTTCAAACTCAAAGTACATACATATGAGGCGTTTCAAAGTATTAAACAGTTGATTTTTATTTTATTTTTGCAAATACAACACTATGTCAGGTAGAGGACGTCAAGGTCATTCTAGGAGAGTCATTCCGCAGGCTTTCTGCCGCCCCGCACTCGAGAGATGAGCACGAGTCGGTTCCATCACCGTCATGAATTAGCTCAAGAAATAGGTCAGCTGACCATCTGGCACTGTGGGAGCTCAAGTGCCGATCAAGCATTGTATGGTGTGGCACGCATTGCTCGATAGTGGCCATAACGACTGCAAGGCCGCAGCCTCCACCGCTCATCCCAGAGGTTCTCAAGAAACCCCGGGTGTCGATGGAGAGAGAACGTAAGCCAGGCACCAAGCCATATGACTCAAAGGGCATCCGTAGGCAAACGTTATGGCTGGACAAGAGCAAACAAGGTCACTAACGCGGGCCGCACCGGCTCGATCAGAGTCTTGCTTTCCCGCTGACGAAGATGTACAAGGATCAGGATGTCGTGGATAGGAGGTCCGATGGTATATCACACCAATTTCAAACAAGAATTTCACCACATATTCTTTCCCTCACAACTACAAGGATTCGAAGATCGAGTATTCCTTCATTAGAACAAGAACATGTCAGTATCCGAGTATGAGAAGAAGTTCTCAGAACTAGTTAGATTAGTTCCATATATTCAGGCTGATGAAGTCCTAAAGTACAAAAGGTTTTTTGCAGGATTACAAAGACCGGATCGTAGCTCATTTATCCGTGGTTCCCAGAATGTATTCGTGGGATTTAGCTTTCGAGGCCGCTTGAGGGTGAGAAGAGCACAATGTGCTATGTATCGAGCAGGCAAGAAAGTAAGAGGAGTGTATCGTAATCTCAACAGCTCGGGGTCATCCAAAGAAAAGAGAAGCAATGACAGAGGTTACAGAGGCCGAGGTGCAGGTCAAGGAGCTCTCTATCGTGGATCTGAGGCCCCTAATCATGTGAGGACACCCGCAGTATTCCTCCCGTTTTTCATATGTGTCGAGGCGACACCCACGGGAGCGAGGAGATAGCATGTGGTGTTTCCCCACCGTGGGCCGTGAAGGCCATTTTATTGGGCCGAAAGGTCCCCGCTGATCGGGTGTAGACATGAGTAGCCAAATTTCTAGCGCTACCCCCCGCACCGAGATGACACCAAGAGGTCTTCAGGAGAGGTTTCTCGGCAGAAATGGTGCAGCCAGTAGAGGCACATGGTAGTAGGCAAGAGGTAAGGCCCTGTGTGGATATGCACAGAGACCCTTTTACCAGTTGTGGTTTAGGCTGACTCAAGAAGATGCGGATGCGCCCAAATATGGTTACACGTATTACGATATCTCGATCATGATGATATACACAGCGGACCTAGAAGCCATGCGATTCATTCGTGATCCGTGCCTTTCTTAGATCGCTTAGATGTAGACCCGCCATTAGAGGGTCAGATGAGAGTTTTCCCCTTCCCCGCTAGAGATCCGTTAGTCTCGCATGCAGTAAATGAGATAGGTAGAGTTCGATCGTGTGACAGGAGTTCCCGCGGATCTTGTGGGCCCTGTATTTTATGGGATTTTCTTGATGTGGCTCTGCATGGATTGGCTATCTCATTAGTAGAGCCACATTAGATTGTTATAAAAATAAGTAAAGTTGCATAGCTCAGAAATCGAGGTAAATGAGGAATACACTGAGAGTTATCTTCCAAGATGATCTTTGCCCCGGGCAGAAAGCAAAGGATGTCATGTAAGGGTCATTGCATATCTAAATTTTATGTGGTGGAGAGACAGGAAGGAGGACTCTATGGGATGAGACCCACTTGCTGTGAGAGTTCCCATATTCCCTGATGATACCCAAGATTACCTTCAGAAAGAGGTGGAGTTCAATTATCGATTTGATCCCCGATCGCCCATTTCCATTCCTCCCATAGGATGGCTCCTCGCAGTTGCGGAGCCTAAGGCCCGCTAGAAGAATTGCTCGAGTAAGGGATTCATTCGATCTGCATATCCTCACGGGAGCTCCAGCTTTCTTCGTGAAAATAAAGATGGGAGCTCATGGCTATGTATAGATTACGTGCAATCGGAATCGCAGTTACCACTGCAATTAGTATCCAATTTAGATCGATGAGTTATTCGATCAACTCCGAGTACCGAGTATACCCAAGATGACTCGAGGCCTGTGGTATCACACCGAGGGTGCGTAGAGAGTGATGTACCCAAGATCGCATTCAGACACGCTACTTCGCATTATGAGTTTTCTGGTGATGCCGCTGGTCAGATTTGACGTTCCTATAACGCTTATGGATTTGATTAACGCATCCCAAATGTATTTGGATAGGTTCTTCATAGTTTTTTTTCGATGATATCCTAAAGGTATTCGTAGTTCGTGAGGAACATTCAAAGCACCCGAGATCAGGCCGCAGACCCTAAGGGTTTAAGGCCAGGCGCCAAGTCGTGCGCGCTGTCGACAAGGTGGCATTCCTAGCCGCGTGGGATCTCAAATGAGGGGGTGAGCGTGATCCCCGCAAATAGGAAGCCGTGGGTAAATTGGAAACCGCCAAAGAATGTGTCGAGGTCGGTTTTCCTTACTTTTAGCAGGCATGCAGTTTGTTTCGAGGGGGTTCTCCGTGATAGCAAATTTCCACGACCAAGATGTCGGGCATGATCGGGTGGATGCCTGGCTGGCGAGTTTCGGTGGAGTCAAGGGGGTAGATTGACTTCAGCTCAGCTCTAGCTTTACCCAATGGGAGAGATGGCTCAGGTTTACAAGTGATGCTTCTCAGCGCCTTGGCTTGTTTTGATGCGTAATGACAGGTGATCGTATACGCCTCGGGACAAATAAGAAGCATGAGGAGAATTACCCACACACGACTTGGGAGCTCAGTAGCAAATTACGCTTTGCTATGAAGATACGAGAGTATTTACTTTATTTGTGTTCCTCGCAAGATCTTTGCAATAGATCATAAGAGTCTTCAATATATTTTCACCCGTAAAGAGTTAAACCCGAGGCAAAGAAGACGTACTTAGCTGACATGATCACGACCGTACTATTAAGTACCATCCAGAAAGCTAATGTCGTGAGCGTGATGCCTCGAGTAGCGACTAGAGAGTTCTTTCTGTCTCATGAGATCAGGTTATCTTCCACTATTAGTGAACTGAGAGCTTTAGGGTGATATTGAGGTCGAGGATTGAAGTGCCTTGTTACCACATTTCATGTTAGACCTCCTGCTGATCGATCTCGTGCAGGCGCCTGCAAGATCCATTGCATGATTGCTTAAGGGAAGTGGATAAAAGGGAAAGAAAGCAGTTTCCAAATCGAGATGACGCATGATAGTGAAAATGACAAGAATGTGTGCGTAGTATGGCGAGTCAAGAGAGACATTATGAAGAAGCACATTCATCCGTGTATGTTATGCATCCGTATACCAAGATGTACACGGACTTCAAAGAACATTACTGTGAAATGGGACGTAAGAAAGAGATCGCAAACTCTATCTCCAAATGCCTAACCTCGTCAACACAGGTGAAGGTAGAGCACGAGGCCCGTGAGGAAGATACGCATTCTCATTCGATGGAATCAGGAGAAGATCACTATGGATTTTGTGACGGCCTTCCAATTAATTTTTGGGAGGCGAGGATGCTATATGGGTGATAGTTGATCGACGACGGTCTCGTCATTTTTCGCTGCCGCTTAATGTTAAGGGATTCTAGAAAAAGTTTGCCTAGTCAGTATGTGGATGAGATGTTGAGACTTCATGGGGTTCCGGGGCCTTATAGTTTTTAGATCGCAGACCCTGTGTTCACATCCGTGTTTCGGGGCTCCGGCTTTGCAAACAACTTTAGGTAATCACATTTCAACACAAGATTTTCATCCTCACCTGATGGCGTAGAGGACCATTCATACGCTAGAGGATGCGCCGAGAGCTTCAGCGAGAATTCAAGTGGAGCTTGACACTCATTTGGCATTAATGAGTTCGCCACAACAATAGCTATCAGCCAATATAGAGATGGCTCCATTCGAGGTGTCAGATGGTAGGAACGTGGACTCCAGCAGGTTGGGACGAGGCTGGCAGAGAGGAGACCGGTAGCCCCGAATTAGTGCATATCACTTCGTGAGAAAGTGAAAGTTGTTTCAGGATAACTCAAGATAGCAAGAGATAGACAGAAAAGTTATGCTGGTAATAAACCGTCAGAGAGAGACTTGCAATTCGAGATAGGTGACCGGGTTTCAAGATTTCCTCGAAGGGTGTGTGTTGAGATTTGAAGGGTTGAGTAAGCCTGTACCAAGATTTATAGACCTTATGAGATTCAGAGCAAGGTGGGGCCAAGAAATTTTACAAGTTGAAGTTACCCCAGAGTTATCAAGGATTCATGAAATATTCCATGTGTCGATGTTAAGGAAAATACATCCCCGCATCCCCTTCCTAATGCGGTCGGGAGAGTTCGGCAAATCCAAAGAGAACCCGACTTTATGAGGAAATAATTGTGCGCATCAGAGATCGCAAGGAACAAGTGTTTCGAGGAGGTGATTCCTTTAGTTAAAGTCCTGCGAAGAATCATGAGAGGGAAGCAAATACTGGGGAGCCGAAGTTCGTGATGCGCCACAAGATTCCAATTATTTTTCGAATGAGGTACTTTCCTTTCCTTTGACTTTAGTTTGTTCATTTCGAGGACGAAATGTTCTAAAAGAGGGAGGATTTGTAACGCCCCGTCCCAAGAGATGCATTTGTGATGTTTAACCGCGGTCATATGTGCACCAAGGGCTTCAATTATTCGAGAGTGTCATATAGTATTTTTGAAAGTTGTTTAAGGATGAAATTATAAAGTTTTCAGCATTATGGAACTTTGCAATTAAGGAAAGTGGAGGGGTGAAAATACAAATTCATGGAATTTCAAAAAAGGATAATAATAATACAATGTCATAATGGTCTGTGCGGGAAGCGTAGAAAATTATCTAGGATCTCGACGCGAACCGGATTCACGCCATAAATTCGCCTCGCGAAATCTAGTGACCCGGAAAAGCTCATCGACTCGGCATAAATAATATTTTACAAATTTCTCTATAAATCGCTAATGACATAATAGGATTTTTACAAAATCCTGGTTAGAAAATGGTTTGAGTTAAAGTTCATTTAAAAATAATTGAACTGAAAAGAATAAAATTTTCGAGATAAACCCAATCTTAACGGTGACAATATAAATTCATGTGATCCAAATAATAATACAATAATAATAATAGTAATTAAAAAAAAAGGGATAAAGTCAAAGTAAAAACGGACAGAGGGAGACGGACGAGAGAGAGAGGGAGAGAGATTTTTATTTTATTTTTTCTTCTCTTTATTTTTTTTCGTATTTACTGAATCTGGACTCGATTTGTCAGAACAAAGACAAAGTTGGATCCACACAATGAGGGCTACGCTGTGATTGACCCTGTAATCTTTGACGTTTGCCAAACTTCAAGAGGTAGGAAATTTTCCCATTAGTGTTATTTTCTAGCCTAAAGGCTATGTAATGACTTTGGAATTTTCTGTAGAAATATGAGATTTGTCAGGAATTTTAGTCCCAAAATTTTGGATTGAGTTTAGGAATTTTTTGGGACTATTTTCTGACAATGCTTGAATTTTTGACTGTTTTCGCACATCGCTGAAATTTCATGATTTTATTCAGACAACTTGGGACAAAATTCTCAGAAATGTTTTTAAGTGCTTTAGACTCTATGGAAAGTCCCTGAGTCTGTGGTTAGCTATATGTCCGTGAATAGCATTCAGCCCACATTTTCGAAAAATTTTAATCAGAGCACCAAGTGCGTAAATCGATCGTCAGACCGACGCAGTGTGGTCTAATACATCGAATATGGTAATAGCTTTATGCAGAGAATTCATGAACGCTTCAATTATCAGAAAAGGCTGAGTGTTCTAAACTCTATTTTTCAATCCTAGTGTATTATTTATAAATCGTTTTACACTGGTATGTTATGGTTTTAAATTATTAAACCATATTTCAAGCAAGCAATGGTTTTAAAGTATTAAATCATATTTCAAGCAAGCAATAGTTTTAAAGTGTTAAACCATATTTCAAGCAAGCAAAAATTATATTTTTATAAATCAGGCCTTGCGCTCTAGCTAGATTATGGTGACGTAGACCAAGGTCTTTCCACCATATTTACCGGAAAAGGTGATGTGAGCCAAGGCCCTTCCACCTAGGTGATGTGACCCGTGTCCTTCCACTGAAGACGGCCAGCTTCCGTGCTTCCGTGTTTACTAGGTACAACAAGCAAGAAAGGCCTCCAGTGGTTGATCTTGATTATAAGCATTTACACACAGTTTTAAAATCAATCACTAGTAAGCAAGCATTTTATGAAAAGTTTTTAGAAACTTTTAAAGTAGTTATCGCTTCAGTTCGCGATGAAAAGTTTTGGCGAAACTTTTAAAGCAAAGCAAGCAAGAATTTTATGAAAAGTTTTTAGAAACTTTAGTAAAAGCAAGTAAGTAGTTTCGAAAATTTTAGAAACTTTTAAAGCAAGCAAGGGGGGCATAAGATGAAAAAGTTTTTATAAACTTTTAAAGCAAAGCAAGCAAGTAGTTTTTAAAAGTTTGTAAACTTTATAGTAAAGCAGCAAAGCAAGGTTTCGAAAATGTCTTGTA
The DNA here is from genome assembly GCA_016808115.1 of Tetrastigma voinierianum. Taxonomy (NCBI): domain Eukaryota; kingdom Viridiplantae; phylum Streptophyta; class Magnoliopsida; order Vitales; family Vitaceae; genus Tetrastigma; species Tetrastigma voinierianum. The sequence continues at coordinate 227,042 of JAEQBH010002378.1, forward strand.
AAATATAGTTTTACAGTTTCGAGGATATTTTTTAAGAAAAAGAAGCATTTTAAAAGTACAATTCCATTCCAGTTCAAGTTAGCTTGTTATTTTCCTGTTTTCAAAACTATTTTCTAGGTACAGGAATGTCGGACGTTGGAGCATTTTAGTATTCTCCTGAATTCTAGTATAAGTTTTGTATTAAATAACTTATGTAAGGAAATACTTTGAATTTGTACAGTTGAGCATATGTATATACATAGTTTTGTTATTAAAATGTATAGCCCGAGGCTCTTTCAAGAAGTGTCGCTTTTGTTGGCCACGTTTAAAAAGTTGCAAATCAGATATACAGTTTTCTGGATTATGTCCTGGTGATGCGAATGCTATGTTGTCGAAATTTTATAAAATCACAAATTTAGAAAAGAAAAATTTTTATACTGTTTTTAGCAAGAACACGCCACGCACAGATTCTCTAGTCGCTAAAGTAAAGGCTGGGGTTTTCAAGGGTTAGCACACCTGTCGCTGCAAGAGGGCAGGGGTGACATGGAGGCCAAGAATCATAAAATGCACAATTGTGTCCCACTTGGGAATTTCCTATCAGACAACATAGCTGTTCAGACTTTGGATGAATTTCTCGAGTCCCGAAGGGGCCGGGAATTCGATATACCTATTTCAAGGAGATATGTTCGCCTCTAAGTCTAGTTTACCCAAAATTTTGAATCACTTGATTTCGATGAGTGATGGCCAAGTTATGGCCAAAACACAGTCATGGGGTCGAAGGGAAAAAATTGGACAACACCTCCCGGAATCAAAACCCACCTCAAAACCCATCATGGTCTGTCCGAAAAACCGCTTGGCCAACAAAGTCCAACATGGCCTTTCCAAATAGCCTCGAACCAAAATCGGCTCCAGACACTCGACCTTCAAAACTCCTGGGCTCTGACCGGCTCAAAATTGCCCCATTGGGCCCCGTGGCTCGGGTCTGACCCACATGGCCATTTATGACTCTTAAATGAAAAGGAACCCGAGGAGGAGAAACCCCTACCTCTTGGAGCGTGAAGCAATGAATCCTTCCGTTCTTGGTACCTACTCATAGCTCTCGTCGAGTAGACCAACTTTACTTCTCGAGATACTGAACTCCGGGAAAATCCCCCTTCTTTTTTTTCTCTCTCTCATTCCTCTCTCTCTCTCCTCTCCTCACTGCCCGTTTTTCCTCCCTTTTCTTCCCTTGTTTCGTTTCCTTCTTGCTCCATCCTCATCTCCTTTATTTCTTTTCAATTTCCTTTCCCATTTCTCTTCTTTCACTCATTCTCTTCTTCTTCCTAATCTATTTCTCTCTCCTCATTCTCCTCATTTTCGATCACCACCACCAAGACTGAAGTGCAAGCCTCCCACCTTCCTTCTTGGCGATTTGGCCTTACCATGATTTTTCTCATATTTTCCTTTTTTTCTTTATTCCATTTATTGCATCATATAAGATGTGGCTAAATGCAAGCCATGCATTTCGCTTGGACCACATGGCTTTTTCCATGTGTCACTCCATTGGGTTGCCACATGGCATCACATGATCATGCCATGTGTCACCCGACCCCCTATGCCTCGAAAAACATGAAGTTCAAACTGTCTCGGAATCCGACGAAATTCGATAGAGGCCAGGATGATTCCAATCCAGGAAGTCTGCTTCATCATCCTAGATCTAGCAATATCTGTGTTTTAGCCCGTACTATTCCAAATAAAATACACTGCTTTGCCCTCTTCGTAAAAAATGAAAATTTCTAGTTTTACATTCTTCCCTTAAAGAATTGGCCCGAAATTCCTACATGCACACATATACAACACATGCATACAGTCATTCAATTACCACATGACTAAACAACATACCTTCATCCTCAAATAAGAAAGGATAGGCGGTACGCATCATGTCCTTACGCTCCCATGTTGCCTCCTCCACTCCTAGGTGCCGCTATACACCTTCTACCAAATTCTCACAAATAAGGTCGAAATCTCTGCGCCGCATTGATCAAAGCATAATAGGTGATCCGAAATCAACAAATTTGTATCCTACCTTCCTACTGCTGTAGCAAAGCTACTACGCGATAGCCAGCTCTGTGGTCGAACACGTGGATGGGTTTTCTTCAGACAAATGATTTACAAAGTGAGTTTAAAAAATGGTGAATAATTGATTTTAAGGCTCTCAGGAAACAGGGGTGTCAATTGCTTCACAGCTGAAACCAAAGTAAGAAAAAAATATAAAATAAAACCCTTAAAGTGCTCCGCCACCGGTTTAGGTTTTAAGGGGCAAACCAACATGTCCCTGGGTCTTTTTCCTAGCTACGTATGATGACATACAGTCATTTCCCGACCTCGATCTTCATTCGCTTTAAAACCTAACCCTAAAATTTCTCTTCAAATGATACAAAAACTCACCCTACAAGAATCAGGAAACAACTAACTGATAACAAGGGATCTAGTGATAAACATCCATCAGAATCAAAAAGCTTGCCAAATACATTAGTGTGAGGGCGTGCTTAAGAGATTTAAACCTAGATTGAGAGAAATAGAATATAAATACCCATAAATCCGCGGCGTTAAAAACAGAGAACCGTGAGCGCCTCCAAACCCTAGCTACCAAATTTCCCTCTTCAAGGAGGAAGAGGTTCAGCCAACCATCCTCCGAGTTGTCATCCCTGTGAGGAGGTTCGTAGCCGAGAAAGGGAGAGAAAAGGAAAGAAAATGGGATAAAAGGAAGCAAAAGTAGGGAAACCGCGCCCACTCGCCTCTATCACGACGTGATTTTTTTTATTGCCAAACCTTGACTCCAGTCCCATACGCCCAAAGCAAGTAAATGGCAAAAAAAGCTATTACAAGGGATAATATGGGAAGAAACAAAAAATTGAAACAAACAGGCACAATGTGCCAGAACTGCAGTGTGGATGAATAAGGTTGGTCGGAGGCATGAACAAGTGTCATAGATGCAAATTTCGCAATGCTCCATTTTTCTTCACTTTTCGCTTCTTCTTTCCTTTCTCGGGATCCGACCGCAACGATGAGTCTCAACCCTGCCCTTCGTGTTCGACCGTCTACACTTCGCCTTTTTTATCTTGCAAAACTACAAAATTAGCCACAAAATGCGACGCAGAATAGTAGGACCTTAATGTGTAAAATCGAGTTAATTAGGAATGATTAGTATACAAAAAGCACTTTAAACCACACAAATAGTATTCAAAATAGAAATTCTCGGGGCACTAATCACCATCCATGATACGCACTACCCCTCCTCAAGGTCCCATATGTATCAATAATAAGCTCACTCAATCCACTACATGAGGCCTGGACCGGAGGTATTCTACGCAGGAGAGGCGGAATACGCTGAACACTTTGATAAACCCTGGGCAGCATTCAACCGATAAGCAACTATACCCACCCTCTCGAAAGTACCTCGAAGGGTTTAATATATCTCAAATATACTTTCCTCGCTACAAACCTGATCACTCATCTCTTAGGCATAACTTTCAAGAAGACATGATCTCCCACCTTAAACTCTGGAGGTCGTCGCCGTGTGTTGGCGTAACTCTTCTGCCGGCTCTGAGCCGTGAGAAGACATTTACGTATCAAGTCCACCTTCACTGAGGTGTCACTAATCAACTCTGGACCCGTGGTGTGATCTCTCTTCTACCTTAGTTCAATAAATTGGAGATCGACAATATAATGCCTCATGTGGCGCCATTCAGATATCATCGCTCGACAATCTAATAAGCATAGCGAACTCAATCAAGGGCAGCGCCCTCCTGCAATACCCGAGATCCGTGACGATGCTCAGATGGGTCCCCTCTACCACCTGGGTGATAGTCCTCTAACCCGACCGCCGGCCGCAGGGATGAAAAGCAAGATCATCCTCAATCGTGTCCCCTACGGCTCTTTAAACCTTCTGTAATCGAGTCATAATTTGTGGATCCCGATCCAATACTATGCAGACTGCGACTCCATGTAACCATACAATATCTCGTATGTAAACCCGCCACCCTCTAGTGTACATGTACTGGAATACTCAAAAGTCGCTTATTTCATCCCTATTTAAGATGGGGCTGAGTGCTACACTAATCATATGAATTGAGCTAATCGACATGTGCAGTCCACTTACACCACCGATTCCATTTCGAGATTGTTTTCGGGGTAGTTTTATGTGTCTTGGAAACTTCACAAGAATCTCGCCTCTTTATCAGGTCAAAAGTGAGAATCCTGGTGATTTCACCAAGCCGAGGCGCATGAAAATGCCGTTGAATTAAAGAATTCGCGCAAATAGACTTACAATGCAGAGGCAACACTGAGAATGTAGGAATGCGCACTTTCGCTTATGCATTGGCGTGGGGTTTTCGCAAGGATTCATGGTAATTGCAACCATAGCGAAAATTCGCAACTTGTTTAATTTCGCTTAGCGCACAAATTTTCGCTAAGCTAGCAAAATTCCTCGCTAACTTAAGCTGGGGCCTCGCCATGCCAATGAAACACCAGGTACATAGCTTAAAATCTGAATTTCTCGCTATGCCTTGTTTTTCGCTATGATAGCGAATTTCGCTTATCATACGAAAAATTCCCGCTTATGCTAGCGAAATTTCCCGCATAAATAAAATGGTCAGGCTCTCAGGTTTTTGAGTACTTTTGATTCCAAACGCCCACGCTTTGACGAACTACCATTTCATTCCTATCAGAATTTCATATTTTAGGCATTTTTGCCATTTCACACATCGGGGCTGGCTATATAAGCCCTCACAACTTTGTGAACCCTAATTTTTCACTTTTATTGAAGCTTTCCAGCCTTTAGTTTCAGTTAGCATTGGCTTCTCTTCTCTCCTCTTTCATTTTCGGGTTGCCAAACACACCCTTAAGGATGACAACTCAAGGGATGCTTGGGAAGGCTCAAGCCTTGAAGAGGAGGGTTACCAGCTCTGTTGTCGTGGTCTGCGCAGTCCTCATGCTTTAAATGCAAACGTACCGCATTTATGGTTCCAAACTTTCCAAAACTAGGTTTAATGCTATTTAATGTCTTTCCTTTCGTCAATACTTGTCATAGCTTTCTTAGGTTCAAGGCATTCTTAATGGTGATGCACCGACATTCTTAGATGTCATTTAACAGCCATTGAAGTCGAGTTGAATAAGGGTTTTCAAACTGATTGAACATCAATGCTCGCATTTGACTTGACTCAAATAGAGTGTTTTGGGTCAGTTTAATAGTTAAACAAAGATCCGGTTTTGGCTTTGACTATATGTCATTTGCCCTAATGCGAGGAAATAACCCGAGGACACCTTAATAACCCCATTGTATCAAGCTAGTGACCCAAGCCTTCAAGGTTACCATTTCACACCTTAATTTAAGCCATTTCGGGCCAACTAAAGGGAACAACCAACTCCCGTTTTTAAATGCAACCAAAATCCAAATAAGTCTCACCATTTTCAAACATGCTTAATCATTCGTGGGATGAAACCATCCCCCGTGTTCTAATTTCTAGACCGCTATATCAAGAATAGCTTAATTAATACAGTAGGAGGAACATAGGAAACAATTTTTTGTTGATTCCGGATCACCCTACCGTGGCACATATCAGAAGGTCATCTGCACAACTAGAAAATGTGCCCACTTAGTAAGCCGGTCCACTATCACCCACACCGCATCATGCTTCCGCGATGTCCTTGGCAAGTGAGTCCTAAAATCCATCGTGATATGCTCCCACTTCCACTCCGCTATCTCCAATGGCTGGAGTAGCCCTGCTGGCCTCTGATGCTCATCCTTAATCTGTTGACACGTGAGATATCGTCGAACAAAATCCCCAACGTGTCTCTTCATCCCGCTCTAGTAATACTGGCGATGAAGATCATGATACATCTTCGTGCCACCTGGATGCACCGCAAAATGAGAACAATGGAATTCCCGAAGGATCTCCTCTCTCAGTTTTTCCAAACTAGGAACCAATCCATCCTCGCACTGAAGACTACCATCCGTGTGAATGGCCCAACCCTTGTCACCCGTACCAGCCTGTACTCGGTCCTTGATAGACATTATCTCAGCATCCTGCCCCTAGGATCAATCACTCTACTCAGTAGGGAAGGTGTAGCCACTAAACTCCCCAAAACACCCGGAGTCCGTTCATTGTACTGTAAGCCAAACAACCCCACAGTCTCGAGCACCAACCACTCTCGGAAAGCCACACTAGCCAGTATTCCCAATGACTTTCGACTGAGTGCATCAGCCACCACATTTGCCTTATTAGGATGGTACTGCAAAGTAAAAGTCATAACTTTTCGATATTCTGATCCATCTCGCTACGTCTCATATTGAGGTCCCGTCGAATAAAGATATACTCGGGACTTCAGGGTCCAAAATACTCGAATTGCTCACCATATAAATAGCTGCGCCATAGCTTCAAAGCGAAGACTATACCGCCAACCTGTGTCACGCGTAGGGTAATTCCGCCGTGGTTCTTCAACCTGGCCGTGGAACCATGTTACTACTCTCCGACCGCATCGTAACACATCCCACCATCTTTCGAAGTACTCATAATATACATGCACTGGCCCCCTTGCGTGACTATTAGAATAGAGCCACAAAGCTCCTTTTAACTCTTGAATGCCCTCTCACACTGGGGTCATTCTTACTCATACTTAGTCTCCTTTCTACCAACTAGTCATAGCCAGTTAGCCGAGAAATCCTCACGAACCTCCCGTAATACCCCGCCAATCCTAAGAAATCGTGTATCTCAAGACCGACTTTGGCCTCTCCTAACTCATAACAAATCTACCTTCTCGTATTCACCGACACACCGAAACCGACACTACATGTCCCTGTATTCCTCACCTGCAAGCTAAAACTCACACCCCATCGAACTTAGCATACAACTAATGGTCCTTGAGTGCCTGAAGAACAATCCTCAAATGATCCTCATGCTCCTCCTCAAATTGGGGGTAGATCATGATGTCGTCAACAAAGACCACAACAAACTGATCCAAATAGGGTTGGAATACCCTATGCATGAGATCCATGAATGTCGCTAGCGCATTCGTCAACCCAAAAGGCAACACTGTAAACTCAAAATGCCCATACCGCGTCCTAAACACTGTCTTAGGGATATCTGCCTCCCTAACTCTCAACTGATGATAACCCTATGGTGAGGATTATCTCGAATGTGACTGCGGCCCCTCTCAACTGACCAAATAAATCATCAATCCCCAGAACGGATACCGATTCTTAACTGTGAACCCCGTTCAACTATCTGAGTCGATACACAGCGAAGGGTCCCATCCTTCTTCGCAAACAGAACCGGTGAGTGCCCCATGGTGAAGTGTCTGGCCTAATGAAACCCCGCCTAATAAATCCTATATCCTGACCTTGAGTTCTCGCAACCCAACCGGGTGCCATCCGGCGTGGAGTCATAGAAATGGGGCGACGTACTAGGTGTAACCTTACAACAAAGTCCACATCCCCCATGAGGTAATCTCGATACCATCCGAAGACATCCTGCACTGCAGAAACTACCCGAGGTGGACTCAACCTGCCTCACTGGCCCCTGGCAAGGCTTGCTAGCCAAACCCATCAACTCATTCACTCCATTTGGAGTCACACCGCACGGGGTGTTGACGCGCCTCCCGAAAAAGTCACATGAACATCGCGACGCCCCAACCAGGTCCGTCGACAACCCGTCAACTCGCGGAAGACTTTGACATGCCGTAACCCTAAGACCACACCATTTAGTCCTATTTTCCCCAGACCTGTGATTTAAAATCTGCGTAGTCTCCTTGTACAGGAGCTCTACCCAAAATACAACCTGTGCAATTACATGGCAACCTATCCTAATATTATGCAACGACCACACCGAATCCACATACGAGTAAAATATAAATATTGCAGCCAATTTACTCCATACTAAACACATAAGCATACGACCATAGACCATAGTCCATAAGAGTTTAAATTTACACCACTCATATACAAAAATATATCAAAATTAAGAATTTAATACATGTTTTACAAAATATAAATCAAAGCCAATAATCCAAATTTTCTTCTCATTATCGGGCCTCTAAAGGAGCGCCATCTCCCCGCACATCTTCAGACCAGCGGGGGAAGTCCCATCGATCGTGGCTGAGCAAATGCCCGCAGGATTGAAACTTGCCAAGGGCTACTCCCCACCTAAGTGCACATGCAATGGTCATACACAGCACATTCCAATCACGATTATGTCAATACTAGAATGGAATCTACATGATACGAATGAGATGCTACCCTCATGATCCCCGTACTCAAGTCCTCGCGACTTCTCCCAATGACACAATATGCCATGTATGAAAAACACCAAAACAGCATATTTGTTTTATTTGTGACAACCCTCCTGTATATTAATTAGTGGACATAATTCTGAGCACTTACTTTCATGGACAACCCTTCGATATATATTATGTATATATCCGATAATTTATCAGGGTGGACAACCCTCCAATATATAATAGCAGACGCACTAATAAAACCGCTTTATTCAAAATCCATGTTAGGCAACCTCCGAACATCTACAGACCTTTGTGGACTTTTGTCCCTAGACCGAAACCAAATATAAACACCAAACACAATGCTGATTTTCTCCATGCACCAGCAATCACTTCACGCGATGTAATTTGTGCATAAATGCAATGCAATATGCCATTGCCTATCACCATGCTACATATATATGAGTGCTATATGTACATGCCTACTCATGCATTTCAACTCATGCATCAATTGGAAAGCTATATCAATGAACACATAAATTTCGCAATCACACGATTCATGCCAACATATCAATATACATGCACAGCACAGAGCATCATAAGTCATTACCACTCGAGTAACGCATAATTTAACCTCTAGCCCACTGCGATATATCGTCCACAAGGAAACTTATAACAAGTCATGCAATGGCCTCAATCATACACAAACTCATGCATTTCCCTAAGTCTCATGGATAATTATATCAATATGCATATAATCACCAACCAACATACACCAAATTCAATGTATTAGACCACACGCGTCATCACAACCAAGCAATTTACACACTTTGTGCTATAATTAAATTTTTCAAAAAATATGTGGGCACCAAATGCCATTCACAAGCATACGGCCAGATTCTAAACTCAAGGGGATTTCCTTAGAGTCCAAGAACACACGAATTGTAGTTCGGACAAGAAATGGTCGTCCAAAATTGGAGGCCTTATATGAACAGCAACTTACGCGCACCAGCAGGGGCCTACTGTTTTTCATCATTTTCGGACATAATATGAGTCTAAATTACATTAAGTTATATATGGATGGATTCTAGACTCAAAGGGCTTTCCATAGAGCTAAGAACTGCACTGGTATCCAAGTTCTACAAAAAGTTATGGTTGTCCAAAGTTCGAGGCTTCACGTGGAACAAAGTGGAGAGACAACTTTAAAATGCGTTTTTCTGGTTCTCTAAACGCCATCCAAATAGTCCCTAAGGCTCAACAAAGACCAAAACAACTCCTAAATGGAAAATAAATCGAAAGGCAGAAGGTTCCTTACCTCAAGCACGAAAGCAACGACTCCATGAAGTCCCGCGAACACTTCGAACCCGAAGCTTCGACTCCCTCGAACCTCTCATGAACTTCTGCGAAACCCCCAAGAAGGCTCCTGCATCCACGCATAGCCCCTCACGAAAGTACTGACTTTAAGTCTCGGGGCCCGACGCGAGACACCACTCGAGTCTGATTCAAAGAGAAGTCAGGTTTTCTCCGACTCTTCTTCCTCAAAACGGAAATCTTCAAACGAAATTGCTGTTATCGCACCACGCCGTAGCCCCCATCGATGAACTTTAAATCTCGCCTCGCGGATCCGACCCAATCTCGACTCCATGATCGAGAGCAGGCTGGAGTTTCTCTCATTTCTCTCTAACTCACGCCCCTCACCGTCCCGCCGGCTCCCGCCCAAAAATCCGCTTCCTTCCTTTGTTCTAACTTAAATTGCTAAGTGTGTGGCCTTCTTGGCGCCCACACTGTGCTGGATCCCCGTCTATCCGTCTACCCCGAAACAATTTATTTTCGGTTCCGATTTAAGTTCAATTTATTTTAAATGAACTTAACTTAAGTTATTTCCTACCTCCCGAGATTCTCGTAAAAAACTCACCCCGAGATCAGACGCCATACCTTAAAATTCCCATGAAAATCCACACTGTCTTAATTCAACGAAATTTTTCTAATTCACTAGATTTCGCAAGATGAATTTAACGACGTAGTCCGTTTCGTCATCTGAGATCTAGAGAATTTTTCAAGCTTCCCTGAACTATTCTGGCAATTTTATTATTTTTGTCATTTTTCAGAAAAATTAAATTTTTTCATGTAGTTTTACAAATATCGGGCCCGTGTAGGCAAAGAACCCGACGATCACAAATAATGACGACCTGATGTGCCGTCAACCAATCCATTCCAATAATGACATCAAACTTTGACATATCGATAACCAAAAGGTCCACCGTGAGTAGAATCCCTAAGATCTCTAGCTCACAATCCCGACATATCTGATCAACCCTCACCCTAGTCCCTAGGGGAGAACTCACATGTAACGACTTTTCCAAGGTCCTCAACCTCTAAGCCCAGCTTCTTTCACACACCACACATAACACACATCTTGTTATGTTAATTCTATCACATAAAAACACAATGCAAGCAAGTTTGTTCCAATCCTATTCCAGGATCGCTCTAGGTAATCACATACCTAAACCCCGACATCGAAATGCGGATGCTCATATCGTGACACGCCTTTAATGACCATGGCCTAAACCTGTCCTCAAGCCCTAGGTACTGCGGTATTTCCATGCTCGATGCACCAGGCTATGAAGTCATATCGATGTAATGCATGTCCATCAGGCCCTAGGTATTCGAATACCTATGCTCGATACCGTCGCACGCCCCAATCCTCGGGGTCCGTCACAACCCGTCAATCTCATGGTAAAACCTGCGGATATCAAAGCTCTCGATATCACATTCATTTGTCTCATATATTGAGACCCATTCCTGCATATTTAATTCACAAATATACAAAATATATGATATACTATTTAATCAATACCCATTTATACCCTTTTATACAACAAAGGTATACATGTTTTGCTCTTTGGCTTCGACATAATACAAAAGAAAAACAAAATAAACAAAGCCGCATCCTGGCTCATCCCATGCTGCCCCATATGTGGGTCGATGCCCGCACCGACTCCACTCAAGGGGGTCCCACAATGGTGAGCAAAGCTCAAGAGAATAACTCCCACAAGGCCTACTCCCCATCTATGCACAATGCACGGTCGCGACAAACAAATAAACATCCAAGTAGTATCGTCTACATGAATGGGCAGTATGTCACATCAAATAGTTCATGCCTCTATATCCCACTACATTAACCATTCTTATCAACAGATTGCTGTCAAACAGATATCATAAGTAATAAAGCTCCATATTTCATGCCAATATATATGGGATCATATCAAGCATAGTAGTATTCATCAATCCATGACTAAACAAATAATGTCATACAACCTTCCTTTAGGGCTAACTCCATGGCAATTCTACCCAATACACAACTTACAACATTCCATGCAATGGTCATGTCAAAACCCGACTATTCACATCAACACAACCAAGCAACCTGCACACTTGGTGAAAAACATAGATTTTCAGAACGCCATGATCACCACCACCTCAGACAGGCACATGGTTGGAACTGACCGTCGGGGATTTCACAGAGCCCATGTCAACGCCCTAGATCGACGCAAGGTTATAGCCATCCAAGTCGAGGCCAACAATAAGAAAAATGACACCAGGTCCCACCCGAGAATTTCCGCCGCACAAATATAGCGTGACGTCAGACGGATGAATTTCTCTCGAAACCAAGGGGTTAGAATTCGATATACCTATTTCAAGGAGATATGTTCTCCTATAGTCAGCTACCAAAATCGAACCACCATCTTGCGCAGTGGCGCTATTGGTTACGCCAAAACACAATGCAAACATGGGGAAAAACTGACAGCACTTCTAATCAAACCCACCTCAAACCCAATGAATGGTCCGAAAACAGGCCACAACAAAGTCCAACATGCACTTTTCAGCGTCTCGAACCAAAATCAGCCGAATCAGGCCTTGAAACCACAATCCGGAATTTGTCAGCAACCTCATCGATCCTGTAGTGGTCGGCCCTACGGCCGTTCGGCCCTTAAAATGAAAAGGAACCCGAGTAGGAAAGCCCCTACCTCGCGGAGCGTGGCTTGCCGAATCCTTCCGTTCTTGGTACCTACTCGTGGCTCGTTGAGTATCTTGACTTTACTTCTCAGACTCTGAGAACTCGTCATTAGAACAGAGAAAATTCCCCTTCTTTTTTTCTCTCTCATTTCTCTCTCTCTCTCCTCTCATCACGCTCACTCTCCTCACTGACCCTTTTTCCTCCCTTTTCTTCCCTTGTTTGTTTCCCTTCTCTTCTTTGTTCCATCCTCATCTCCTTTATTTCTTTTCCAATTTCTCCTTTCCCATTTTCTCTTCTTTCACTCATTATTCTTTCTTTTTCCTATTCTATTTCTCTTCTCATTTTCTCCTCCTTTTCTCTTTTGGATCACTCACCTGTGGTGCCCCTCTCCCGGGGGTCCCGTTGACAACCCGTCAACCCGCGGAATACTCGTGGATGTCGAGTAACCCAACACCACACCACTGTGTCCCCTTTTCCGGGACCCATGACAATCGGGTAGAGTCTCCTTTGTACGGGGAACTATACTCAAAATACAACTTATACAATTACATGGCAACGCAGCGATTATTATAACGACCGCCTGAGGTCACATATGAGTAAATGGCCCACGTATAAGCCCATTATCCATACTCAAACATATAAGCACATGACTATAAAACCATAGCCCATAAGAGTTTAAATTACATCACTCTTATACAAAAAAATACAACCCATATATATTTACAAAATATATATCAAAGTCATAATCCGGCTTTCTTCATATTTGCGGTCCCGAATGCGGGTCGATCCTACACAGGCGCATGCACGGGGGTCCCACGGCCGGGGTGACGTGCCTAGTAGTGATAATCTCTACGAGGGCTACTCCACACTTTAAGTGCACATGCAATGGTCGCATAATCAAACACACATCCAAATTTAACATACACACATGTTTGCACGAATGTCTACATGCCATAGATGAGACTCGACTCACCATGCCCCATGTATTGAGCCCTCGTGAAGCCTTCATCACTCAATATGTCATTGGAGTAATATATCTGATCACTCAGAGCTCGTCTCATAAATATACCCAGTTGTGACAAGCATCACTAGTATTACCAATGATCCAAGTATCGAGCCCTCACCGGCTCCATTACCCAATGCAAGTGTCAATGGGTAACAAATCCCAAGTCAATCCCGACTCTTATCACACAACCTAAAGTCTATGGGATAAACATGATCGTGTGTCTTCTTTGGCCAACATAACTTTTCGGCTCACGCCGCGGGTCTCTTACACCCACACAGAACTTTCCGAATGATACCGCAGGTCTCTTACACTCATACAGAACTTTCAGATAATACCGCGGGTCTCTTACACCCATACAAAACTTTTCGGATCATACCATGAGTCTCTTACACCCAACTTGCTTCACCTAACACACATGACTTGCCATTTAAATGACCTTACACACTCGTGAGTCTATACCTTGGTCTTTGCCCCATTTTCCGAGATCACAACCCATTCACCAACACCGGTGAATAAACCATACCATGCACCCACACCCGACTCAACACGATGTGTCCGTGCATATGAAATGCATGATGCCAATGCATTCTCCTTCATGTTACATGTACATATGAGTGCTACATGAAACATTCACATACCATGGATAATTATAATTGATACATATAATTAACATCCATGCAATCCATCTTAATACATCATATAGCATATACTAACGTGACATTTTCACACAACATGCTATTCATATAAGTAATAACAGACAATAAGGTCACAATCTTGGACCCATCCAACAGGGTACCTCACGGTCCCTCCACAAACAAGAATCGGTTTGGTTCCATGCATCCATACATCATTTCATCACAAAACAAGCAACCCAAAATGGCCCAAATCTTGGACCCATATACAACAGGGCACCTCTTGGTCCCTTCACGGTTCGTCACCGAATTATTGGGATAAAACAAACCATAAAGCCCAAGAAGACATTAGATCACGGGATCAAACCAAACCTCGACACGAGACTAAATTTGCTGAAAATAGTCTCAAAAATCATGTCCGGACTGTCTGCAAACAATCTTGAAAATTTAGCCCGAACTGTGTGAAAACATTCTCGAATTTCAGCCCAGACTGTCCGAAAACAATCCCGAAAATTCCTAAAAATTCCTACACTCAGTCCAAAAATTTGAGAACTGAAATTTACGACCTTTCACGACCTCTAAGCCAATCCACAGCCATTAAATGGCCTTTAGGCTAGAAATAACACAAGTAGGAAAATTCTCTACCTCGTGGAGTTTGACGAAACTTCAAGATTTTGATGCCCACGCATAGCTCTTGATGCGCGGATAAACTTTGTCTCTTGCTCCGATGAAATCCTACGATCCAATTTCCATAAATCTGAAAAAGAAGTGAAGAGAAGAAAAATAAAATAAAATCTACGCACCTCTACTCTCTTCACGCTCTCATCTCTCCGCCTTACGACTTTTCCATGTTTTTTCTTTTTTATCCTTTTACATTTCTTATTAATCGTAATATTTTGGATATATGGTTCATATTGCTTTATTCGGGTCCGTTTCTTCACAGCAATTTATTCTTCAGGTTCGCGCATTTTAAATGAACTAAGCGAATCATTTCTTGGTTTTGAGATTTTCGTAAAAATCCTAGTCCCACTGAAATCACTTGACAACATCACCCGAACTGATCATAAAATATTCGCTTGTATTAGAATTGACGATTAAAGATTAAACAGATTTGCGAGACAAATTTAGCGACACGATCAGTTTCATTACTCTGGTCTAGAGAAATTTTTCGATTTTCAGCAAAAATTACGTTTTACCCTTTAAAAAAATTCGGATTTTTTTCTGGGGTTTCACACTCCCTCCTTAAAAGAATTTCGTCCCGAAATTCCACACATACGCATCATTCACATGCATATGCAACCTTATACAACTCCAAAACCGTGTCGGGTATGATAACCCGCCTCAGGTCACAATCACTGACAACCCGATGGGTTGTCAACTCATCTATGTCAAGAATGACATCAAAACTGATATCTACCACGAAGAGTCCACCATGAGCGAGAATCGCGAGATACATTTCTTGATAAAACATGTCGGCCCGATTCTCACCACCAGATCCCCTGAGGAGAATTTTCCAATACAATGGCTTTCCCGAGGCCTCAACCTCTAAGCCCAGGCTTCGAAGAAGGCTGATCCTCCTTCCTCTTCCCATAGGCTTTTCGCATCTGAATGCCTTGTGCGTCCTCCATCTCTCTCGATGGCCAGAGTTGTCCATGTCCTGTAGGTGGAGGCCCACAATCTTGCCCTGAATGGACAACTTCAGTCCATTCTCAAATCTCCAGACCTTGGCCATATCTGTGGCTATGTCATCACCAAAACGTGCCAACTCAGTGAATCTGGCCATGTACTCCATCACTATCATCGTTCCCTACCTCAGCTCTAGGAACTCTTAGGCCTTTGCATGTCTAGGAATGGCCGGAAAATACTTGCTCATAAAGAGCCCATGGAACTCTGCCCAAGTCATTGCCTCTAAATCCCTAGAGGTCTTAACTTGATCCCTTGCGGGACTGTACTTTCTATTTGGGCAGTGGCGCGATCTTAGGTTTGCATTGGAGGTAATACCATAGACTCTAATACCTTCTCAATTTGTCGGAACCAATGGTCTACCACCATCGGATCCCCTCCCCCTATAAACGTCGAAGGATGATGTGACTTAAATCTGTGGAGGTTACTCATTACCTCACGACTACCCGGCTATACTGCTTTGTGCAATGGCGTAGTACAACCCCGAAGCCTCGGCAAAGGCCTGGCCCGGTCAAATATTGGTAGTGTAGCTGAAGTATCTTATGGGCCGAATACGTCCGCCGGCCTGCGACTTGCCATCTACACATGTCAAATGGCAGCAAACTTTATTTAATTTCATTTCGATCCTAACTTTGTAATGCATGCCAGTACTAATAGACTTAACAACCATGGCGACCGTTCATCGCCTAAGTGGTGCTACTTGCCAACCACTCCTTTTATTTATTTCAATAAAATTCAATACTTTCAGGTTCATTTCATTTTCCGAACCCCTAAGGTTATAGTTCCTAACCTTAGCATTCCACTTCTTCCTATATACAATATGCCATGCATATAATTTTCCCGCGCAATAACCACTCAATCACATTTCCCATACATCATCTTTGTGTATAAGTTTTTCACTTATGATATTAATAGCACCTGAAAACACCTTGACACAAACATGGAACACATATCCGAACCATGACATGAAACACCATGCATGCGGTGGTCTAAACCGTCCCATGTACTCCTAGGTATTCGTGTACCTAAACTGCAATACCAAGCTACTTGACCTTGGTATCAATTTCACCCTGATAGCCATGCTTCAAGCCCGTGTCCACCGAGCCACTGGTAGTAAACTATGCCTGCTCTGATACCGGGTGTAGGCGCCCCTCTCAGAAGTCCGTTGACAACCGTCAACCCACGGAATACTCATGGATGTCAGTAACTTGAGCCTTTCACCATCATGTCCCTTTTAAAGGGACCCATGATTTAATAACAATCAGCGAGTCTCCTTTGTGCGGGAGCCCTACTAATCTAGCCTGTACAATTACACTTAACATGACCCAATATTATGTAGTACACCGAGTCCACATATGAGTAAAAATGGCCACGTAGGGCCCATATTCATACTCAAACATATAAGCACATGACTATAAAACCATATCCCATAAGGATTTCCAAATTACACATCACTCTTATACAAATAAATACAACCCATATATATTTACAAGCTATATATCAAAGCCCACCAAATCCGACTTTCTTCATATCTGCGGTCACGAATGTGGTCGATCGCACGACATTTTGAAAAGTCCCACGATAAGTGAAGCAAAGCCCGGTAGTGATAATCTCCTCACGAGGCTTCTCCCACCTAAGTGCACATCTGATAGTGGCATAATCAAACACACATCCAAGTGCCAACATACACATGTCTACGAATGTCTACATGCCATGAAAAGACTCGACTCACCATGCCCCATGTCACAAGATCTCGCCCGGCTCCATCACTCAATATATCATTGGTAAGCCATACAAAAGTCCTCACGACTCGTCTACAACATATATATTGTGATAATTGCTCCTTCAAGTAACCTGATAGCCCCGAATGCTCCAGCCCTCATCGGCTCCATTACCCAATCTGAGTGTCAATAGGCAACAAATCCCAGAGTCAATTCCGACTCTATCACCTGACTTTGAAGTCTATGTAATTAAACATGACCCGATGTCTTCTTTGGAGCACTTGAGAACTTTTCGGCTCTCTGTGGGTCTCTTACCTGGGAACTTTAGGATGATACCGGGTCTCTTATACCCACATCTGGGAACTTTCGGATATCTGCGAGTCTCTTACACCCATCTGAAACTTTCGGGATCCATACCACTGAGATTCTCTTACACCCAAATTGCTTCACCCAACACACGTGACTTTCCATTTAAATGACCTTACACACTCGTGAGTCTCTACCTTAGGGTTTGCCCCATTTTCCGAGATCACAACCCATTCACCAACACTGGTGAATAAATCATACCATGCACCCACACTCGACTCAACACGATGTGCCCGTGCATATAAAATGCATGATGCCAATGCATTCTCCTTCATGTTACATGTATATATGAGTGCTACATGAAACATTCACATACCATGGATAATTATAATTGATACATATAATTAACATCCATGCAATCCATGTTAATACATCATAGCATATACTAAACACTTGACATTTTCACCGCGACTATGTTATTCATATAGTAATACTTGCTAATAAGGTCACAATCTTGTGGACCCGTCGCGGGGGTACCTCCACGGTCCCTCCACGAGCAAGAACGATTTGGTTCCATGCATCCATACATCATTGCATCACAAAACAAGCAACCCTGAAAATGGCCCCAGTCTAGGTACCCTTATCTGTGGGGCATGGTCCCTTCACGGTTCGTCCTGGCCCAGAGTATTGGGATACGAAACACACCATAAAACTTGAAGACATTAGTCGGGATCAAAACCAAACTGGCTTGCCTTGAATGCGAAAATCTTTTTCGGTTATCCATGACAATCCTAAAAATTGCTTTCGAGCTGACTGGCATTCCGAAATTATTTCGGACTATCAAAAACAATCAAAAAGATTCCCTAAAAAATTCTACACTCCAATCAAGAATTTGAGGCCAGAAATTGAATTCTTCATGACCTACAGCAATCGTCTGTTGATGATAACAGTAAATAACATGTGAAGTGCTTCATGGACAGGTTGGCAATTTCAAGATTTTGGTGCTTAGCGTAGCTCGATGCGTGGATAAACTTTCTTTATAACTTCTTTCTGACGAAATCCTAGAGCTTGTTGTAAATAAAGCCAAAGAAGAAAAATAAAAAATAAAATCTACGCACCATCTCTCTCCATCTCTCGTCTCTGCGCCCCTTTTGACTTTTAATGTTTTTAACTTTTCGTTTTTATCCTTTTTTATTTTTTTATTTTTCTTATTATTAATTATTATTATTATTATTATTATTATTTTGGATCGTAGTTCATATTCTGCTTTATTCGGGTTCGTTTAAATAAAATGATTTATTTTTATCAGTTCACTTTGTTTTAAATGAACTTAGGTCAAAGAAAATTCTTGGTTTCGAGATTTTATTAAAATCTGCAAATTCACTAAGTTCTGACATTTATCGTCGAAACAAATCGTAAAATATTTGTTTATCTTAGAATCAAACAAGAAAGCTTTTCTGCGTCGTAGATTCATGAGCGAATTGCTGCAGCCGATTCGTTTCGTTGTAGAGATCTGAGGAATTTGGGTTTGATAAGAATTGGATTTTCTGCAGCTGAAAGAGTGGGATTTTCTGGGGTTTGCACTGCACTGTATAGATCAAATTAGAGCTTCCTCCCCACCTTCATGCTTACAGCCATTTGGCACCTATCGTGATTTTTACCGTATTTTCATTTATTTCTTTTATTAATTTTATTTAAATGCGTATAGATGTAAGATTAATCTCAAGCCCATTGCATTTAAGCTTGAATGGCATGGAGCTTTTGTCGTAGTAATCCTTTCCTTTGGAGTTACAACGCATGGCGTCAGCGTGATCGTGTAAGTATGTCGCATTTTATCTTGAAGCGTTAAATTTAGGTAATGCCGAATCTGACGAAATTACAATAATTAAGGTAGATTCCTTGAGGCAGGTCGATGGTGAAGTATGTTTAGATCATCAAGAGATCTAGAAAATTTGGGTTTTAGTATTTCTTATTTAATAATTATGTAGTTTCTTGGCTTTTTCGAAAAATGGAAATTTCTTGGGTTTTTACGTAGAGATGCAGAAAAATTAATCTTTTCTCTAGGGAGTATTTACGTAAATTCTCAGTTTCAATTTTAAGAAAATTTAAATTTAAATTTTCACAAGTTTCTAAAAAAAGAACATGATAGGTGAACATTTAGGTAAGAATTTTAGTATGTCATCCATTATACAGAGGTGAAGGTGAAAGTCAAATATCTTAAAGACTTGAGCTCAACACTATTGGCCTTCACTTTTAAATTTTCCTTTTCCTTTTTTAGAGATTTTGTGAATGTATCAAGGGGTTTTCCCGTATGAGCATAAATAACATGGTGCTTTGCACCTACAAAACTATTTCTTAGTTTTGTTTGGGTACATTTTTTTAAGTTAATAGCTTGACATGAAATTTTATGTAAGAAAATTGATATTTAAAATTTTGAAAATATGAGAAAGAGTAAAAAATTTTAAATGTTTCAATCATTTGAAATACTTTAGATAAATCTAAAGAGATTCTCATAGGGAATTTCTCTATTTTAAAATGTTGGATTAAAGATAGAAAGGGAAAGAAAAATGTCACGTTCACATTTAGTATATATTAATTAAAGAAAAATGTAAGACTTTAATTTGAAAACCATAGCCTCATTTTCTTGATTTTATTTCTTGGCCTCTTTTATTAGAAATGAGGGATGGTTTGGAAATTAACGCTGTTTTTCGACACTACCGATAAAATGGTTATTTAGCGTAGATCAGGTTTTTCATTTTTTAAGTGATTGTCGTCGGCTTTAGTCCTGACATGTGATTGTGGTTGTCTTGCTTCGACGTGTGGTCGTGGTCTTCTTGGTGTCGTGTGGTCGTGGTTGTCTTGGTGCGGTGTATTGGTTATCATCGTGGTGCAGCATTTATTTGTATGATGTCGATTCAGACAAGCAAAGTATATTTGATCAGCGATAAGAAATTAAGTCGATAATTCGTAATCTTCTGAAAATTAGATAATAGATCTGATATTAATATAAAATATATAAAATTTCAGTATCGAATGTATCTTTGAGTCGGGTGATTATCTTAGCACAGATGTTGTTTAAGTCATTTTATGATTTTTAGTGATTTTGATTATATGTTTTACATATATGTCTTATGGAAATTAGTTTGAATCGATAAAATTATTTTTATAACCCCGAAAAATGTTGGATTTAGGACAATTTGATTCTAGAAAATATTTATTACAGAAAAAAAAAGTGATAATAGTTTTATCATATTTTGTTTTATCACAAAAATTAAATATAAATAAAATATAATTAAAATTAGTTAAACATGTGTATATTTAAATTTATTTAATGTTTTATATAATGAAGAACAATAAGTGAGATAAATTTGAAAAAAAAACAAATAAAAATAATTTATTGACTTTGAATCTAATTTTTATTTTTTGTTATTGACTTTGAAAATGTCTGATTGTTATCGTCTCATAGTTAAGAATTAATTGTCATTGGGACTTTGGTTGATTGTACTTTGAAGATGTTTATGAATTTATTCATTTTTTTTTTAAAATTTCTTGGACGAGAAATGAGCTTACCCTTTTTTTTCAATTTTATATTAAAAACTAAAGGTTTGAAAATATTTATAGTTTCGAATATTTTTTTTTATCATTTCTTGTTTTCCTTTTAGATTAAACATGCTAACAAGGATTTGGCATTTATAGAAAATATTAAAGGAAGAAAAAAAATTTCAACAGAATAATTAATAAATTTTATTTTTTATGTTCAATTTTTATGAAAAATATTCAAAGAAAATATAATTAAAATTATTAAAAATTTATGTATTTTAAAATTAATTAATTTTTATATACATGAGCTTTGATAGAAGACCTGAATTTAGTTACATATATATAGATGCTTAATGTAACAAAAATAAATTAGATTGTATTCTAAGAAAAATTATAATATTACATAAATATATTATATTTAATAAATTAGCTAGGATTAAATGATTGAATATTTGAAATTTAGACATAAAACTATATGAAAATAATTTATTACATTGAATCCATTTTTTTTATTTCTTTCAATCTCTACTCTCTTCACTTCTTTCTTGATATTTTTTTTAATACTTTTCAAAAATTAAACATTAAACACAAACAATAAGTTGTGAAAAAAATCTTTCTTTTTTTTATTTAAACCCAGAAATAAAGAGTATTTTTAGGTTCTCTTTTGTGGAAAATCATTGGCTAGAAAACTAGCTAGTGGTTTGTCCTTTTTTTTTCTTTTTTTTTTAGTTTTTCTTTTAATCTATATATTCAAAAAATATTATTACTTTATTCTTATCATACATGTTTTTTTTTCTAATTTTTAATATCCTAATTTTTCCATGTTGGAAACTCAATTGTATCATGACTTTATTGAGTCGTCAAAGTCAAGCTTTATATTATTTCATTTTCCCCTTTTTTCACAAAAATGTTTCCCCACTTGTACCTAATATGGACAAGCTTTTCAGTCTCATTCTCATCTAATTTAATTAACTACAAATCAATACAAATACAAAAAAAAAATATGCATGGCTTCCCTCCAAAAATACTTTTGATACCATATTAAATTATTAACTTTTTTAAATTCTAAGCTTGTAACTTAACAAAATACATTAATTAGGCATTTTGGAATAATTAAAACATGCAATATAATATTTCATGGACTTTTATGATCTAATAATGGAGTTTAATGGTTAAGAATTTAGGTTTAATATTAATGTAATTAGTAGTTGATCTTTATTTTTAAGGTAACAAATATAAATTTTAGATTTTAACTAATTATTTAAAAAGACATGTAGATAATTTTGGAGGATAATTTTTTTTTTTATAATGTCGATGTTTTATGGCGTCGGCAGTTGGAGTTCTGAAGTGGTAGTCGTATTTATAAATGTTATCATTTCTTGTTCATCAAAAATCAGTCTTTAAATGATATCGTATTTATAAATGTTGATTTACATTTCTTGGTCGATTTGAAAAATTAGTATTACTTTTCGTTTATTTATGGCCTGCTTGGTTGTTCGAATAATAGGTTATGGTATTCGAAAGAGTTATTATATAATTCTAATATTATGATAAATGGTTTAGTGGAATTAATGGTAGATATGAGTATAACTACCTTTTTAATGGAGTTGAAGATTTTATTTTATTTTCATTTAAATCAAAAAGACAAATTATTATGAATCCTTTAGCATAGAGCTCTCGTGTTCTTTGGGCACATCTAATCAACATATATGAAAAATTTATATATATATATATATATATATATATATATATATATATATATATATATATATATATATAATTTGTTTTATATCCTAATTGGAAAGAAAATAAAACTCTAAAAACTTCATGTCTATTCAAGATGGTTCATTTGAAAGAGACTTTACCGCGTTTGAAACTTGTAGCTTACAAATTATTCTATCGCCTCATAGAAGTCAAGCTCGAAAGGGACACTATATTTAATGTACATATGATAACATTATTTCATTAAACCACAAACAAGATATCCAAGAATGCAAATGGATAAGGTGCATAATTTTGTGGAGGAAAAACAAAGTAAATAAAATAAAAGTAATCAATCTAAATATATGGATTGATAGGAGGAACATGAGTTAAAGCATTGAGTTGATTCTAGAAGTTTACATCTATTATGAGTGTCATTGAGTAAGTATAGACGGTGTAAAGATATTGGAATAAAAGACTATTAAGATAATACCTTTGAGTTCATAGGTTGTGCTTTTATTTTTCTCTTTTGAATTTTAAGCTATATTTGATTCTTAGAAATTTTAAGGGGAAATATAAGGGAAATAAAATAAAGAAGAAAACTAGAAGGAAAGAAAAATTGATAACAAAATAAAAGGAGAGTTAAATTCAATATATGATTTTTATTTGTTACTTCAAACTTATTTTATTTATTTTTATTCATCTATATAAAGATTAAAAAATTTTAAAATATATAAATTTTTAAATGATTTATTTATATTTAATTTTCTTTGAGATTTTTCATAAGACAACAAAACATGAAAGCGTCTTGCTTTAATATTTTGTGACACGAATCTCGAGGGTGCGTCAATGACCCGTCGGCCGGAAGAATTTGTGGATGTCAGATGGCCGGCAATTCAGATTTAGGTCACTTTTCGGGACTAGATTCGCGAAATCGGGGCGAAATCACGCTGTACGGGGAGGCTCTGCCACGAATGGCAATGCGATTTCGCGCGGCTGTCGAATATTATCTGACAGCCATGCGGGTTCGCGAATGAGTAAAAATGGCCACGTATGACATTTATCCATATAAATACAATCTATATCAGAAACCAGAGTTATTAAGTCATTTCTTATCCTGAGCATTATATTAAAACTAACGTATTATAATGTAATATCTGAAACATGGATCAGGCCACAATCAGGCCCGCCGTAATCATTGGCTATGGGGCGCCATCCCGCATGCACATGTCTTGGCACTTGAAGGGAGTCCTGACAGGGTATTGCTTGGCAGAGTAGAGATAAGTCTACAAAGTTATTCACGTCTAAATGCGCATGGATAATTAAACAATCAAAACGCCACGCCCAACCTAGGACATAGGAAATCCAATGCGAATCCTCGCATGTGGGCCAGAGGCGAGCTGCATCATATCTTGCGTATATCAGTCTCATGCATTTCCACTTGACGTCACGTTTTCATAGATAAGCCATTTTAAACATAGGTATTTTTGTTTACCCGTGAATGACCCTCGGAAATATAAATAGTGGACACACTAGATAATCCATTTTGTGGACAACCTGGGTAATATGTCGATTAGGCGTCGGGAGCGATTCTACGATATATAAACCAGCCTCCGTGTATATCAGTCAGGCATCTTTTCAGAAGCCCGAGTGGCGTTTATATGGACAAGCGATAGATGTATGTCGATCGGGCGTCTTTCAGATGATTGGCGTTACAAGATGGCCTCCAGATGTATGCAGATGGGCGTATTAGCGATTGACATAATATGGGCGACCTGGAGTGTATATCAATGGAGCGTCTTTCCAGGCGATTGATATTGTGTGGACAACCGCTCGATATTGCTTAGTGGGCGTCTTTAGATAAATAATATTGTTGGTCGGCCATAAAACAATTCTGGCAGCAAATGCGGCTTTCCAGCTCACTCTTTGCATTACAGGGTTATGATATATGAAATGCAATGAGCCATTTCCATTTCCTTAACCCGTACAACACCATGGCCAGTGGTCCTCCATTGGACAAGTGAAGTGCGAGTCCATAGCCATTCAGCGAGGATGGTGAATGACAACGACTACCAGCACCATGCGATGTCGTGCGCGGTCACGTCTGATTGTGCCATTGCACTCTAAGTCATGCCGTGTATAAAAAGGCGCCTGCGTGGACACCTTTATCGCATGCACTCCACCGTGTACCACAGGCGTATCATGTCTAATGCACCTGAAGTCCATACATTCATTAAACATTTAATATACATGTAATTAAATCTGCATTTATCGTTCGTATCGACCACGTCAAGCGAGCATGCATGACATTGTTCAGGCAACTACTTGGGCAATTAATGTCGTGTCGAATCCTAGGCTACGTCATGGCGCGCAATCCCGATAAGCTAGCCTCTGGCATGCCATGCGATAGCCATGTCCGCACGAAGAACACATCCCACCAGGCCAGTATGTTGGAAATGTATATTGACATCGAAGCGTGACCTTATCTTAACGAGAAATGTCGTTTGTTCGATCGCACAAACACATACTAACATTGTCAAGTCACTACCTAGGCGAGTAATGACCCTTTCGTTTACTGCTAAGTGCAATTCATGGCGTATCATGCGCGCAGATATTTCTATTATAACAATATAATGGCCACTTGGCTTACATAACTTTCCTCGCATCGCACAACTGACAATTAGCACATTTGTTGTAACAATCAATTTTTCAACAAGGATGTGAGCACCAATTCACCGTGAAAATCATATGAATTCAGATTCTAGACTCCAAGATCTTTCCATAGAGTCCAAGAACACCCCAAACGGAGCTCGGACGAGAAAGTTATGGTCGTCCGAAGTTGGAGGCCTTGTATGAACAGTGACCAACGCACGGAACCAGCAGGGGCCTACTATTTTTCTTAAATTTAGGACTGAATATGAGCTCAGATTTTATCAAGATATATATGGATGGATTTTGGACTCAAAGGGCTTTCCATAGAGTCCAAGAACACCCAAAACGGAGCTCGGACGTGAAAGTTATGGCCGTCCGAAGTTGAAGGCCTCGTATGAACAGTGGCCCAGACAGCCGGCGTAGGGGAAACCCACAGTTGCTCACAGGGCTCCTTTAAAGCTCCCCCATACATGCTTTATTTTTTCTGCCCCAGACTCATCCTGAAACAACCGCTTTCCTGAAATGACAAACCCATCCCAGGTGGAGTCCACAATTTAGCCATAAACATAGCCTGGCTTCAAATCGAACTCGACTTAAAATCAGCTTCAAAGCTACCCCGAAAAAAGCTGGACATCATAAGCTCCAAAACCGGGGAAAATTCGATTTTTGTGTCGGGAGCATAGCCGAAGACAGCCCTGAGGCTCAGCCAAGACCAAAGCGGTATTTAGATGAAATATAACTCAGTAGGGAAGGTTCCTACCTCTTGCGTAAGACGAAACTTTTGGAGTCAGACCGAAGACCCATGGCCTTCAGAACCTTTCGAATCTTGTGAAAATTAGCGATTTCGGTGTCGCGCGTTGCGCCGACCGATACTCGGGCTTTAAGTCTTGGCTGATGGAACAGAGCCTCCGTCGTAGTAAATCTTAGAGAGAAGGTAGAGGCTTCCTCATTTAGATTTTCTTACTCGAAGCCGAGAAATCTTGGTGGCTGCGATGTTATTAGATCTTGCGTAGCGTAGCCGCCGTCCAGTAGGTGAACTTTAAATCTTATTTCGACGGATTGAGCCGCTTTACGTCTTCATAGATGTCAGAGAAGGTAGAGATTTTCTGTAAGGCTCGAAATTGATTTACGGAAAAAGGCGAATCGTAATTTTAGTTCCTGAGTGTAATTCGAGTTAAAATCAAATTTATTCTGAATCTCGGATAATGAAACGGATTGCGCCGTTGGAATCGTCTGCATGAGAAATCTATTGCGCGTAAAATTTCGTCCCAATTCGGGACGGTCGGGTCTGTATGGCACGTTTTTCGACGTGCTGGTTTGGGTGTCGTAAAGCGATTTTTCGTGTGACAGAAGTCGCATATAACAAAACTCATGTCATATAAAATTGGTATGAGTAGAAAGGAGAGAGAGAGAGGAAAATGGGCCAGTAGAGATAGTCTTGGGTGTATTGGGGAAAGAATAGCGTAGATGTCATTATAGAAATTGATTTAAATGAGGAAAAGGACAAAATAGTGAACAGTTGTCTCTTGGCTATCGAGGAAAATGTGGGGAGGAAGAAAGAAAGGGAGAAATAATGAGAAGGTTTGATTTCGTTTTTAGAAGAGAGTGTAACACCCTTCTGGGTTTACGAGCGATCAGGCCAGGTCGGCGGTCTTCGGAATGAAGGAGAAGCTGCTCTGCGGAGAGGGGGCCGCGTGGGTGCGGATTGGGTTTTAGACAAACTCTGAGGTGGGGTTTCTCCTCTTGGGTTTGTCTTCGTTTAAATCTATGTTAATGTTTCGGTTGGTTGAGGCAGGCAGCCAGTTTGATCGGTCCCAGACGGGGCCAGGGTGTCTCAATTTTTGGAGCAACGAATGGAGCCGGTAGGTGAGTTGTCTGATTTGTTTGGGTTAAATGGATGATGGTGTTCAATAAAATCATGTATTGGTTTGTTTGAGGCGAGTAAGGCGAAGTGGCCGGGTTCACTAAGTGAGCCAGATGATTTGTGTTTTGATAGGGCGTGCTTAGGGGTTTCTTGTTAAACGATGTTCTCAAAAATATTTTTGTGAAAATATGTGTTTAATTCGAGTGATTTAAATTAAATTCTTTCGTGTTTGATCATTAAGCGAGTGAAATTTAATTTTGATGTATGAAAGGAGAATTTACATGACATGATTGTGTGAATTGATTGTTTGTAAAATATGCATGTTTATATACTACGTAGATGAAACTATGTTAGATTTGCATCACATTGCATTTCATATGTGGCTGGAACACCCTGGGGCCCATAGGAGTGAGTCAAAGTAGGGTTGATCTAGAAAGCAGTTCGGAGGGTTAATGCAAATATTAATTATCGGATAATTGATTAAAATGTCGATGTCCGGACGGCGATTGATATTCGTAGTTAGTCATGAAGTAATTAAAAATATGATTGTCGAGGCGGCGGTGATGTCGTGGTAGTCCACGAACCAAATAATATATCCCGATGATCGGACGGCTGTTGATATATACACGCCGGAGGGTTGTCCGCGAAGCTAGCAAACAAAGTGCCGTACGAGGGGGCAGGCGAGTGTGAGAGAGTCGATAATTCGGGATGCGAGTTAGTCGTATTGGCGTTCAGGTAGGATCATCGTTTGCTTGAATGTATGTTTATTTTGAGCAGGTGCCGCTGTTAGGTGGAGAGTAGCGCAGGGCGGTCCGCTATGCGGCGTCATTTCCTTTTGTCGGGGATATTTTGCAGTCCGAGGGCGTGCGGGCCAGTACAAATCTAGAGGCTGAGTTTAGAAGAAAAGCAGGATCGTGGCTTTGGTTTTGTGATGTATACATGTATTAGAATGTTAGAATTTTAATATATGTTGTATAAAAGAGAATTGATTAACTCTTTTGAAACTATTGGATATAGTTGTTGTATTATGATGAGTATTGTGAAGTACAGTGGTAGTTTCTTCAAATGTTGTAATTATATTTAGTGCTTGGGACGGAGTTTAAATGCGAATTGATGTATTCGAATTAGAGCTCTCCATCCGAAAGGAGACCGCAGATTTTAAGTGGCGTCGGGTAACCCAGGCAGCCATTGTGATGCGGGTTGACGGGTAGTCAGCGGACCGGAGTTTGGGCGTCGCATTTCTCCCTCTATCTCACTTCTCCTCACTCTTAGTTTTCCACACAAAAAAATGGGATTCTTCGCTTTTTTTGTCTCTTCCCTAAGCATAAGTTGGACGTGGGCCCTTCTGCGCCACGCGTCTACACATCAGGGTTCGTTTACATCACCGAAGCGATTTGTTTTTCGTCTCGATTCGATTTATTTTAATTGAAATTAACGTCGTTCACAACTGCCGAGATTTTTAAGAAAATCTGTTCACCGGGAGTTCTTAAATCATAACGAAAGTCGTAAGAATTCGACTCACCAGGTCGAGTGGAAAGCTTTCTGAGTTCTTTCGTTTTAAATGAGACGGTACCTTATTGTGATCAGTTGATAAATCAGAACTGAGAATTTCACGAACTTCTTGACGATTTTAGCGATTTATTATTTAATTTTATACTTTTAGAAAATTTGATTTTCGGGGTTCTGATTTTCCTTTATGTCGTTTCATGTCGAATCTGACCCAAATATCCTAATTTTACGATCTTTAGAACCGCAACAAAGTGCAGTGAAACTTTCTTTGAATCGTAGAAGTCGAGCTTTTTGTGCTGCATGTCATCCCCAAATACGTGATCTCATACAAAAAATAGTTTTAATGCGTATCAGCTTATGAAATACATTAATTAGATTGTTTTAGAATAAATCAAATGTTTAATCTAATATTTCATAATTTGTATGCTCTTAGTATGGAATTTAATTGTCAAGGTTCTAGGTTTAATATTAATGTAATTGATAGCTAATCATTATCTTTTAGCTAACAAATATAACTTTTATGTTTCAATTTATAATTATTTAAAAGACTAGATAATTTGGAGGATGATTTATGACTTTTTTTATTATAAATGTTTTAGGAAAACATCTTGAATGACTCCTGAGCTCGTAGGGTCATATTTTATAAGTATTATCATTTTCTTATACTCATAGAAGTCAAAGTCTTCCGACATGTCCCATCAAGTAATAAATGTTCACCTACATTTTATTTAATTAATTTTAAAAAATTAGTATCCCCTTGAATCTATTCATGCTTTGGTTGAGGGAGTTCAAAAAATAGATTATGGTGATCACATGAGTTATTTCGCAATTCTAATATTGTGATAAATAATCTATTGGAATACATAATGACATGATGATAATCTTCTTATTTTTAATTTTTTTTTTCCTATTTTGAACGAAAGACAAGTGTGAATCCTCTAACATGGGCTTAGTGTTCTTTGAGCATGTCTAATCCAACAGATATGAAAAGAGTTTTATACATGTAATTGCTTTACAATCTGATTCAAAGACTCCAAAAGTTCATGTCTATTTTTGATGTCTCATATGAAAGGGACTTTATCGTGTTGGAAATTTGTAGCCTTACAAATTGCTCTATTGACTCATAAGTCAAGCTTAGAGAGGAACAATATTTATACATGTAATTACTTTACAATCTGATTCAAAGACTCCAAAAAGTTCATGTCTATTCATGATGTCTCATATGAAAGGGACTTTATCGTGTTGGAAATTCGTAGCCTTACAAATTACTCTATTGACTCATAAAAGTCAAGCTTAGAGGAACAATATATTTAATATCATAAGATAATATTATTTTGATTGAAAAAACACATACCTACTAAATATCCAAGAATGTAAGTGGATAAGGTATATAATTTTGTGGATGAAAAGCAAAGTAATATGAATTGATAGAAGGAACATGATAGGTAAAAAATTAGGTTAATTTTAGTATTTGTAGTGTCAGCATTTATAGAGAAGCGAGTAAAGGTTAAATATCTGAAATCTTGAAACTCCAGCGTGTGAGGCACCGTGCGGCGTAGAGCGATCGTGACGTAAATAAGTTGAGCTAGCCTTTAGAGCATGTTTGATTTATGAAAAATCTTTAAGAAAGAAAAAAAAATCTGAAAGAAAATAATTTTTAAGTGTTTAGTTGTCTAATAAAAAAAAATTTAGGGTTGCGTTCTCATAAAATATTAGGAAAGAAAAAATCTTTGAAATAGTTTTACTTTGTGTTTGATTCTTAAAAAATTATAAGAAAATCAAATATAAATAAAATTCACTTAAAAATTTAAAATAATTTAAAATTATTTAATCTTTATAATGTGAGAGTTTAAATAAATAAATTTGATTTAAGGTATGAAATAAAAATATTATATGAAATTTTATTTTATTTTTATGTTCCTTAATTTTTTCTTCTTTTACTTTTCTACTTCTATTTTCTTTCCTTTAGTTTTTACTCAAATTTTCGAGAGCCGAACATAAGCGCAAAGAAAATGAATATAAGTAATTATTTAAAAACTTACCAATTCTTACAAACGTTGGGGCACCATCCTTGCATTTTATTTAGTAAAAGTCTGCTTTTGATTCAAACCTAGAAAATAATTGATAAAGTTGTAAGGCAAAATAAAAAAAATGATAGGGATAGAATCTTGTTCTTTTTTCATCTATTTTTCTTAATGGTCTTTGTTATCAAGGATTGAGGTCTACGTAGACTTGCTTTTAAGGTTTTTGTTTTCTTTTTTCTCTCATATTGTTCCTTCTTTATTGTAATAGCACCTGACTTAATATGAATGTAATTAAGATTGAATAGTTTTCAAAATTTGTGCTACAAACTTATTTTTTTATATTTCAAATATATTTTTGCTAAAATGTCATAGTAACCATTTTAACAATCCAAATTCAAAGCATGGTAGGTACAAATTTAATAAGTTACTTTTAAAAAATATATTTGAAAATAAATCAAAGCTTGGTTTAAAAAAGAAAAGAAAAAAAAAAAAGTCACATTTGTGAATATTGAAAATGTTCGTAACGAGAATAGGTAATAATTTTCTAATGTTAAAATTTGAACAGTGATACGTTGAAGGTCCCATTACCCTTTTATGGAATGTGCTGGAAATTAGTGACAAGAAAAGTCTTACTTTAATTCGGATTTTGAAATTTCCAACCAAGTTCTCCACGCTTCATCATGTGTTCATAAATTGGAGTGTTCTCACCACCATTTCTCTCACCTCAACTCACTCTCTCTCAATTTCCTTCGAAAGAATAATGACGTCTAAACTCCTACTGCTTTGGTTTCTTTTCTTCCACTCATGCTCTCACCTTCTTCTTTCCTCCTCTTTCTCTTTCTCTAATTCCACCAAAATCTGCCCTCATGGCCAGGCCCTTGCTCTGCTTCAATTCAAGCAATCATTTTCTATCGATCGCCAAAATCTGCCCTCATGGTTTTGCGATGAGTATGGTGGTACCACTTCTTATCCGAAAACAGAGTATTGGAAGGAGGGTAGTGATTGCTGCTCATGGGATGGGGTCAGTTGTGATTTGGTGACTGGCCATGTGATTGAGCTCGACCTCAGTTGCAGTTGGCTCTCTGGAACCATCCATTCCAACTCTACCCTCTTCCGCTTTCCTCATCTCCAAAAGCTTAACCTTGCTTTCAACAACTTCAGTGGGTCCTCTGTTTCAGCTGGGTTTGGTCGGTTCTCCAGCTTGACGCATCTCGACCTCTCTTTCTCTGGATTTTCAGGCCTAATTTCATCAGAAATCTCTCACCTCTCCAACTTGGTTTCACTTGATCTCTCTTGGAATTTTGGAGCAGAATTTGCCCCACATGGCTTTGATTCTCTGGTTCAAAATTTAACCAAGTTGCAGAAGCTTCACCTCTCTGGTATATCCATCTTTTCAGTTTTTCCTAATTCCTTGCTAAATCGGTCTTCTTTGATATCCCTACATCTCTCCTGGTGTGGATTGCATGGGAGATTCCCTGACAATGACATTCATCTTCCGAAACTCGAGCATCTCTACTTAACGAGAAATTCTAACCTCAGTGGAAACTTCCCACGATTCAGTGAAAACAATTCCCTTATTGACTTGTCTTTATCATCCACAAATTTCAGTGGAGAGCTTCCAGCTTCAATGGGCAATCTTAAGTCTTTACAGACTTTGGATCTCTCAGAATGCCAATTCTCAGGGTCAATCCCCAGTTCAATCAGCAATCTAAAGTCTTTACAGATTTTGGATCTCTCCTGTTGGGGATCGATCGACTATCTGGGGTATTTACAGATTTTGGGTCTCTCCCGTTGGAGATTAATCAACAATCTGTTGTCTTCACATATTTTGGGTCTCTTCGGGCATCTCTCTGATTGCCAATTCTCAGGGTCCATCCCTGCTTCTCTAGAGAACCTCACACAAATCACTTTCTTGAGTCTCTATGGTAATCATTTTAGTGGTAAAATTCCAAATGTTTTTGATAATCTTAGAAATTTGATTTCATTAGACCTTTCCAAAAACAATTTCAGCGGTCAGATTCCACCATCAATTGGAAATCTAACAAACCTTCGTGTCCTATTCCTTCTTCTATATATGGGCTTTCAAGTCTATCCTATGTGAGCTTACGGTATAATTTGTTCAATGGGGCAATACCATCTTGGTTGTATACTCTGCCATCATTGGTAGAGTTAGATCTCAGTCATAATAAATTCACTGGTCATTTTGGTGAATTCCAATTTGATTCATTGGAAAGTTGATTTGAGTATGAATGAGTTACAAGGTCCGTCCAACTTCAATATTTGAACTTGTGAACCTTTCATCTCTTAAACTTTTTCCAAATAACTTGGTGGTGTTCTGGAAACAAGCAAGTTTGAAAAACTTATAAATCTTATTTACCTTGATCTTTCAAACAACATGCTCTTGTTGACTATGTCCGTTCATTCCAACTCCATGTTACCCAACATTCACACTCTAGACCTTTCAAACAATAACATTAGTGGAATGTTTTCATGGAACGTGGGAAAGGATACATTGTTCTACTGGCGAATCTCTCCTATAACTCCATAAGGTTTGAGATGCTTCCCATGGTCTAGTGCATGCACTCCCATCTTCATTCCAACTTGCTGCAAGGACCACTTCCTACTCCTCCAAATTCTACATTTTTCTTTTCAGTCTCCCATAACATATTGAGTGGAGAAATCTCACCGTTGATTTGCAAAGCGAGTTCCATGGGCATTCTTGAGTTGTCTCATAACAACTTTGGTGGCATGCTTCCTCATTGTTTGGGAAATTTTAGCAAAAATTCCTCGTTGAATTTAATGTTAAAATCAATTTCTACGCATCATTCCTCAAACATTTTTGAAGGGCAATTTTACAGGAATTTCGACTTCAATGGTAATCAATTGGAGGGCCTAGTACTGATCTTTGATCATGTGTAGAGAACTTGAGTTCTAGACCTCGGAATAACAAAAATAAATGACATTGCTTCCCCATTGGTCGAGCTCTTCCAAAGTCAAGCCTGCTTTGCGCTCTAATCATTTCCATGGTCATAGGGGGTTTCCAAATCAAATCCCCATTCACAGCTTCCAGTTAATCATCGATTCGTCACAATGATTTCGAGTGGCGATTTCATTCTGAACAGATTTCAAAGCTTCAAAGCAACAAACGAACATGTATGAACGTAACACGACAAGAGAATACACGGAGACGATGATTATCAAAGATTCCACGATGGGGCGACGATAAGTGAGCCAGAGATTTGAATCATAAAATCTCACTACTTTCACAACAATCGATTTTTCGCAATAAATCAAGGAGTTGATTCCGTGAGCGCGTCGGGAATCTTAATTCACTCGGCGCTTCAACTTCTGTCTCATAACTACCTCACAGACACATACCATTATCTTTCAAAATTTGTGCACGCCAACTTTCTATCTTTCTTCTTCAAACAAAGTTCTGAACATGGTAATTCCTCTAACTAACAAGTTTGATGTTTCGAAGTTTTCAATCTTTCTCAAAATCATCTTATCGGTTTTGTTCTCGTTAGAATGCAATTTCAAACATTTAAATGCATTCATACTACTTAAAACCCAAGATTGTGCGGATTTCCACATCGGGGTTAGACAGACAACTCGACGGCATTAGAGCCTTCACAAGAAATAAGCCAAAGTTCGAAATGTGATTGACGTAAAACGCCATCGATGTGATACGATGTGGACTCCGGTGCGGGTTTTCATTGCCTCATTTTCTGCTTTAAAACCCGAATTCGCCACATGATTATCGTATAAGAACATTCACAAAGATGGTCGAAGGAAAAAAATGAGCACTCATAGTATGAGGAACACAAAGAAAGCTAACTTGTTCCACTCTCATTTTATTATAAAAGCTGCTTATTGCAAATGGCTTTTATATTTTTATGTGAGCAAATAATCTATTTTGTCATTATAAATATAATCTTGTTTATGACATTGAAATAATTTTTTTTCCTTTTTTTTTTTTTTTTTTGTTTTTGTTTTTGTGATAATGCAATATTAGTGATTCATTGATTCCATTGATGTTTGGGGGCTTTTGGATGATCTTTATGTATATCATATCAGAGATAAAAATATGTTTTTCGACAATAGAAAATTGCCAGGAGAAAACAAGTTCTACTACACATACAAAAAAGCTTTTTCATTTCTCATAATTGAAAGAATACAACTGGGTATAGTATATATAACTTCTATCCATTAATAATTGTACATGTTTACAGGACTTTTCTGGGGAGGAGGATGAGAACCAAAATGTAAGCCAAAAAACCGAGTTTTTTCATCCTAACTTATCTGACCTTGGCCAGTTCTGGGCACAACAGTGATGAGATGTAGCGTGAACCAACACATATTTAAGCAGAGCAAATAACCCAGTTGTTGCGTTCATCTTGTTCTTAGTTGCAACAATATTATCCTTCAACAAAATAGGAATGCCAACAGCAACATAGCCTTCTTCTCCCGGTCAGTCTTATCACCTTGGGATAATAGCCGTCTGGGTTCACCTCTATTACAACTCAGAATGTATTTTTCACTAACTGACCATGTGATTCCCCTTACGTAGATCTTGTATCTGGATATCAATTATGCCATAGTGAAATAACGGGTCATGATCAGAACTTAAACACAAAGAAAGAAAAAAAAACCTTAAAATTTTCTTCAAAATGGATCATTTTTTCACCTATGAGTGCATTGGCTTGATAAATCTGAACCTTTGAATCCATTACTAGTCTCTCGAACCTAGTCCTGCAAAACTTGAAGCTATCAACATCATTTATGTAGACTGAAAAGATTGGGATCTAGAATCATGAATATTTGTTACATGCCAGTCTTGTTGGTTGGTTTGATGACATCTGGGAAGCTGTTTTCTGACTGGGCACATATAGATGTTGCCTTTCCAATAAGCATAGGGTTCTCTATGCATCCATTTCGTTGTTACCCTCTTTCATTCAGCAACCAGGAAGAATGTGTTTCCTTGCTACACATCAATTGAAGAAATTGTAGCACATTGACCATTAATTTTTCTTGCGGAATCATATATCCAAAATGCAATTGTACAACAAGATGAAAAATAATACATCACTCGATAAACCCCATTACAACAAAGAGAAAAACTTCGAGCAAGGGTAGGAATCCATGTCAAAATCTAGTCTAGGATAAAAATAATAAAATTATAAAAAAAAAATCAGGACAAACAAATACTCACACAGACATAATATGACCTTGGTATTTCCAAACTATACAAAAACAGATCCTGATAAAAGCACTCATAGAATTACCAGTCTTCAGAACTGCAAACCACCAATAACTAAGTGTTAGAAAATGCAATTACAGATCACAGCAAAGTGAAATTCACATATGTACAGAAGTTGGAAAAAAGTATTCTCTAGATGTTCTATCAGTACCAGCAATTCTTGGATGCTTGCCCAAATCCATGTACACAATCAAGGACAGCTGCAAATATCACCCTTTCTCATATGATTCTCCCTAGCCTTGAACGGTATGACTAGCAAGGAAACCCCAATTAAATAAAAAATAACACCATAATACAATAAGAAACAGAAGCCTCAAAAACATAGTGGTGACGATGATATGAAAAAGAAGGTGTTTCACATAACATGAAAAAGCAAATGAGTTAACTTAGGTACTAAGCATATGGAAAAAAGATTAATGGCCATAAGAAGCCAAAATGCCTATTCTATGTTTCCTGCTATCTGATTATGAGTATAGTGTCACGGTGGGTGACTAACCTCAAGACCACAAGGCTCTGTCACTTTTTCCCAAACTGTATCTACACTTAAGTTTGTGAACTGTAGGAAGGTTTAACCCTAACTCAACTCAAGCTCTCGAAACATTGGTGAGAGGAGTCTTGGAATTTTCAAATGGTTGTTTGTGATTCATCACTGTCAGTAAGATACCTCAAATTTGTTAGAACAGATTCACTCGTCTGCTTGTTTTAAGTAGGAGAGAGGGTAGCTTATAACTAATGATATTGGGATTTACTTATTTTGGTATAAACTTTTTAAGGATAACAAGAAACAAATTTACTGGCCAAAGCAACCCACTATGTACCACTCCAACTACAAAAAGGCCATGGGATGCTTCCAGTATGATTTCTTCATGAGAATTTAATTGATTTGAATAGAATCTAAATCACAAATTCAACATTAAACAATAGTCATTCAGCAACAACAAAGTATAATGATACGTCTGGGTCACTGCTCCGAGACGAAATGGCTGGCAGCACTCTTCGAGCGGGTGTCTCCTAATTTTAGTTGTTTCTGCAAGAGGAAGAAGAAAGAAATGCAGAAACAAAAGAGGCGAAGATTGAGGAAAAGGAATTAAAAAAACAGAGAGAGAGAAGAACCAGGGAAGAGAAAAACAGATGAGAGAAGGAGAAAATGGTTGAATCTTATGTCATCCTTTTTACGCACCAATTCTCAAGCCAAACAAAAGGGCTCACAAACAGATTCTAATTAGCACCGAAAAGAAAGGCAAAAACCAACCCAGACAGCAAAAACAGAAAGGAGAAAATAAGAAATTGGGTAAAGTGGTCCCCTCCCTAAGACTGTTTAAGTGAAAAATCAAAAACTATCATGCAGATAAGAAAAACCACATAAGTCACCATTGATCAAATTATACTGATTTACCTAACAACTTTCTCTAAAACTTACAATAAATTAATCCTTTCTCTTCCGGCGATCGTGACGCAAAAATTGTACCTTAGTAAATCCTTCGAGTACGTTGAAGTAACCATTTTTCGAACTCAAAAAAGTAGTCAAAATAAATAAAAATATAAAAGAAGTAAAATGGAAAAAATAATGAAAGATAGAAAAAAGAAAATGTTCTGTGATACCACGGTGTCAAATATTATTTCAAAATATAAATTTTTAAGCAGAATTTAAAGTCACAAGTTTGAACGATACAAATACTCATTATCCATTTTCTTCCTCCTTTATAATAAATGACAACAATCACTACCCTCATAAAATTATGATGAGCAACACCCTAAAAGAAAATAGTCTAAAAGTGGAATAAAATAAATTTTTGAAGAAAAAAAAAAAAAAATAGTGTGGACCTTGTGGATGACTATCATGTGGCAACCATTTAGTATGAGCTTTCTTTTGATAGTGATATAAAAGGAAGTTTTCTGGTTTTATTTTAGGCGATTCTCCTAGGGATAGGAGGATTTTTTTTTTAACTTTTTTTTTAATAAAAAAAATAAAGCTCAAGCCCAAGCCCAACCCTCACACGGCTTGGGCTTGTGGAGGAGGGACTTTTGCTGTAGTGAGATGGGAAATAATGCATCATATGATAAGAGAACAAAGGAACAGATTAATTAAAATTTTCCAAATATACAGGTTGGAAACCACTTTCTACCACAAACGTATTCATATACAAAAACATGAACTTATTTCATGAAACAAGACGGTCTTTTTTTTTTTTTCTTTTTAAAGTAGAAACTTTCATAGCGCTTTCAAATTATCCTTATGCCATTGACATTATTTTTAAATTTTGAGCTAGTAAAAATTTTTAATTCTTTAATTATTTTGATCAATTTTAAAGAATTGTTACATATATCTATAAGCCTAACCATAAATTAGTTACATATTCTGTAATTTCCTAAATCACAAAAAAGTTTTAAACTAAAATGATTTTCTAATGAGAATTTGGTTCTTGTGTTGTAGAGAATAGACAAGGGATTTTTTTTAATATTATTATAAATAATTAGTGAAGGTAATTCAGTTAATAAGATACTTTTTCATTATTTATTATTTTAACAGGTAAATTCTCTTTTTATATATGCTCTGAACATTTTTTTTTTAAATGAGTTTACTTTAACAAAACACTTCAATATTTTGTAACTTAGAAACACTTCAAAAGAACACTTTATTTTGTATGAGTACATAAATTATTGGTGTGACTTGAAAGGATTGGATTTATTCATCGAACTCGATCCGTGACGAAGAATGCTTCGGGCTCTATCGGGTAATCAATCACTGAATTTAAAAAAAAAACAAATAAAGTGACTGCTTAGTTTTTTAGCTTTGAAAATTGCTTCAGAAAGTCTTTCTTCTCCTTTCTGCTCTTAAACACGACAATACTATTTTCGGGCCGTTTCAAAATAATTTGTTAATTTAATATTTATCATGGGTTTTAAAACAAAATAAACCGAAATTAAACGAGTTTTTGTCTTTTTCTTTTGTTGTTTTTATTAGAAAAAAACAGTTTTAAAAACTGTAAACAAACCAGGCCCAAAATCTCCGAAAGAAAGAAAAGTCGCTGGAAATACAAAAGGCTGTTGAATGCTCGATGTTTCCGAGAGCCCAAGATTCGACAAAAAGCTGGGAGGTTCAGCCATTGAAAGAAAAATACACAAAATGTGGGTCAAACGAAAATAATGCAAAGTTCAGGACATCAGGCAAAAACACAAAACTTGGTTCCGGGGTAAAAGCTGGGTTGGTTGCCCTTTAATATGGACTTTTTGGGGGCCAAATGTTTTGAAGCAGACAAGGCCCATTTGATGTATTATTGTTCCTTTTCGCCACTTCAATAAAAATTTCCACAAAATGCAAAATAAATGCCTTCAAATAGACAACACGATACCATTATAAGGTGGGCGGGGCACAAGAGCTCATCAGCCTCATCATCGCTAAAGAAAAGTTTTAATTCGTTAGCCTCTATCTTGTTATTGTAGTGAAATGAATTAAAAGTGTAATCCAAGTTAAAAAAAAATTATTATCGCCTTATCAACCCTAAAGATAAAGGAGTTGTAAAACATAATTTTAAAAGTTTTTTAAGTTAAATAAAGCTTACTATTTCCGCTCATGCTTTTTAAAATTACAACATTTCTAAGTGTTCTGGAATCGTTTCCATTATTCTAAAATTACCGCTTTTCTTTGCTTTCAAAAGTTTAACCAATCATGCTTTCTATATTCGTCTCCTCGTTTAACAAAAAAAAAAAATTTTAAAACTCGTAAACAAACACTTTTCCCTAAAAATATGCCTCAAAATTAATAAATTACTCCAGATATATTTACTCAAACTTATTTTATTTGCTTCCCCAGATGTGTAAAAAGTTCAAGCACTTGGCTATATTTCGATTTTCTATTATATTTTCTAAGAAGCAAACTTACGAAATTTATTTTCAAGATTCAAGTCAGCGATGGCTTTGCCGTGTGGCCCCCCACGTAACCCTCATGCCCCAACATACCGAATGAAAAGAACGCAACCCAATATAATTCGAGGCAAGAAAGAAGTGTTCATATCTTTAGCTTGTTGCGTCATGTGAAAATCCCAAGTGCTTCCTACAAATTAACAAATGTTACTATTCATAAGGAATAGTACCTAGTTTTAAATACCCAACAAAGCTCTGATACCAATTGTTGTGAAAATCCCAAGGTTTTCCCCAATTAACAACAAATGTTATTCAATTGAATAGTAACTGTAAAATAGCTTCGCAAAACAGACCGATAATAAAAATAACGACAAATAAAGTTCGTAACGCCCGGCCCCGTGGTAGAAATAATACAGATACAAGCATACAAACCGTAGGTGCACATAAGAGCATTATGTCATCGTCGTATTTTGGAGATTTAAATTATAAACGAAAAAATTACAACCCTGATCACAGATGAGAATAAGCAGACAATCACATTAAAGAAATTCAGATCGTGGGGCTAAGATAAATGAGTTGTAGATGAAACACATAATAAATCGTGCTTGATCTGGCAATATTTAAACGCCAAGCGACTTAATTTCAATTACGGTAAATATGTGAAAGATAAATGAGGGGCGACAAACAAAAGTCATTTTTGTCTCATTTTGCTAGGGTTTCACATAGGAGAGGAGAAGAATAGAAAAGAAGAGGAAGAAGAAGAAGAAGAAGGAGGAGGAGAAGCAAGCAAAGACACAGATGTTTGCCTTAATCGCCACATTGCCGGATTCTTAAGGTTCTGCATTTATTACCGCTTCCTTCTTTGCCTAGTATTGCGAAGCGCCACATAAAACTCAATCATTGCCATGAAAGAAACCCCAATCAGCGGAAAATAAACACTAATCATCAAATTATACTTGCCATATGTAGTTAATTGGTGTGACTGTTAAATTCATAAGAGCTTTTGATTTTCACCTGTGCAAGCCATAGATGTATGGCTCCAAACCACCAATACAAGATTTTCGTGGAAGGTTTTGACGATTTTACGATGACTTTGAGATGTTACATTATGTAAG
The DNA here is from genome assembly GCA_016808115.1 of Tetrastigma voinierianum. Taxonomy (NCBI): domain Eukaryota; kingdom Viridiplantae; phylum Streptophyta; class Magnoliopsida; order Vitales; family Vitaceae; genus Tetrastigma; species Tetrastigma voinierianum. Next base: position 268,169 of record JAEQBH010002378.1, read on the forward strand.
CCAGATGAAGTTAATTCCAGATATCAAAGTGGCAAAAATAACAAACTGGGCAAAATTTGAGGGTGTACCCAAGAGCATGTGGTACCGGCACAGTTAGTCGAGGCCAACTCGTGCATTCCAGTCTGAACTGCACTCTGCAGATAAAGCCACCACGCAACTATACCCAGACAGTGGCCAAAAATGCCCGCCCGGATTGTGTAGTTTTTTGTATAATTAAGCCGAATTAGTACAGATGGTTGGGAACCTTAGTAAAATGATTAAAGAGAGAGGTTCAAATAAGATTGGGCTAAACCAAAAGCGTCGCGTGCCACCATTTGCCGAGGCGAAACTTATTCGTTAAAGTGTGAATAGTGCTAGGATGTATGCGTTAAGTTTATAAGTTATCGTGAACTAATATGTAAATCGTATCCCAGTTTGGGTGTGTAAACTAAAAGCAAAGGCGGGGAAAAGTGTGGGCTGATGTTCCAGGTTGTAAAGCAAAAGAGAGGTGAGTGTTCAAACTCATTTTCCAAAATACTAGTGTATTATTATTATAAAAATTTATTTTTCTGCTTTGGTATTTAATGGTTTTGATTACCAAACCATTTTCAAAAGCAAGCAATGAATTAGAAAACAAAATAAAATGGTTTTGTGATTTAAACCATTTTGAAAACAAAGCATTGGTTTAAGTGTAAATATAATTAAGCAAGTAAGCGAATGGTTTGAGATTGTGACCATTTTCAAGCAACAAGCTAAATGCGTAAATGGTTTAGATTATTAAACCATTTTCAAGCAAGCAGTAAGCAAATGGTTTTGAATCATTGAAACCATTTATCAATGGCTGAAACAAACGAAAGAATATTTGTAAGAAAGCGGGCTAACTAAAATCCCTAGTTCTAATAACAAACGGTGAAGTATTTAAATACGTGCAGTGGTGTTAGGATCTCATACATCATTTTAGTTTTTGGTTGGCAAACAGGTCATACATCATGCATTCGGGAAGCGAAGTGTACGTCTCGAGGAGTATATAAAGGTTAAAGAGCTCTAACTAAATTATGGTGATGGTGAGCACCAAGGTCAATTCACCATGTTACCGGGAAAAGGTGATGCGGGACACAGGTCGGCCCATTTGCCCAGTCGATCACCCAGGGCTCTCGTGTTCATTAGAGTCACCAGTATTGAAAGCCAAGTATGGAGGCCTTCAATGGTTGATGTTTTTATAGGCGTGTTAATATAGTTTTGAAAAATCGGCCAGTTTGGTCATATGGCGGTCGCCAGAGCTTCCGTAGAGATTTAAAAGCAGGTCAAAGCCCGGGGCTCCGTTTAGATTTCAAAGCGATCGATTGAGGCCTAGGCTCCCGTGGGATTTTAAAAACAAGCGGTTGAGAGCCTAGGTTCTGTTTTATTTTTCAAAGCATGCGGTTGAGCCGGGCTCTCGTATTTATAAAAGGATTTTGAAACTTTTTAAAAACAAGATTGAGAAATGTTTTTGCTTTGTTTTAAAAGCGAGAGGTTTATAAAAGGTTTTATAAACTTTTCAAAAACAAACGAGAGTAAAAACCAAAGCGAAAGCGAGAGAAGTGAAAGTTTTCTAAGCTTTAAAGAAAAGTAAACAAAAGCAAAAGCAAGCAAAGTATTAAAAAGTTTATAAAACTTTTTAAAAGTAGCAAGTACAAAAGTTTTGAAACAAGCGACGAGAACACGGAAAATAATTGTAAAAGAAAAGTTTCTGGAGTTTTGAGATGTTTTCCGGAAAAAAACAAAACCTTATAAAAACATACCTTTCATTAGAGCTCGTTTAGCTCATTATTTTAAATATTTTAAAAACTATTTTCCGGGCTCACCAGTACACAAGGCAATTTCAGACACAATAGGATTTGTCCTGACATCAGTATTAATGTTGTGTATTAATAATATTTTGTAAGACTATACTTTGAATTTGTATAATGGAACATATGTATGTACATAGTGTAGTTGTGAGAATGTGTTGGTATGTTGGTTGCCATATTTGGATAAAGTATAAATTGGATGTATACGAGATTTGGAGTTATCATATGCGTAGTCATCTTTAGAGGTTTTACCGTTGCTAAGATTTTCGCAGATCCTAAGTTATAAATAGAAGAAAAATTTTATCACGAGTTAAGCCGGTAATGCGGCACGGCATGAGTTTCCTGAGTAGTTGGGGTAGCAGTGGGGATTCTGTGGGTGGCGGCACTGACCGGCGGCGGTGTGTAGCCTCCGCCTATATCTTGAAGTGCAGCCGTCGCCCCCAGTAGTATAGTGTCTTTGCGTGAGTACCAGGATATCGATGCTTGAGGACGGAGTGTATTGACTCTGAGGGATTACCCTTTTTAGATAATATCTGAAAAGATGACTCTGGGGAGAGGGAATTCAAATATGTAAAAAGCTTACCTAAACTATTGATTCAATTAAGGTATTGGTTTTGAAGCCTAGGGTTATATCTCCCTGTCCGCGTTCAATGGATTAATCTTCTAAATATGTTATTATTCGATTATGTTACAATATGTCAATGGCGAGGTAATCTTTTCTACAAGATATCCTCTCTCGAGGTATATTCGCCTATCTCGCGAATAGAATCGGGTATATCTCTATCCCGACTCAGTATTCCGAAATGCATTAATGTCCTAACCCCAATTGCCACCTTCAGGTTGAATATCTCTGTTCACCAGAATCATTTGATCTGCTCTACTCGGATCCACTGAATACCCTCATCTCTCGAATCTCGGATCCTCCCGGTGTAATTATACGATGTTGGCCGGACATCCAACATCACGATTAAATCATGGAGCATAGAATAGTTACAACATATTGAGAAACGAATAATATAAAGTTTCAAACTTTAATCCATGAACATAATGAGATTCGATATAACCCACTGAAATAGATCTAGAACATCATGAATGAAAAGAAGAAAATGTTTAGTAATAAAAACATAGTTCTAATATCCAAAAATAAGAAACGGTACAAATCCCAGGCACTTCCTCGAAGTCTGTGTCACTCTTACCTTTCTGGAATTCCGTGCGCGCCGTTGCATCACGCCTCCCGATCTCCCCTCATTCCCGAAATGACCGTACTTCGTAATGGAGTTGAATCTGGCTGCGTCGCAGCGGTGCGCGTCGCCCAGCGATGAGAAACGTCGTAACCGGTGGGTCTCAGCATTCCGCGTTGGCTCTGCGCATGGTAAACTCGGCGTCTCGTAGCGTTGACATCATGGCAATGGGGGCAATCGCGCTGTGTCAAGGGGCGGTCGCGACGTAACCGACCACCCTCTTGCCTTAGTCCCCATTGCTCCAAAAATTACTTCGAAACTGCTCTTTCGCTCGATGTATCACGGTTTTCAAATCTGAGTCTGGCCACGAAACTATATAAAATTTTATAAAATAAGCGGAAAATGCAAGACCGGCGAGTATAATATGAGTGTTTTAGGCACTCATCCCTTTTTGAGCTGTTCTTGGTTGTCCTCGAGAGCAAGAACTTGACTCTAAAACGAGAACACACACACTCCCGACATCTTTGAAACTAACACTAAGGCAGTGTACACATGTCGCCCGAAAAAATAGAGGATCAGTTTGAAGGCCGACTCACCTATTGTTTGCTGAGATTCAGGGATGCACTACAAATGTTTAACTTCCGAAACTCGGTTGAACTGGGTGGGTGACTGGGTACTTTTAATCCCACATGAATATTCAATAGCCTTTTCCCAAGCCCCTATGTGCTTATAATGAATGACCTCCAGTATATGCCTAGGTTCCGACACCCCCCCAGGCTTGAGGCTGACTCACCCACACGTTTGGAAGAAGCTAACTGAAAGGATAAGGAGCAGCGCCGTTTTATTCATGACCAAATACCTGAAACTTCCCTCGTACCTAAAATAGTGGGGCAGTCTTGAAGTTGGCAAAGTGTTCCTGTAAGCGGGGATCCGTTAGTGACTCCCACCGGTTAGTTAAGAGGCACCGGGCATTAAGATTCCCTTCAAATTTCACCCGAACACTCAGCCAGAGCTTCGAGGCCTAAAGGCTGCGTGAATGATCCATCTTACACGTCCATGTATAGTGGCGGTAGAAGTCAATAAACTCAAACCGATTAGCTCGGGGCATTAGGCTTTGACCAGGCCCCTCACATTGTGCCCGGGATTAGATTGGATAGTCTCGCTTATTCTTATCTGAATACCTATTTTGTCATTTGTCTTTTCTTTCACTTCCTATTGTTTTTCATATATATATATATATATATACTCTCTACCTGTACCACCTCATTATCTTCCCTTATTATGTTGTTTGCATACCACACGTCACTGTTACTTGTTACACATTGCGCCTGACCCTTATACACTTTGTTTTGTTGAAACTATATGATTGTGTTGTTCCCATGCCTTCACGCGCCATGTGTGCTCTCTCTCTGCTCTCTCTCTCATTTTTTTTTTTTTTTTTTTTAGTTAGGGCTCAATGGCAATCCTCTTTTGATTGGGTGTCCTCATCACTTAGATGGATTAAAATCCCCGAGGGCCCCTAGTCCCGACTCTCGGTGGATTGGTCTCGGTGCCTAATGCATACTGCGAGAAGGTCATTAGTGTGTGAGGTGTATTAGGGTTCTTGAGAATGGTGTCTTGACTGCTCAGGATTGGTTCACTAACCCTTTTCCATCCTATTCAACTGTTGATAAACATTGTGCATTTGAACATCCATGTTAATGTGAATTAGGTCAAAAATGATCCTCAATTTTTAACCTTGGCACACAAACACGCCAATTAGTACATATAAAGATTGACCTAACACAAGCATGGCTTGAACTACACACATGAAGCTCGGGGTAAAGGAATTTGAACTAAACATGAACTAAATAGGAACCTTGACTATGCTGAACAAATAAAAGCATTATAAGCAAGCATTATAAAACAACACTTTAAAAAAAAGACAGGGGAACTAAGAAACAAAAGAAACAAGTCACCACCCAATAAAAATGGCGGTGTCCCCAGCACAAAGCAGAAAGATAAATAATGAGAGGGTGAGAGGGGGCTCACAGGTGATCAGCTGCCAGTGGTGGTGAGTGAGGCGATGAAAAGCGAGGAGATTTGGGCAATCGTACTGCGAGGCTATTCCGCCTCGCGAAGAATGATAGCCCTGATTGGCGGAGACGGTGCGCATATCGGCACGGAGGGGCCTCGCATCCTGTCAGGAGCCGAGGGCGCGAAGTGCTCCAGGTCTCATCCGAGAATGATCAAAGCGCTCGGTGAGTGAGCACCGGGTCCTCGAGATCTGGTGAAGGGCCCTTTGAGGATGACCGTCATTCTTCAGAGATTGGTGGTCGAGTGCAAGGTGAGACGAGGGGCGGCCTATGTCATCCTGAATTGTCGCTGGGAATCCAGCCGAGCCGATGTAGGCTTCGTCCTCAATCGAGGACTCAGTGGCCCGAGTCGTAAGGCCGCCAAGTGTTCGCGGGACACGGGTGTGTCCCTCTTGACCGATATAGCCTTAATCGGATGAAGCCAGGCCTCATTATCGTCAAGGGGCACCCTGGCTTGTTACCTAAACCAAGATCGAAAGAGTTCCCAGGTTCATCTTCGAATCCGGGTTATGGAGGATGGCATCCTCGATAACACCTTGACATCGAAGGTATGCCACATGAATCGCGTAGTTGAAACGATGACGCATTGAGCGATCCACTTCACACCGCGTTAAATGTTGGAATGAGGCGACGTGATGAAGTGGATGCCCGGATCGCCAAGGAATGAAGGCCAAATGCTTGGTCGCGAAATTGACCGCCATGGCCCGCGCTATTAATTTTCCATTCACCCGACCACTACCATTGGTCGATGTCTGGCGTATAATCTGGGGGTAGTGAGGTGCTCCTTGAGAGGCGGGGTGACGGCCTCCGAGAGGACATGCTCGAGGCGTAATAACTATTGATCGACTCATACCAGAGTAGACTGTCATCCCTTTGACTTTCTTCAGACATGGGAGCGAGATTAGCGATAGAACTCGGCGCTTCCGCTGCACTCGTATTTCTTCGGATGAGGTGGTTGGCCCTGAGCACGCCATCCATAGCCGCGATAGTCTTGCGGGAAGAAATCATCGGGAGTGGTGAAACCCTTCTCCTTAATAAGCGAGCGAGTTTTGCAAAATGGGTGCCAAACCGATCGAGGCGGCACCTGCATTTACAAACCATGAGAGGCATCGAATGTGGGGAGTCGGGGCCTCAGCAGTGAGCTTCAGCAGCGGGCAATTTTGCCTCTTACCGGTTTCATCAGTGTGAGTGTAAGATAAAACAACTAAAGATCACTCTTGACCTAGACAAAAACACAAACACCTAGTGGGCACCACAAAGGAAATCGAAATAACTAATTTCTAATGACTCAAACACCTAAATGTGGGGATTCGAGACCACTAAGGAGTAGCTTTAGTGACGAAATGAGTACCTACGAGACCTCTAGACCACAAAAAAAAAACAAAGAAACCATGAACCCTCACTTTGTACTTGACTAGGTCGGAGTGCCGCGGGTGGTGGAAATGCCACTTTATGACCCAAAAGCCCAGGAGTGAAGAGGGTGACTCAAGATGTCACTGGTGGTGGGTGAGCGGTGGAGGGGTCTCAGGCAGTGAAAGGGACTCTCAGACAAGTCATAGCCATGGTTTGATGCGCAAGGGTGGTGTTGCTAGGGTTTGGTGGAAGGTGTAAAGGTTAAGGGCGAAAATGAACGAATTTTGGCCTTAAACCGAGCGGCGTCGTGACGTCGCGAGAGTCCGCGTCGCCAGCGTGGCGCGGAAAAGCCTTGACTGGCGGCGTCGCGGCGTTGGGTAGCGTCGGCGTGTGGCTCAAATTTAATCCGCGTCGCGGCGTTTAGAATCCGCGTCGCCGGCGTGAAGCGAGACATGTAAAATGGCGTCGCGGCGTGAAATCCGCGTCGTGACGTGAAGCGGAAAACATAGAATGGCGTCGCGGCGTGAAATCCCACATCGCTGACGGCGTGCGGGAGAAGTCGATTTTGACGTCGCGGCGTGGAGTCCGCGTCGCTGACGTGGCGTGAAGAAGGTTATGGATCAGTCATAAATTTGTGTGCATTGATGTTCTTGATCAGGAAAACCCTCCCCACTCGTACTTGTGACTTTATGGACTTGTAATGCACAGCTTGAACGAATCCTCTCCACTGCCTGCATTCGCGGGTTAAAGTGTAAACAAAGTAGAAAACAGGTGGAGAAAGCTGAAATATGTTACTTTAGAAAATAAACAATAGAAATTGGAACTAAGAAAAAGGGAAAGTTTAAGAAACACTTGGGTTGCCTCCCAAGAAGCGCTATGTTTAATGTCGTTAGCTCGACGACCCTAAATCTCAATGTGTGATATGCTTAGAAGAAACTGGGAATGCTTACGCCACTCCCTATAATGCTCACACTCAATTCTCAAGGTGGGTGAAATATTCTTCTGATCATCCCCTTTCCCATCTCGATGTCTTTACGTGCGAGAGACCAAACATCTTGAGGGTTTTTCGCATCCCGCACCAAACTTGCAGTGTAATGGGTGCGAGATATCTTCATTTGGATCGTCATCTGGGTGCCGTGGGTTGGAAGACATGGAAAGTGATCTCGTCTCCTTGGATTCTCGGTTGAGTTCACCTTCTTGCACATTGATTTGAGCTTTTCGAGGTAGCTGGAAAGGTCTGCCAAGTATGATGGGGAATGAAGTCGTCTTCCTCAGTATCCCGAAATAATGAGTCTGCTTTGGAAGGGCCAATTTACCAGCTTTTACTATCACATTTTTCGAGCTATACCTCGAGGGTGTTGGTATGACCTATCCATAGAGTTATTAGTGATTGTGGTCAATTTCGGTTCTCTGACTTTGTACTTTTAAACATCGAGAAGTGGCATCCAAGTTGATGCTCGCTCCCCGAGAATCCGCGTAAGAGCTTTTCCGATGCAGATTCATAGAGACGGTATGAAATTTACCGGATCTTGGGGATTTCGAAGCTTCTTTCTTGGATAACCTTTGCATTCCTCGATTGAGCGATGGTCCCATACTCTTCAATTTCTTCTTACTTACGAAGATCTTTTTCATGAATTTCATAACTTAGCATGTTCTCTGTAACTAAAAAGGGTATGTTAATATGTGGTTTCTTGAATCATCGAGAAACTGTGAGCCCCTTCTCTGACACCTTTGTTCAATCTTTGGGGATACGAGGAATATGTTTAGCGAGTTCATCCATTTCATTGTTTGTGGTCTCTGTCTGACTTTGTTATCGCCGACGCTCTGGTATCTCGGATGCTTTCGGTTTTTAATATCTACGGTCTTTGATGATCGATCATGCCCCTTCATTTTCTCAGATTCTCCGTATCGCTGGTTTGTAGCCCCAAGTTTTCCAATTCTCTTCCACTCCTTAGAGTGATGGCCTTGCAATACTCTTTTCCTTCGCCTCTGGGTTTACCTCACGAATTGTATGGCAATGATCTGAAATTGCTTTTACGCAGCAGTTAGCCGTTGTCCGTTGAACCTCCCGAATTTCAGTGTAACCCGGTTGTTCCGAATTGGGTGCTTTGATCTATTTACATGTTAACGCCAGGTCTCATTCATGAAAGCGGAGTGGGAGTCGACATTTGTCACGAGGAGCTTGTTCTAAGTCCATCTTTTTCTCGGAGGTGGTTCACTTTATATCTCGGTTTATTGACATATTGTTACGATTATTCCTCGATCCATACCCTTGATTGTTGCATTGTTGTTATGATTATTCGCCACCCTTGGCTTTGATTTTGGTCCCGATAAATTGTTTCCCCAATCTTGTCCTTATAACTGTGATTGATTTTAGTTTGAGCGCGACACATGCGGGCTGCTCTCTTTGTTTGGTTTTACAGGTGACTCTGTGCGCTGTGTCTTTGTCCGAAATCACAACTCAGCTGGGTTAATCTGTATGGCGGGTCGCGATCACCTTAGCGTCTATTTACTTTGTTGATCAAGCCCGAGCCACGTGGTTAACAGTTATTGAGGACTTCATTATACGTGCCACCAATGGCCTTCAGGGTAGTCTTCTCCACTAGGCCAGCGATTTGTATTGATGGCGACATGTTCCGAATTTCATATGTAGTGGTGGTTTTCTTGATGTGATCCTCTGGTGAGGGCATCGATCCTTTGTTCTTGTTGCATTTCTCAAACCATTATAGAAAGTATGGACCTGCATCCATCCGGTAAGTCTGTGGTGTGGGCACTTTCTCAATGGATTCAGCGAATCTGTCCCGTGCCTCTGCCCAGAGTTCTCTCCTTCTAATTGTCAAGAAAGTATTGATCTCTTATTGGCCTGAGTTGGGCGAATTTTGAAGGAGGAAAAACTGTCGAGGAATTTACTTTAAGTCATTCCGGCGGGTAGTGATAGGTCACGAGTGGTGTTGGTTGTGAGTGTTTGACTCTATCTCCAAGTGAGAAATTAAGAACAGTCTCATTGGCACGAGCTTGTGATGCCCGTTTGTACTTTAATAAGTCATCCACATGCCCGAGGAGAGTTAAGTCAAATGCATATTCGAGGTTCTCATGAGGTAGCCCGTGGAACAAGATATTAAACATCTGTCTGATGGCGACTTTGAATTGAGAAGTTGTTTGCTTGAATCGGTGGTAAATGCGATATTTGTCTGAACAAACGGTTAATTTGGTAACCCTGACTCGTCCTACTTGACATGAATGGATCATCTAAGTGTATAAACGGCCTAGGTGGCGAGTCGCCATTATGCCCATTTAGCCCCCTCTCTCTGGCGGCTCGTTGTGCTCAATGTCCAGTTAAATAATATTATTTTCCATAATTAGATTAGGTTTCTAATACAAATTATTCTCTTTGTTCTAAAATGTCTATGCGAGAGTTCGTGCTGGCTCGAGGATCAAACAAATGTAGATTAACTTGATCTCGATGTCGCATGTACTTCACTGAACCCTACTTCATGATAACACGACCAACCAAACGGATCACCGACACTTGTAAATAAGCAAAAATAAAGAAAATTTAGAGTAATATCTAATTGCGTAATTCTCTATATCAATCTAAGCTTCATCCCCAGAAACACTTGGCGCCAAAAACTTAATGACCCGAAAACGGTGTATAAAATATACGCCTATATCACATGAAATACCGCCTTGTCTCGCCCAATCAGTATAGTGTACTCGTGAGTACGAGATACTCCGATCCACGAGAGACAGTGTATTAATGCACACCAAAGGGATTACCCTTTTTAGATAATATCACGAAAGATGACTCTGGAAATTCAAATATGTGAAGCTTACCTAAACTATTGATTCAATTAAGGTATTGGTTTTAGGCTTTAGGGTTATATCTCCTGTCACGTTCAATGGATTAATCTTCTAAATATGTTATTATTCGAGTATATTTGCAATATGTCAATGGCGAGGAAGTAATCTTTTCTCTGAGATATCCTCTCTCGAGTATATTCGCCTATCCTCATGGGCAGAATCGGTATATCTCTATCCAGGCTCGGTATTCGAAATGGTAATGTCCTAACCCCAATTACCTTCGGGTTGAATATCTCTATTTCACGAATCATTGAAGTCCTACTCTACTCGAGATCACGAATACCCTCATCTCTCGAATCTCACAAGATCTCCAGTTATAATTATACCAATGTTGGCAGGACATCAACATCTGATTAAATCATAGACATAGAATAGTTTACAACATATTGAGAAATAACGAATAATATAAATTAACAATCCACTTGGGCATAAACAAAGATTCAATGTAATAACCACACAGAAATAGATCTAGAACATCATGGATGAAAGAAGAAAATGTTTAGTAATAAAAGCATTAGTTCCCTAATATCAAAAATAAAAGCGGTACAAATCCGGGCACTTCGCCGAGTCTGTGTCACTCTGCTCACGGTCAAAATTGCCTTAGTTAAATGCGCCTCGATCTCCCTCAATTTACGAGTCGTCGTGCTGTGATGGGGTTTAGATCTCTCGGCGCGTCGCGGCGTTGCGCGTCGCGGCGGTGGGGTACGTCCATGACGATTGAGAGACGTCGCGCGACGATTGAAACGGCTCCCGCGCCCGGCGTTGAGGCATCCCGCAACGATGGCGCCGGCTCGCGGCGATTGAGAGCGTCCCGCGCGGCGTTGAGACGTCCCGCGCGCCCAGCGATTGAGGCGTCGCGGCGTTCCGCCTGTTGATACGCATGGCCGACCCGGCGTTATGGCGATTGACGTCGCGGCATTAAGGCGCGTCGCGCGGCGGCGTGGCTCACCATCGCCGGCGGCCAATGACCACCTCTTGTCTTGGTCCCCATTGCTCCCGAAAATTGCTTCCAGTACGCTCTTTTTAAGCTCGATATACTGCACATCCAAACGAGACACCAAATCAAGAGTCCTAGCCAAACTATAAAGTACTATAAAATAAAGCGGAAAATGCAAGACCGGCCAGAGTATAATATGAGTGTTTGAGGCACTCATCAACACCACCAGGTAGGGGTGGGGTGTGTCGAACATAAATAATACCCAGAATAAAGAACACCATAAAGTGAGGTTGTGATAGCCTCTCGTCCTCGAGGCGTCATGTTTCAAACTCCCAAGAGAAAATACAAACTTAAGGTCACAAATCAATTTCATAAGAAATCGAGGAAAAAGCAAATACCCAAAACAATTGGGTAATACTACAAATAGCCTTAAGTGGATGTGGAGAAGTGTGAATATTTCATAAGGAGAAGCCCCTTTTATAGGCTTTATGAAAGAAGCAAATCCACTCCACAACCGATGTGGGAAGTGGGATTTGCATATTTAAAAACCAACAAATCTCCACCTTGATAAATATGTGAATCCCACCTCTAAACTTCTCTTTAACAAAAGCTACAACGCCTCCAAATGAGCTCAACGACGCAATCAAACTTTTGCAATATTGATCAAGTCTAAACAATGATTGAACTTGATCGTTGTCACCACCTTAGTCAACATATCCGGCAGGATTTACTACCGCATTGGGATCTTCCGAACTAAGATGGACTCCACCTTTCTTCAATGATTTCCTCACAAAATGATACCACATCAATATGTTTCATCTCGTGGTACGATAAACTTCGTTCTTCGCTAAATTAATAATAGCCTCGACCGTCACAAACATCGTAACTCAAGCTTCGACCAACACCAAAATCATCAAGCAACCCTTGTAGCCATATTGCTTCCCTTAATCGCGCCTGGGCTGATCGCCATATACTCGCTCCGCATATTAAAGCCACCGGTCGACCGTAGCACTTCCAACTAACTCGGTAAGCTGCAAGAGTAAACACATAAACTGGGCGCTGATCTACGCTTATCAAGATCACCAAAGATAATCAATCGCAGCATCCAACTACATGTCACCAACCATATCATCCTTTCTCAAATATCAAAACCAACATCTAAGGTTTTCTGAATGTACCTTAGAATCCATTTCACCGCTACAATGTTCTTTCCGTGATTGCGCATGGCCCCGTCACAGCCCCAACCGCATGTGAAATGTCAGCCTTGTACACACCATAGCATACATCAAACTACCACTGGAAATGCATAAGCCACCATATCTTCAAACCGAGTGGTACTTCAATCTCTATTCTCGCCTCACGTAATTGCAACTTAATCGAGGTTCTTCATTCAAACCCTTCCTCTCCAACATCCGCTTCATGATCCGCTCAGGTCTTCAACCCGGTTTAGCTAGTTGTTTGAAACTCCACCGCGCCTCGAGCACCCCACCCGCGCAGCCTTCCCTCTAGCCGAAAAGTGTTCTCTCGACACTTTTCCATATGTTACCTTCTTCAATAATGGGCAGACTCATCAAAAGTAACATCCTGCTAGAAATAATTTTCTTCAAGATAGACACCGCAGTCGGGTGATCCCTGACACCCGTGGTAACTCCTATAAACAATGCCTTTGGGGATCCAACTTAGATTCCTTTACATGATAATGGGCAAGGGAACCAAACACATGTGCGGTATCATAATCATTTATAGGTTTTCTAGACCATACCTCCAAGGGTGTTTTGCCATTTAGTAAATGATGCGGATCTGTTAATGTCGATGATTGTGACATAACAAATTTCAAATTTTTAACTCGTTTGCCCAAACCAAAGATTGACAACATACACCGAACTTTCTCCAGCAAGATTCGATTCATGCATTCTGCCACCCCATTCTGCTGCGATGTATCTCTAACTGTAAAGTGTCAAGAGATGCCTTCCTTCTTATAGAAATAAGAAAATTGATCATTTCGATATTCTGTACCATTATCAGATCGGAGTACTTTAATCTCCCTCCCTGTCTGGTTCTCTACCATTTTCTTCCATATAAGGAATGTTTCAAACACCTCATCTTTGGTTTTCATCGTATACACCCAAACTCTTCTGGAAAAGTCATCAAATGTAACAAAGTACGTTTACCTCTCCCAAGGAAGCCGCTCTTGTTAGTCCCCATACGCTCAGGTGAATATAATCCAATATACCTTCGTGATATGATCGCGTGCCGAACTTCACTTCTTTGCTTTCTTAACACACAGTCGCAAAAATCCAAACTCTCACCTTTCAATAAATCTTACATAGCTAACGCTTTCTTGCAAATAATTCTTCCAAAGATGTCCAAGGTCTCATATGCCATAACCTCGACATCTCGCCTACTTTGTCTCCGCTCCGATACTATTGTCGCCGTCTCACTCATCGTGTCGCTTGATAAAGGTATCGTTGCTTCCCGACACCTTCATCACCACAAGTGCTCTCAAAACAACTTCGTAATCCCATTCGCATAATGATAGTGCTAAAACCTTTAACTCCAAGGTTCCCAAAGAAATGAGATTCTTTCAAGTTTCGAATGTACCAACACTGCTAGCACCCTAGTCCACCCATCATGATTCTTCAAACCAATTGAACCGATCCCGCCTATCTTGCAAGGTTGATTGTCCGCCAACAAACAACACCACCACTGCTCAGAAGTTGAAGAACCACTCTTTCAAAACACATATGGAATGAGCAGCTGAATCGACACAACCATTCATCAAGACTAGTCATCGATGACACACAAGCTGCTGAAAATCGACTTATCATCTTCACCACGCTTGGGACACCCTTCCTTTCTTTACGCAGCCTGACGCCTTCTTCCAATGACCTTTTTTCGCGACAAGGGCACATTCATCTTTGCAAGTTTGCCCCTTTGACCGAGATCTTCCCTTCTCCTCGTTTTCGGCCTTGATTACTTGCACTCGAATGCTGTGGGCTTCACCAAATGAAATTTCTCAGGTTCTAATTTATCTTTTCTATCTCATTAGAATACGAAAGCAGTAAAGCATTTCTTTAAAGGTTATTGTTTCCTTCGCTAACATACTAACAATAAGATCTATATTCATCAAGAAGCGGAAGCTAACAATATCAAAGCCTTATCATCACTTACTTTCTCATCTAGATTCAATAAATCAGCTTAATAATGAATCAAATCTGGGTTGATGTGATCATTCATATGGTACCGGGTTTATACCGGTCTTCATGAACTCTTGTCAAGAACTGGTCTCGTGCCTCGTGCCCCGTGGCTCATACTGGTTTATACTAGTTTATACTGGTTTATACTGGTTTATACTAGTTTATACCTGGTTTACACTCATCTAGATTCAATAAATCAGTTCTCTGTGCTCTTCTTCATGAACTTGTCTTACATCTCCTTCCACAACTTGCTTGCAAACGTCTCTCTCATAAACTGATATTTCAGCTCCTTGAAGAGACACAATCGAATCGTACCACATGCTAAACGATTCATTCTTATCCAATCTTTCTCATCAACATCTTCTGGTCTGCTTTCTTCTAGTGCAACATCAAGCTCCCCGTCGAAAAGAACATCTCGTGCACCTCACACCGCCACATGCCAAAGTTATTGGTGCTATCAAATTTCTCCACATCAAATTTCGTATTAGTCACCATTTATTCACGAGAATCCTCTGTAGAGGTCGATGGCAGACTGATTCAAATTTACATTTTTGCCAACAAATAGTCATTACTACGAATGTCAATATCTCAATAGAATCTTTTCGATGTGGAAGATCGCACAAAGCCGCAAACTACGTGAGCATACTTAGGAAACTATAGAGCAAAATGCCAAAAGCCCAAAGGAACCTTTTTCTCGATGTGGAAGATCGATATCACCGCAACCACGTAGCATACTCACGAACCTGGCTCGATACCAATTGTCGGGAAAATCCAAGAAGCCCCAAATTAACAACATTACTATTTATATGAATAGCACCTCAATCCAAAATACCAAGCAAAGCTCGATACCTATTGTTGGGAGGTCCCAAGGTTTTCCCCGACCAACAAATGTTACTATTCAATTGAATAGTAACTTTCAGCGAAAATACCCGGCAAAAAACTGATACAAAATAATGACAGCTAATGCAGAAAATAATATCAAATAAAGAACACCATAAATTAACGAGGTTCGCACAACTCACGCCCCTACAAGGCCAACGAACAACTCCCACTAATGAAAGAGAAAATACAAACTTAAGACCACAAATCAATTTCGTAAAAAATTGGGGCAAAAAGTAAATACCCAAAACAATTAGGTAATACTACAAATAGCCTTAAGTGGATGGGGAGAAGTGTGAATATTTCATAAGGAGAAGCCCCTTTATAGGCTTTAAGAAAGAAGCAAATCCACTCCACAACTGATGTGGGAAGTGGGATTTGCATATTTTAAAAACCAACAGGTGCTTTTGGATTGTTTTTCCGACTGTATAATGCCTTAGTGGCAGTTTCAAAGCTCGAGATCTATTCTCGAGAAATCATGAATCGTTGGCCCGTCTCAAGGGAAACATAAAAGGAGATCAAGAATTGCAGGCCCAGCGCTAAGAATCCCATCCATTGACACTCCACAACTCGTGCCGCCGTCTTTGGTAAAGCAATAAAGATATGGTGGAGGTTACCAGCAAGAAAATGCTTTCTTAGCAGATATCTCATGTTGAATTACTATCAACAAGATATATTAATTCTTTACAAGAATAGTAAAAGAATTAATTGGAAAGTTATTGTAAGACCCGAGAAATTCAAATTTCTGGAAAAAGGGTAAAATCGTAATTTCGGTTAAAAATCCAAAATTTATTCTCTAGATCTTGGATGATGAAACAGATTTCACCGTTGGAATCGCCTCGCGAAATCTAGCTACCACTGCCGACCTAGTCGACCGAGACAATAATTTACACATTTTTCGAGGCATCGAGTTTCGGGTGCCGAAAAACGATTTGAGATGTGAAAAAAGTCACATATAACATGTACACATGTTATACATGTTGCATGAGTAGAGAGATGATGAAAATGGATGGCAGAGATAGTGCCAAATGTCGAAAATCTCGAATAAGGGACATAATGGGCATTATTTGAAAGTTTAAATTGAATAAGACAAACAATGAACAGTTGTCTTCTTCCTTTTGAAAACCAAATCGCGTAGCTAGCGTAGACAGTAGCCAGATTTTTTCATGTTTTTAGAGTGAGAGAGAGAGACTTCTCTCTAGGTTTCACAATCAATCTGCCAAATTCTTCTGAGCAAGAAGGAAAGTCGCCGAAAGTATGAGGCCTACGCGTATTCGTTTCAAGGAGTTTCCATCAAACTCGTGAGGTAGGATTTATCCCATCGCTCTTACACTTTATTTAAGTGCTTTATAATGTTTCGAGCGATCGAGTCACCAGCTGTTGATCGATCCCCAAACCAGATCAATTGTTAGAATTTTGAGACATTTGACAATCCACGGACTGTGGATGGCGTGGGCCGTGCTGTGATTTATGCATTAAATCATATCATGGATGAGTACGAGGTCGGAAATGGTCGTGAAATTCAGGTTCGTCAAAGTGAACCATCGATTGGTGACTGTTTGCGAACAAAGAACTTTAGGGTTTCAATCGTTTCAGAATAGTGTTCACAAAATAATTTTTGTGAAATAATGTCTTTGGTTGAGTAATTCAAATCAAATTGCTCGTGTTTGATAATTAGCCCAAGTGAGCTAATTTTTGGTGTAATGAATTGTAAATTATGATGACATGTTTGTAAGGATTTAAATTATGTGAATATATGCATTACTATTATATATTTACATGTGTTATATAACTCGTATCAAACTAATGTCATCACATTCGATATGCATCACCCTGTAATAATAGAGCGAAGCATGAGGTGATTCTCGAGAGAATGGTTTCTGAGGGTCGACTAAATACAATAATTATCGAGGGTAGTCCATATAAAATATCAATTGCCTGAAATGTGCCCAACTGACATACACGGAGGGTTGTCCACCAAATAGAATATCAAGTTTCCGTCACTACTTATCGGAGGGTTGTCCATAAATAAAAACAAACATCTTTATTGAAAATAAGGTTTCACGTGGCTTAGGTAAGTGGGAGTCTGAGGACTCCTGGATATGAGTTGATTACATAGACATTCAAGAGATCACGCATTTCATTTGGAAATGTATGTTTTCATTGGAGCATTGCAGTACAAATTAGGTAGAGAGAGAACACCAGGGTGATTCCACCATCGAGACAATTAATTCACCCAGGGATATTATTTTCGTGTACGTGGAGTGTACGAGGAGATGGCTCATCAGGCCGCTTAAGAAAGTTCGTTGTGTCTTTTGCTTTATTATGTATATATGTATTAGAATTCTAGAATTTGATATATGTTTGTATAAGAGGAATTATCAACTTCAACCATGAGATATGTATTTGGGTTGGGATATATTGGCTCGAAAGTGATGATGCAGGGGCCTAAGTGGCCATTATTTACTCTCATTTGGACCCTATGAGGTGTCAAGTGCATGGGCAGACATATATGTACTATGGGTAGAGCCTCCACAAAGACTCTGTCTGATTTTCTGATAGATGTTGGGTCACCCGACATTCACGGAGGTTTCCGCTGCCGACGGGGTAGTCAACGGACCTCTCACATTCTGGCCATACTTGGTATCGAGCTAGGCATACGAATACCTAGGGAGCTCGCCTGGTATCCAACGCTTGATTTGGTGGTTGATGTGTTAGGTATGAGATTACCTAGGGAAGGCAATGTAACAAAACTCGGATACACGGCATGTGTGTTTTGTGTGTGATCATGTGAATTGATGAATTGTCAGGTGATGGTGTGTAGCCATGTCAGGATGTGACGATGATTGGTTTGTGTGCTTTGGCATTAGCACATTGTGTTGGAAAACAAAGTTTGGAGTTTTACAAAGGAGTAAAACTGGAAAAAGAGAATAAATAAAAAGAAATTGAATAAAATTTTATTCTTAGTTTATTGGTTGATCAAATAAAAATTTTAATAAATTTTAAGGTTGAACACTAGGTTAGTGTTAGGTCATGAGGTTTTATGAAATTTTCGACAAATGTTCAAAATTAAATGAAAAAAAATGAGGAGAAGAAAATCATTTTCTAAGGTTTTATAGTGGAAAACTAAAGAAATAGAATAAAATAAATTTTTTTATAAATTTATTTTGAGTGTTCAAAGATGAATATATATATATATATATATATATGTATATATATATATATATATATATATATATATATATATATATATATATATATATATATAAAAGTAATTTTTTTTGTATTTCCAGTGGTTGGAAAAAAATTAATTTAATTAAATAAAATAAAATCAAATAAAATGAGACAAAATTTCGAAAAATGAAATTTTCAAAATAAAATTTTTATCGATAAATATGGATTTAATATATTGATAAATGGTCTTCATTGCTTATGAATGCAAGGACTTGATATATACGCTGATTCTCAGGTATGAATGGGGGTCTCGGGCCGTGGTTTATGCCTTAGAGATACCGTATTGTATTTAATCGTCATTTGAACTCGTGAGATGGCTAGCTCGAGGACGAGGACGTAGAGGGCGGTCCACTCTGTACCGGTCGCACCACCCGCATTTGATCACAGCCTTTGTAGAGGCCGTAGGTATCAAGGGCAAAGACCTATAGCACAGGCTAGTACAGCGGGTGTAGTCGTGGAGGTCCTAGTAACCTCCAGAGTTTAGGCGATCATCCTCCGACATTCATAAGGCGCATCCGATGGTGGTAGACCATTGGTTTACGCAGTAGAAAGTGTTAGAGGTTATGAGATTACCTCTGACACTAGGATCAAACCAGTCAGTTCCAATGCAGAGGGGCGAGGCCCAAGTACGGAATCGGGCAAAGACCTCAGAGACCTGTGAGGTGGACGACACGAAGCAGAGTTTCAGAGCTGCTCATGGTAAGTACTTTTCGTACATCGCGAGGCATGCGAAGGCTCAGAAGTTCCTAGAGCTGAAGTAAGGGGCGATGACGGTGATGGATTATGTGGCTAGGTTTATAGAGCTAGCCCGATTTGCTGATGATTACGTGGCCACAGACATGGCCAAGGTTAGGAGATTTGATAATGGACTAAAGTTGTCCATTCGGGCCAGGATTGTAGTAGTTCGCCTACAGGATATGGACTCCATGGTCGGGATGCTCTAACCACAGAGAGAGACAGAGATGCCTCGGAGCACCCTGATGCAGTGTTAGTAGCAAGAGGAAGGAGAGCCACTCTTTCTGGCCAGAGAAAGTGAGTCTAGGTTCACGCAGGGTTCCATAGGTCGCGGCCATCCGCCGTGACGTATGAGATACTGTCAGCTGGTAGATGGTGCTACCATTGCAGAACCCTGACATATGAGGAGGGATTGCCCCCGCATTACTGGATCCTAGGGTTTGGGACAAGACACCCCGGGCCAAGAGTAGGACAACAGAGGATACGTATATTCCTCCACAGCCCTAAGATGCACTGTGAGGAGCTGGGCCTCGCTTCAGTGGAGCTACACAAGTGATGAGCTTGGTAAGTCATCTATTTTCAAATTCATTTATTGATTTTTAGCATAAAAAAAGACTCCATTTATATGTGAATATGGAATACTTCACCAAAATGATGTGCAGCAGGAAATTCAAAAGAAAGCAGAAATTGCAGTAAAAGGAGCAGAATATGACTGAACAGTACTTATCTAATTGGCTGCAGGAAGTTGTAGCAGGAGAGGCGCAAAAAGGATTAAAGGATTTGATGTCGTGAAGCTTTGATAGCCATCGAAATACATATTAAGGTTGCAACTACAAAGCTCCAGTCGCAAATGAAGCGTAATTGAAGACAAAACGAACCGGGCGTGAAAGAAACTCAAAGTCATAACCTGTGAATTGATGAAGAAGAAGAGATGATGTCGCGATCATTCGTAGGTTGCATTTAATTACACCCAAAGATGCTGATAATGAGGTTGCGACATCAAAAAGAAGTCGCGATAAGATAACCACCGATCGAACAATTATGACGTGAGACCTGTCATGGTCACATATCAAAGATCAGAATCGTAAGTAGTCGCTACATCGCTCTTGCAAGCAAACTAAGGCCGCGAGCATCATCGGCTAAAGAGAGGGTCGCCATATCATTTAAATGATCGTATAAATCAGTTGTGACCGAAAAGAAGGTCGCGATAAGATCGCCGTCGCGACACCAACTATTATTAGTAAAGCGAAGTCGCGACATCATTCAAATGACGCGACAACAATAATAGCAGGAGGTCGCGACAACCAGGTGTTGTCGCGACATCCATTGCAAAGACGTGAGGTCGAGACATCATTAAAGCTGTCGCGACAACAGAAGCAAGGAACAGAAGGTCACGACAAGATTAAGATGTCACAACATCAAATGCAAAGAGATGAGGTCTCGACGCTGCAGTCGCCGCGACATCGGGCTTCCAATTGTAAAGACATGTCGCGACCAAAACAAAGGCTTCGCGACAAAGACTCCGAGATTAAAAGAAGGTCGTGATAAGTGATTAAGCCGCCAATGACAACATCAACATACCGCTGGGCTAACGTACCAAAAAGAGGTGCATCAAATTAGGGCCCAACTTCATAAATCCCCAGAATACACGTACCGCCATCAAGAAAAAGCGTACCGGGGGCGACCGGAAAGAGAGATCCGACGGCCAAGGCTCCTGTATTTTAATTTTCTTTTCTTTTCTTTCTTTGTTTTTATTTTTTTTGTAGATTAGTTTATATTTTAGTTTTAAATTTGATCCGAATGTTACTGTAAAGTCAGAGTCAATGCATTTATATTTCTTTTTGAATTACTATCCGGTAGTTTAAATTCCGCATAAATTTTGATTTCGAACTACCGCTTCCGATTTACAAAGGGTTTTGTTGACTCAGCAAGCTCAATGTATGGAGGTAATCCAAAGATTTAGAACCCTAGCCTCCCATTGAATGACGCTATTGTCGAAATTATCTTTCTGCACTTTATTCATTAATGCCGAACTTCGGGCTTTAAAATCGATTTGTCGGTTTTTTGCGAATTCTCTGAATTGATCCCAATGTCAGTCTCCTATACCCATAACGGGGTTGTTCCAAGCTCTGATTTCCAGGAGGCCCTCTGAGTGACACAGAGAAGGCATTCCTGAGAGTGATGAACAATTTCTCGGTGGTATGTGAACCTGATATTGATGATCTAGTGTGCTCTGTATAACTAAATCGATACATCCTCTTCTCACTTGAAACCGAGAATGAGTTGAGTGAGTTATCAATTTAAGCATGCAGAGAGTTCGCCCAATTCGAATCGTGAATTCAACCTGCATAGCAAAGATCTAATCAAGGAAAGAATGAGTCAGTTTCTAATTTTTGAGGAAGAGGAAACCAAGATAGTGTGAACCCATGCAATGACTATACAAAGGAGCTTAAGGTTTACCCATGCTATGGGTGGCGGGAGTATTGAGAAAAAAAAAAAAAAAAAAAAAAAAGAAAATACCCGTATCAAGGCTACCCGCATTAAAAGTAGTTATCTAGCCCACTCGTATTCGGGAGAAACGTGAAGGTGTGGATGATTAACTGTGTGGTTTGAGAGATCCAAATTGCATCATCACATTCCTTGACTAGTTTTGAACTGCGGGTTCAGAAGCAAAATTACCGTGCATAAGTCAGAGGGAATTGATTCTTCACAATGGCTTTATTTTCAATGTTCTCTTTATAGATAACTGTTCAATCTAAATTTGTCATTTAATTATTTTAGTATTCATTCATTTGTTATTCATTCATATTATTTTGTTTTAAGATTTTCATTAAGCCAACCGATTCAAATTTGTCTGCTATACCAAATAGTATAGGAGCTTGAGTAGTTGGGGTAGTTGATTGAAAATTCTTGAGGATCTATGTGATCGAGACCGACTTAAATCCAATTTATTACTTGTTAGACCTATGCACTTGCAGCATGATGGATCAAAACAACCAGAAAACAATGATTTACTCTTAATAAAAATGCTCTTAATGAATACAATAGTTACAGAACACAACCAACAAGTTTTATGGCGCCGTTGCCGGGGATTAGACAATAGTCCTTTGGTAATAGTGTCATAAATTTGTATATGTCTTTTGGTCCACCAACAAGTTTTATGGCGCCATTGTTTCGGATTAGACAATAGTCCTTGGTAATGTTACAAATTTGTATATGTCTCTTTTCTTGGTCCACCAACAACGGCACCTCCCATTTTCACAAAGGTGCCCGAGGCTTTAGGCATGGGTAGAGGTAGAGGACGAGGCCCACAAAAGTAGGAGATCGGGAAGTCCAGGGTGCCTACTCCATCACACCGCAGTCGAGTCGGCCGGATCATCCAAATTTATGCTGTGGCACGTTGCCATCTCAGAAGGGCCGGGCAAGGAAGAGTGTTATTTTGACATGGTGTCGATTCATTTATTGTTGCATCAGTTGTGATAGAGTTGGGCTTAGAGGTTGAGACCTTAGAGGAGCCTTTGTACGTGAGTTCTCCCTAAGGAATTAGGGCGAGAATTGGGATGATATGTCATGGTTGTGAGTTGGAGATCTCGGGGACTCTACTCATAGTGGACACAGGACTATGGATATGTCGTGAGTTCGAATGGCCATCCCGGGATGGATTGCTGACATCTTACGTGGTCACATCGACAGAGCGTAGGAGAGTTACCGCCTCGCACGCAGATCAGATCAGGGTGGTTTTGTGGGCAAGCACTACATTTCGCCTTGACGCTTTACGAGTCCATGTCAGATAGTTAACCCGTTGGCTAGCGGTAGCCTACCCTAGAGGACGAGGAGAGACCAGACTTAGATCTACCTCGCGTAGTTTGCGAGTATGTGGATGTTTTTCCTGATGACACCTGGATTACCTCTCGTGATAGGGTTAGACTCTGCATCGTAGTTACACCCCTGGTACTTCTACCATCTCTTAAGGATCTGATAGATGGCACCAAATTGAAAGCCACAGAACTCGCAGTCCAAATTTATAGCTATTGGATAAAGGGGCTCATTAGACCGAGCACTTCCACCATGGGTGTCTGCTCTATTTGCGAAGAAGAAGGACAAGACCCTTCTTGACCGTATTGACTAATATGATAGCTTGAACAGGCGCGATCAAGAATGAGTACCCATTACCGAGGATCGACGACGGTTCGATCGTACCGAGAGAGCGAGTCTACTCCAAGATAAAACTTCTCGACCGGTTACCATCACCTGAAGTTGAGGGTTAGGAGATAGACATCCCTAAGACAAATGAGATTATATGGGCACTTTGAGTTTACGGTGATGTCTTTTGGATTGACGAATGCACCAAGAGTATCTATGGATCTCATGTATAGTGGTATTCCAACCCTTATCTAGATCGGGCTTTGTCGTGGGAAGAGTCTCGTGGATGACATTTTGATCTACCCTAGTCGAGTGGGAGCATGAGTATCACTTGAGGATCGTGGTTAGCGCTTGTTGAGAGACCATCACCGAAGCCAAGTTCCGTGAAGTATGTAGTTTTGGCTTCATTGAGGCGAAGTTTTTTAGACACGTGGTGCCGCGATCGCAGAGTACGTTGACTCAAAAATGAGTAAAGTGATGAGTCGAGAGGCCAGTCGTGGCCGAGATACGCAGCTTTCTTGGGATTGGTCAAAATTACAGAGATTCATTGAGGATTTCTCCCGAATAGCAGCACCTATGACGAGGTTGACCCGGAAGGAGATCAAGTTTGATTGGGATGACGATGCGAGGAGGCATGCTAGGAGTTGAAGAGGAGACTTACTTTAGCTCCTATCTTAATAGTCCCGGACAGGGGACAGGGGTACACAGTGTATTGTGATGCCTCGAGGGCCGAACTAGGATGTGTTTTGATGCAGTCCAGGAGGGTAGTAGCTTATGGCTCCCGTCAGTTGAAGAATCATGAGCAGAATTACCCCACACACGGCATGGAGTTGGCGGTCATAGTCTTCGCCTTGAAGATTTAGCACCACTACTTATATGGCAAGAAGTTCGAGGTGTACTCAGACCATAAAAGTCTGAAGTATATTTTCACGCAGCGGGACCTCAATATGAGGCAACGCAGATGGATGGAGTTCCTAGAGGATTATGACTTCACTTTGCATTACCACCCTGGTAAGGCAAATGTAGTGCCTGATGCGCTCAATCGGAAGTCATGGGGACTATTGGCTAGTATAGCTTCCCGGGAGTGGCGGATGCTCGAGATTGTGGGACAGTTTGGATTACAAAGACAACAAGCGCACTCCGGTATGTCGGGGGAGTTTAGTATTACACCGTCTCTATTGAGCGCAGTGATTGAAGTTCCAAGTGGCAGATCGCAGAGATAAAGGTCCATCGGTTGACAAGGTATAGTCATTAGTGATTTGTGGTTGACCATCCACACAGATAGTAAGTCTTCTCGATAGAGGATGTGTAGTGTGTCCCATTCGACCGATTTGAGAGAGGAGATTCGGGAGTTTCAATCGCCTCGATTCACAGATCCAAGTGGTACCTAAGATACCAGATCTTCGCCGCCAGTACTAATAATAGAGCGGATGAAGAGACACGGGGGGACTTTGTGCGACGATGTCTCACGCGGGTCACAGGTCGAAAATTGCCGCCAAGGTCGGTCAACCACTGGAGTGTACGAGCCGGATGTGGGAGCATGTCATGATGACCATGACCACTCTGCCACGAACGCAAAGAGAGGCATGACGCGGCATGGGGTGATAGTGGACCGGCTCAATGGTCGGCACATTTTCTAGCCAGGGGCGGATGACCTTCATTGAGAGATGATGCTGGTTGTATATTCGAGATAGTCCCGGGCCACATGGAGTACCAGATTCATGCCTGAGGGACCTCGAGGTTTACTTCACAGCACTTTTGGAAGAGTTTCCAAAAGGCCATGGGCACACGGTTGACCATGAGTACAGCTTTCCACCCACGCATGATGGTCGGCTTGAGAGGACTATACAAGGTTAGAGGACATAAGCGCGAGCATGCGGTCCCCGGATCATTAGGGGTAGTCGGGAAGAGCACTCGCCTCTATGGAATTCGCCACAACAACGCTTATTAGCGAGTATACGTATGGCACCGTATTTAGGCATTATGCGGAGGCCATGGGAACATCGTTATGTTGACCGAGGTGGGAGAGGAGCTCCATCACCGGTCTTGATCTCGATTAGAGACACTTCCGAAGTGCGATTGATACGACAAGAATCTTCTCACCGCCGCAGCCGGCCAGAAGAGCACAGATTGCTCGACGGCCGACCCCAGCTCGATACTGAGATCACGCTCAAGGTGATGCCTAAGAGAGGAGGCCGAAGTCTGCAGTGGGAAGCTATCGCGAGATTCATTGGGCCTTCTAAGATACTCGAGGGATGGGGTATCAGAAGGCACGGCATGCTTACCGCCAAAGACGTCGTGCTGGTCCAATATGATTTCACGCTCCACGCTCCTGAAGATACCCAACCAAATTCTCATGTGGTGGATTGGGAAAAATTGAGGCTGACACCGATGGGACCTTCGAGGAGGGACCAAAGATGCACTTTGGATACCGTGATCAAGCCTTGCGACGCTGTAATCGCGAGGCTAGTGAGGGTGCGGTGGCAAGACTATGGAGTGGAGGAGCCAACGGGAGCGAGGACACGATGCGGCCACCTAACCTTCTTGTTTAGGATGAAGGTCCGTGGTTTAGTCGACCTGCATGCATGGTATAGTGTACGTTGCATACGCATAGTGTTTTGATCGTCTGCACTTCTGACGAAATTCCTTTTAAGGAGGGGAGAACAAGCACCTAAGAAATTCCAATTTTTGGAAAAGGGTAAAATCATAATTTCTGCTAAAAATCCGAAATTTATTCCCTAGATTCTGATGATCAAACGGATTTCACCGGTTGAATCGCCCCGCGGAAATCTAGCTACCACGTCGACTTTGGTCACCTCGAGACAATCTAATTAACACGCTTTTCGAGGCATCAAGTTTCGTGCCGTAAAATGACTTGAGATACTAAAAGTCATATATAACATGTACATGTTATACATGTTGTAATGAGTAGAGAGATGTACGAAAATGACGCCAGATAGTGTCAAAATGTCAAAATCTA
Organism: Tetrastigma voinierianum; assembly: GCA_016808115.1. NCBI lineage: Eukaryota > Viridiplantae > Streptophyta > Magnoliopsida > Vitales > Vitaceae > Tetrastigma > Tetrastigma voinierianum. The sequence goes on from JAEQBH010002378.1 coordinate 294,552, forward strand.
GAATAAGGAGAGAATGGGTATTTATTTTGAGTTTAAATTGAATAAGACAAACAATGAATAGTTGTCTTCTTCCTTTTGAAGACCAAATCGGGCAGTAGCTAGGCAGAGACAGCAGCTGGGTTTTTTTTTCATGTTTTTAGAGTGAGAGAGAGAGACTTCTCTCTAGGTTTCTAGGCGATCCGACCGTCGAAATTCTTCGGAGCAAGAAGGAAAGCCGCCCACGCAGCGGGAGGCTTCACGCGTTGCTCGGCTTTTAAGGAGTTTACAAACTCGTGAGATAGGGATTTGTCCTATCGGTTTCTATACTCTTTATTTAAGTGTTTTATAATGTTTCGTTTGGATTGAGCCTTGAACGATCATTTGATCTCGTCCCAAAAACTCTGGGACCGAATTGTTAGAATTTTTTGAGATATTCTGACATCTACGTAATCGCGGTGTGATGGTGTGGGCTATGGGTTGTGATTTATGCATAAAATCATGTATTGTGATGAGTATGAGGCCGGAAATGGCCGTGAAATTCGGGTTCACAAAGTGAACCAATGATTGGTGAATTGCCGGGAACAAAGAATCGAGGGTTTCCAATCGCTCCCGAATAGTGTTCTACAAAATAATTTTGCGGAAATAATGTCTTTGTCAGTAATTCAAATCGAATTGCTCGCTTTTTGATAATTAGCCCAAGTGAGCTAATTTTTGTGTAATGAATTGTGAAATTACATGACATGTTTGTGTGATTTAAATTATGAATATATGCATTATTATATATTTATATGTAAGTGTATAATCTTATTGGAATTGGCATCATGCATTCCATATGCACGGGGCACCCTAGAACAATAGGAGTGAGTGCATGAGGTGATTTCTTGAGAGAATGGTTTCGGAGGGTAAAATTAAATGCCACACAATTATCTGAGGGGTAGTTCATATGTGCTTATCAATCGTCGGAGTCGGAGTCGGCCCAATTGATATACATTGGAGGGTTGTCCACTAAATAGAATATCAAGTCGGCCTACTACTTATATCGGGAGGGGTCAGTCTAAATAAAAACAAACATCTTTGTTGAAAATAAGGTTTCTTACACGTAGCTTAGGCAAGTGTGAGGGAGCGGTGAGGACTCGATATGAGTTGTCATATAGACATTCAAGTAGGATCACGACGCATTTGAATGTATGTTTTCATTGAAAGCATTGTATATGCACCAGTGGAGAGTAGCCTAATTGTGGTATTCCACCATCGAGCATTAGCTCACCTTTGTCGAGGATAGCTATTTTAGGTACAGGGAGCGATGAGGAGACTTGCCTATCATAGAGGCCGCTAAGAAAGTCGGGTTGTGGCTTTGGTTTTATTATGTATATATGTATTAGAATTCTAGAATTTTGATATATGTTTGTATAAGAGTGAATTATCAACTCTTGAACCATGAGATATGTATTTGGTTGGGATATATTGGTTGAATGATGATGTGGGCCCAAGTGGGCCATATTTACTCTCATTTGGACCTCCTATGTAGTCGTTGGATGTGTTGGGACATGTTATGTACTAAGGGTGTGAGCTCTCCAGACAAAGGAGACTCGCCCCATTTTCGTGAGAGATGTTGGGCCTTACCGACATTCACGAAAGTGTTTTCGGTCACGGTAGTCAACGGACCCCGGATTTGGGGCGCCATAGTTAACACGGAATATCGCGGAAGTCTTGTCGCATCGCTAATTTTATAATAATGATAAACAATTAGTTGAAAATTTACAATGAATTAAGTGGTGTAAATCAGTTTCATTGCACCAGAAAAGAAGATAAGTTTGAAGGGGCTAGTATATATCCTTGGATAATTATTTTATTTGTTGAATAATGTGTGTTAGAATTTTTGTGATGACCTGACTCGAAATATTTTGGAAGCTCGACTTGAGAGGGATTTTTTGTGAGATCTGTGGTGAATATATATATATATATATTATATGTGGATATTTTATATCCATGTTCTTATTTTTTTCTTGTTTATTTTCTTTCTATTCATTGTTCATTTTGACGTGTTTATCTTAATCATATTTAATCATCTTATATATGATTTAGGATTTTGATGAAGAGGATAGAAAGAAAGAGAGCTTTCATCATTGTAATTAACCCTTTAATTTTTATTTTTATTTTCATTTTATAAGTGAATTCTTAAATATTTGTACACTTCATAGGTGTAGTAATCATATCGATAATATAGATTCATTTTAGAATGTTTGTAGGTATGATCTTAACTTTTTTAGGGGCCCAACATGATGATATCAACCTTATAGTTGTGAAATAATAGCTTTTGGTTCATTTGAAGAGAAACTATATCAATAATATTTAAGAATGTCTCAACCAACTTTCCAAGTGAAAATTTAAAAAAAAAAAAAAGAAAGACGTATCTTTTGAAGTCAGAAGTGGCTTACAAGTCACCACAGGACATAATTTTAAATTATTTCAAGGCCATTAATTTAATCTTCCAATAAACTTCACATAAAAGACAAATTAGTAGCATATCCATTCTTAAGCTACTTTGATTCTCTCACATATATATGTCGCCATGTTTATAAGCACAGCAACACCCGTATAAAATATGGTTACAAAGAATGTATAATTAATTATGGGGCCCTTCAATTGTATGTCTCTTAGTTGACTAATAGTCACCTAGAAAAACTACTAGAAGTCAAATGAAATAAAGGGAAATCTAGTTTGTGTCACTCAAGTTAGAAGTTTACCAATAAAAAAATGAAAAAATTTTAGTACACTTTGATCTCCTAATCTAGGAAATGTTTTTTTTTTTTTTTTTTTAATTTTTAGTTTTAAAGGCATTGATCCCTATTTTATTTATGGGAAAAGTAGGTTCCCTACATCCATACAAAAATATTTATACATAAGTGATCAAAAAATCAAAATAGGGGTCATTACATGCTCTTAAAAAATAATTATGGTTTGGTTTAAAAGTCAAAGATCCCTAAAAAAGAATCCTCAAACTACCCTCTTTATGATAATAGATGGAGCGGTTATGATAGTAGTAGCAATATATTATGATAATAAATTATGTATGTTATGATAATAATAGCTTATCTACTGCCATAATATACTATAATTACTATCATAACTGCTCCATTTACTATTATAACAAAGGGTCATATTTGATTTTTAAATCAAACCACAATTATTTTAAACTGCATATACTGACCCCTATTTTATATGGATACCCCTATTTGTTTTCTTGATATTATGTATAAATATTTTTATATGGTTGTTGTGAAACCTACTTTTCCTTTATTTTAATTTTTAATTTTATTTTATTACATGTAGTTGTTTGAAAGTTGGGTGTTACTAGTACTCGGGTCACCATCACTGCATTCACCACCACAACATGTGGCCCTGTCTTCCTTTCTCTTCTTAATTTTCATTGGAAATATTTTATTACTTTAAAAGGGCTTATCCAAAGAGTTCTTTTGAGTTTTGAAGCAATGACCAAGGTGGAGAAGCACCACCACCACCAGAATCTCTTTCAGTAATCATGCAGTTATATGTATTTGTCTTATTCATGTTTTAATTGCTTTGCATGTACTAATGAACCAAATAAAATGATGAAAGTTAAAAAGAACATAACAATAAGCTCTTGAGGCCGGGCTCCAATGGTAAAAAGGTGGGATGGGGAATCAGGAGGTTTCAGGTTCGAATCATTGTAAGAACAGAATATTGCAATGTGATATACAAAATATATAGATGTCAAAAAAAAAAAAAAATACAAAACAAAACAAAACTATAAAATAATATATAGAAACATGTTAGAGATTTTTAGGTGGTTCAATCAATTTTCTCTTCATATGGTTATAAATGAAAGAAAATCATCCTCCAATGTCATAGAAAATATTCCAAAGGAATAAAAACCAAGTAGATGCAATTATTTGATTTAAAACAAATTCAATTATTTGATTTAAAAAAAATGAAATTATTTGATTTAAAAAATGGAATTATTTGATTTTAAAAAATTTAATGTTTTTCCACTTCTATTTACATGACTTGGAATCACAAGCTTTAACGTGCTATTAGTGTTTCACATTTTTTCTCACATCTTTACCTATTTTACATAATCTTCATAAATCTATTTGCAGCTCATAATATTTTTTTTATTGTACCATAAAGCATTTGTAGAAAATCTCGTAATTTAATAACATATCAATTTTGAAATTTTTTTTCTACAATAATATTCTTTATAAAAAGAAATTTATACTAAATAGGAATTTGAGATACTTTTCAATGAGTTACAACATTGACAAAATAAGGCCTTCTAGATATAATTTTACCATGAAATTCCATAAATTATTGAACTTGATTACCTGATACACTAAAATGAAAATCATTGCATGGAGTTCTATAACTAATTTTGTGGTTTTGCAATTTAAATTACCGTACCTATATATTTAGGGAGGTTAATTGAAGATCATGGAGGAAAATTGTGGATTTGGGATCTGTTAGCCAAATGCTTATTTTAAAGCAGTTGCAATAACATTATCCCATGATTGGGAACTTGTAGGTTTTAGTTCATTTGGAGAGAATATTTCTTACAAAATATTTAATGTGAAACCCCGAGAAAATCTTAATTTTCTGAAAAAGGGTAAAATCGTAATTTTCGTCAAAATCCGGAATTTTTCTAGATCTCATATGATGAAACGGACTTCACTTTTGGAATCATCTCACGAAATCTAGCTGCCACATCGAATTTCATCGAATTCCGAGATAGTCGGAATTTGCACGTTTTTCGAGGCAACGAGCGTAGTGCGGCACACTTGGCGCATTTGAGTGGCTCACAGTATGCCACGTGTCAGGTGCAGAATGAGTAAACTTGAGCTCAAGTGTGGGGCCCACATGGACATGTGGCATCTCCTAATTTGAGGAAAATCTCAAAGTGGGTGGATTAAGTGGATAAGGTAATCCTCTAAGCCAATGATCGCTTGACAAGTGGCAAAAGGGGGAATAAACTGAAAAAAAAAAGGAGAAGATTTCTCATTTTGGAGCTCAAAACGTGCAGTGAAGGGGGTTTTCAAATTCTAGAGAGAGAAGCTCCAACTTCTCTCTAGAATTCTCAGTGTTCGGACCGTCGGATCTCTTCGGGCCAAGAAGCAAAGTTGTTCTACGCAGAAAGGGCTACGCGTGGGCATAGGTTTTGTGGAGTTTCAACAACTCCAAGAGGTAGGAGTCTTCTTCTATTCAGTTATTTTCGATTTTAAGAGCTTTGTAAATGATTTGGAGTGTTTGAGGCGTGAATGGCAGTTTGGTCGGTCCCAAAACTTGGGATCGAATTTTTGGAATATTTTGAACCCATTTTGGACAATTTAGGACCGTTTTCAGGAGCCCAGGTGATAATCTATGCAATAAATTATGATTTGATGTTGTTGGATCGAAATGGTTTATGGGATTTCGTTCCACAAAGGGAACTGACAGCGAGTGGGCCAAGCCATACCTGACAAATTTCGATCGCTTCATTTAGGGACTGTTAAAAATAGTCCCGGTTTGCTTGGTTGGACCGAAAACGACATGTGTGTTGTAAGCAAAATATTGTTTGAATTGGATGGCTTGAATTGTGTGAAAGAAAGAAATTGTTAATGCATAAAATTAAATGTGTTAACATGATGTTGAATTATATAAAAAAAAATATAATTGTATGTAAGCCATTGGAAATAAATTGTGATTAGCCCATGTGAGCTAATTTTGATGTTATTGATAAGAATAAATAACATGTGATTAGTATGTGAATTGAATGACATGATGCATGTGAGTAAATTTATGTTAGTAAATACATGATATATATATTAACATGAATTGTTTAGAAATGGCATAATGCATTTCATATGCACCCGGGCAACCTAGAAAATTAGGTGTGAGTGCATGGCATGAAAAAAATGAAAAACGGAAGATGGTTGTGAAAGGGAATTTCATGAAGATTTTTCCGGTGAATCATTGAGAAGGTCCAATAGCCTATCTCTGAGAATGGCTCCTCGTGACACCCCAACTCGGGTCATAAATTTTTTTTTTTTCATACAAGAGTTTAATGTACAACTCTTTTAAATACCAAAATATATGAAACTATATTGTTCTAATATATTTTACCAAAATGTTTCTCAAGGCCACAACCCGGCCTTCTTCATACTCACAGCCTCGAAGGAGCGCCGTCTTCTTGTGTACTTGAAAGGGGGGTCCCTCGACGGGGTGAGCAAAGTCCAGTAGTGGTAATCTCCTACAAGGGTTATTCCCCACCTAAGTGCTCATGCAGTGATCAAACATACACACATCTGCAAATATTTGACATGAACGTCACATGTCGCATGAAATTCCATCATGCCCATATCCCGAGTCACTCATCACTTCACACATGATAGAACCCCATGTGTGATAAAACTTATTTATTTATTTATTTACTGATCACATCCACGATCATTTTATAAAGTCATTTTCATTTCTTTTCCAAATCCAAAGGCTTTTTGGATGATCCCTTATAAAATCCTTTATTTCATGAAACAAAAGCTTTTTGTTTTATAAACTCATACCCACTGGTTTTATCCTCCAGTGCCACTTGATGTGGTCAAGTGTCGTGTGTATATGCATTTGTGGGCCATGGATTGGGTCTCACTCTCAACGCGCTGGCTACCACCGACATTTTCTCGGATCTTTCGCCGACGGGGGTCATGTCTAACCACAAAGTTCCAGGTTTTTCACCTGAGGGGGTGTCTATCCCTACTTAAATTGCCCAACACACGAGTAATAATTTCATGCTATGCAACTGTGAGACTCAACGGACTTTGTCCCATTTACCGATCTCACTATCGACACCAAACACAGTGTTGATTGTCAACCATGCAAACAGTGGATCTCCATTTAGACTTCGTCCAAAGTACGAGTCCACAACCCATTCACCAAGGATGGTCAATAACAACGACCATGCACTCACACCCATATCATGCGATGTTCTAGTACATATGCAATGCAATTATGCCACTACAGTTCTCATGTTACATGTATGAAGCACACTACATGAACCATTCACACACCATGAATAATTATAATTGGTACATATAATTAACATCCACTTATAACCCATGTGAATACATCATACAACATACATTAACATGTCATATTCACATTGCATGTTATTCATACAAGCAATAACACACAACCAGGTCACAATCTTGGACCCATCCAACAGGGAACCTCACGGCCCCTTCAAAATCATGAACTAGTTTGGTTCCAATCATCCATACAACATCAAACAACCATAAAAACCTTAAACTTTAGTTTCCGCCCAAACTCCCAACCCACTACGCCTGACTGTATGGAACCGGTCATAGAAATCCTCTATCCTTCAATCCCAAGTTTTTGGAACTAAACAATATGGCCTCTCATGGCCTCCCATAGTCAGCCCATACCATACCCAATACAATAGCCTACAACATGTCATGTAATGGTCATGTCAAAACCTGGCTATTTACATCTACACAACTAAACAACCTGCACACTTGGTGAAAAACACAGGTTTTCAGTAAGGTTATGCTCACCCACGTCCCTCCACGGCCACATGGATAGAATCTTGACTCAATGGTCTTTCCATAGAGTCCAAGAACACCTGAAACGGAGTTCGGATCTAAGAAGCGGTGACCTACCGGGGCTGGGAGGTCAGCACAGTCAAACCCAGCCGAGCTGACCTAACTTGGCCGAGGTGTCCTGACCTGTCCGAGATGAGATGACCTATATGAGCTCACCTACTACCCTCCAATGGCACATGGATGGAATATTGACTCAATGGCTTTCCATAGAGTCCAAGAACACCCAAAACGGAGTTCGGACGAAGAAGTTATGATCTACCGAAGTTAGAGGTCACATGTAGTCAAACCCAAATGAAAGCTTAACCCGACTTCGCCGAGGTGTCCAACTGCCCAGCCGAATGACCGCCGACCCGTGCAGCCAGGCTGGACCCCACAAAGCCGATCGCACAAATGACCTCATGCCGACCTTACAGCTGACCTCTACGTCGACCCCACAAATCCGACCTCACACCCGAATTCTACAACTCGACCCCACAACCCGACCCCACACCGATCTCTACAAATAGACCTCTACAGGCTGACCTCTACAGCCTGACCTATACCAGTTGACCTCTACAGCCTGATCTCTACGGGCTAACCTCATCCCCATTAGACTGTGCAGAGTAAAAAGACCATAACTTGGTCTATAGAGGTCCGAATTGAGAAATTCAAAAGCCCAACATCAAGTTCACTGATGTGGCTACAATTTTCTAGAAGGACTCACTGCCAAATTCCCTTTATTCCCTACCCAAAAACCAGTTCTAAGGTCCGGTTAGTGTGTACTATCACAATATGGCAGCTTCCTATGGTTCAAAATGCAACCAAACATTCCCCTTAGGGCAATACAACCACCACACAACCCTTAGGGTAGAAAATAACCAATGTAGGAGAAGACCTACCTCTTGGAGTTTGTCGAAACTCCCCGATTCCGGTCTCTATGCGAAGCCTTTGCCATGAGGATGAAATCTTCCTCTTGCTCCGCTTGAAACCGCCAGTCCGATCGCCAAGAAATTTAGAGAGAAGGTGGAGTCTCTCTCTCTCTAAAACTCTCCCTTTTCAAATCTGGTTTGCCTTTTTTCTCTACCTCTCTCCCAACCGATTGGGAGAAGATAGAAGTCAAGTGAGATGTCCCCACTTGGCCACTGTCCACCCTAGGTGGCTCCTCGATTACCCTTATCACCTTATCCATCTACCTTGATTTCCCTCCAATCATAAAAAGCACATGTCTCTTCTGGTCCCACTTGAGCTATTTGTTTGACTAGCTCTCCACTTGACACGTGTCTCATCTTGAGCCACTCAAATGCGCCAAGTGTCCCTCACTATTCTCGGTGCCTCGAATAACGTGAAATTCGACCGGTTCTGCGAATCGACAGAAGCCAGATTCACATGACGATTTCACTATGAAACATTACACCGAGAGATCAGAAACTGATTTTTAACTGGAATTACTGCTTGATCTATACCATTTCTTAGTTCACAATTATTGCGCAGTCCGCTGATCGCTGAAAATGGATCTGCAATCTCTGAGATAAACTAATATACTTATCAACTGTATGAGGTTCACAATTAAAACCCTCGTCTGAAAACATGTTCATTTACTGAGCATGTGTGGAGGGAGTCGGTGAGACTCGAGACATGGGATTGGGCAAGGTAGACATTCAAGTAGATCATGGTATTTTCTCGAATGTGGTTATGTCGAATCATCAGATGCACTGTGGGAGTAAATCTATTGCTCACCCTATCAAGGGATCATTATTTCAGGTACAAGGAGTATTCAGGAAGACGACGCCACTAGAGGCCGATTTTCAAAAGAAAGCTGGATTGTGGCTCTGATATTTTATTTTGTAAAACATGTATAAGAACTCTAAATTTTGATATATGTTTTGGTAAAGAGTAATGTATTAACTCTTGAACTATGGTAATATAGTTGATGTATTTTGGTAAGTATTGATGTATGGGCCCAAGTGGCCATTTTTACTCATGTATTGCTCTCATAACATGAGACATAGGTTTTCCGCGGGTTGAAGGGTTGTCAACGAGACACCCCGGGATTTGGGGCATCACATTTAAGGACCTACTAATATTTTGAGGGTTTCTTGACCAACCTTCACAAGTAAAAAATTGGCCTACTCATGTCACATGGGGTAACATTATCCCATTTTTAAATCTGTCAAAACCAATATTCTTCCAAAAATTAATCCTCATATAAAATGCAAATGATCTGAATATCGCATCCATACTTCAAATTTCCATCGTGGATCATTAAATGTTAATATACACTTGTGTTCACAGTTATGCAACAAGGCATAGATGAAAGAATATACACCAACTGAGCCTTTTCTTTGTCTTACAACATCCTGCTTAAAAAAGTGAATGAAATTAATAAAAGGTTCGTCCATGAATAAAATTATTACTTCATTCAAATTGGTAAGAGTAAGGGAAGTCAAACCTTTGGCATTCTAGAAGGTCACAGTCAAGTCTCTCATCTTTATAAGGGGTGTTGTGTCTTTCAGGATAGAAGATCAGAAGTTTCATGAGTCTCAAGTTACCCTTCCGTTTTCTTTCAATTTGAGCTAGATCAAACTCATTTTTCAATTGGTCGGAATGCAGCAAAGTACTTTTGCTGGCCATTCGACAACCGTTTTATCCTAAGAGACAGACACCTTGGAAGAGAAAACAAATTTGTCTTAAGAAAATTGTGGATTTCATAAGACTCAGTTGTTTTCTACTTTGGTGTATTTCTCCTTTACTCTATATTATTTCGATTTTGTTATTTGTTTATTGGTTTTATTCAAGCTAACCAATTTTATATATAAGAGATACATATTCGCTAACACTTCCATACTTCATGTAATTCTAGCAATGTAGTAAAATAAAAGGAAAAAAAGTACCTAATTTTATGTCACATATGTACTTGGAAGTCCATATTAGCTTGTCACCTAAAATCACTAAATTTCGGACATTTGATTCTCAAAATGTGATATATATATATATATATATATATATATATATATATATATATATATATATATATATATATAATATATGGCGTATATATATATATATATATATATTTACTTATTTACTTTTTTATTTTCGCATATTACGTTATTGTTATTTTTAGTGTGTTACTCACTATGTTTATTATTCATATAGTTTTATAATTATCAAGAAAAGATCATGGAAAGCCGCCAGCTACTAGTCGCGACTTGTTGAAAATCCATTTAGTATATTCTCCATACATATCCAAAATATTTTGTTGATGTTTATCAACCACATATATTATTTTTTATAACAATGAAATAGAAAAATAATGGATTAATTGGTCTAATAGCTTTTAGTTGCTTTTGCTATAAGAGCTCTTTAGGAGGACTAGAAGATTAGATTATTAGGAGCTTGAAGATGGTTACAAGAGTTCTTATAACTTTAAAATATGTTTACATAATTATTTAACATGAAAAATCATAATTATCCTCATAAATAGAGATATGTCGATAAGATCAGAAACCAACAGATAATCAAAACAAGTATATGCCAAGACTTTTGATATACTAACAACAAGTATATTCATGTATAATAAGAATAGAAAATAATATATGAAACATATAAATTTTAATTATTTATATAGAATTTCCCTAACATCTAAGAGGGGACTACAGATCTTTTGATGGCTTTCAAATCACTCCCTGTCGAAATCAAATCTTTAAAGTCAAAATTGGTTTATATGCCACATCACCTTAATTTTTATAGTTCACTAAAAAAAGTGCATATATTATTTTTTTTTCAAAGATCTTCACAAAAGATACAATTTAGCCGAATGTGATATCCACACTTCTTCAACTACTTAGATTTAATCTTTTCGATAGCTTTAATTTGTACATATATCTTCATCCTGTTAAAGTGTTGATTGAAGTGACGCCTATCAATAGGCCAACAAGCCACAATTGGGCTGGCTATAGCCAAAGATCATTTTAGACACGCTTGGGCCTCAGGGTAACTCTGGTTGGCCTACAAGAGGGCCCAAGTTTGGCTAATTGACATTAGGTCAGCCTAGCCCATCGGGTGGCAATGCATTTGTACATTTTAGACTTGTATTACGATTTAGAAATATTTGGTTAAAAGATATTAAATAGTGCAAACTTTGCAATCCAATACTTCCCCATGGAAGTTTTCAAATTATATATATAAAAACCCTAGACTGATTTTCTTAACTTTCTTTCACTCAAGATGAGACGCCCAACCTGACACCTAGTGTCAAGAGAGGGTGTTTTCTTTTTTCTTTCCTTTCTTGTTTACTATAAACTTGTTCATTCATATAACAGCAAACATTTAATTTGAAATATATTTTGTAGCAAATGGACTACAAAATATATCTAAACTCTATACGGGAGTGTTCAACATATACAAAGTTTATATTATTTACAAAAAAAACAAAGACATATACAAAATAGACCAAAAAGGTCCTCACCTAGTATCATAAGACCTTGGATTGTCGATACAGATTGGTTCCGGCTTCTATTTCCTTCTTCTCTATACCTACATGGATGAAACACCCGTGCTGCTTATAAAATTATAGCTGAATAATACTCGGATCTAATTCCCTAATAAGGATCATCACACTTTAGACACATGGATATACATCTAACATATCATATACTTATATGCATGCTTATACATATTTCATACATATCATTTACACATGCTTATACATATCTAAATGCTACTTTGTCGTATCATGTTTAATTTCTTATCACCGTTCATATACATTTCGTGTCATTTTACATTTTGCTTCTTGTTCTCATCACAATATACTTGTCATTACATAGCAGTGCTATGCTTCTCATATCATTTTATATCATGTCATTTATCATATTCAAATCATTTGCATATTCTTGTCATTTGTTTTTATGTTTCATGTCTGCATATACCTTAGAAGTGGATATAGGAAACTATGAGGACACGAGAAGGTCTTGTTATCTGTTGTATGGACAACTAGACTACTGGGGGCAGAAAGCAACGTATCATTGTACGAGACAATGACCTCTATAATGACCCGAAGGTGTTGTTATCATTGTACGAGAAAATAACCTCTATAGGGACCCGAAGGTGCTGTAATGACCCTAACCGGGCCAACTGATCAGTATGATGCAGACTTTAATTCCTAATAGGCATGCCCATCTATCCCTCTACCAGGTTCTAAGTAGACAATCCATTTTTATTTCATTTTTAGTACATATCTCATATCCCCAAATAACTATTGTTATCCGGTAATCATATGCGATATTTACGATTATTTACTCTTATCTTTACATTTTCATGTATTTCTATATACTATCAAATATTTCTTACAAACAGAGCTCCCTTTTAGAGAAATTTTCTAGATCCAATGGTGTCGAATTGAAGACACCTATTTCAAGGAAATTTGTTCTCCTAGAAGTCTAGTTTACCCAAATTTTTTAATCACTCAAATTGGATGAGTGAAACTCAAATTATGGCCTAAACAACCAGAACCACTCTAATGTCAAAATAGAACTAGCTATATCATGCAACCTAGCTCCCCTTTGATGAATTTCTGGGCGCAATAGGGTCCAAATTTGCATACACATATTTCAAGGAGATTTGTTCTCTTAGTGTGACACCCCATTCCTTGGGGTTCCGTTGACAACCCGTCAATCCGCTGAATATTCGTGAATGTCGGGTAACCAGGCCTACTCAGACAGGTCCCTTGCAATTCAGATTTAACGAAAATCGGATATAGTCTCCTTTGACTCGGGGAGCTGCAAAATACAACTGCCCCGACATTATACAAATGACCACCGGGTCCTATCACAGTAAAAATGGCGGTGGGCCCGTGCATCAATACTCACCAAATACAACAACTATTTTACAATAGTTCAAAGAGTTATTACATTACTCTTAATCAAAGCATATATCGAAATTTAACATTCTAATACATGTTTTACAAAATAAATAAAAAACTATTGTCCGGCTTTCTTCTAAACGACTCTAGTGGCGTCGTCACTCCCGTCACATTTCGTACCTGAAATAATGATCTCGGCGGGGTGAGCAAAGCCCGGTAGTGATAATCTCCTACATGGGTTACTCCGCCTAAGTGCACATGTCATGGCAACCAAACACTCGAAGCAAACCGTAGTCCTACTTAAATGTCTACATGCAATCCATGTCTCGGTCCTCAGAGCTCCTTTACACATGCCTAAGCTAAATGTGAGAAAAATACAGTTTTCAAAACAAAGAAAGGTTTTTGTTCGAAAACTCTGCTAGGATTCGGTAAATATATTGAATGACCCTCCGGTGAATTCTTTGGGTAATTCTCAAAAATAGTCATGGAGTGCGACAGAGATGAAGCATTGGACAACTCTGCAAGGCAATTCTTCGGAAAATCTTCTTAAATTCCTTTCACAACCATTTCACTTTTCTTTCATTTTTGTCATGCTCTTACCTATCGTTCTAGAAGGTGCCTCGGTGCATATGGAATCGTTATGCCATTTCAAACAATTATTATTATATTTTAGATGCATATATTAACAAAAATTAATTCACATACATCATGTTATTCAATTCACAATAATAACATCCAAATTAGCTCACATGGGCTAATCAACAAATTAAGCAATTCATTTTGAATCACCCAAACAACGAAAATCACCTGACATATCACGTGAGCGGGTGAAACCTAGGCTCGTTGTTCACAAACCTATAGGGAGTTTCTCACTCAATCCCATTCGTTGGAACTAAAAAACACACGGCCATTCGGCCTCAGAACATCCATATCCATTAAAATGGCTCTTGAATTAAATAATAAGCAGTGGAAAAAGATCCTGCCTCTTGGGTTAACCGGAACTCCTGAATCGGTGTCCACAGCGTAACCCTTATATATATAGCTTTGCTTGGCAGACGAGAATCGACGGTCAGAAAGCCTGGAAATCTAGAGAGAAGTCACAATTTCTCTCTCTAAGCTGGTTCTCGACCCTACTTGCGTTTTATTGATGGAGAAGAAGGTGCCTTTTTGTCTTATTTACTTATTCTTTTCACTTAATTCCCATTGTGTCCTTTAGTTTGCTTTTTAAAAGTTTTTTGACACATGGCTTAATCTAAGTCATTCATCTCCATCCTCTCACTATTCATGCAACATGTGTCACATGGGTACATGTAGTAGGTGACTTTTGTCACATCATGTCTCACCCAGCGTCATACGATTGCAGGCACCGGTGCCTCAGCGTGAAATTCGACTGTCTGTGAATTAAACAAATTGTTAGCTAGATTTTGCGAGACAATTCCAACGGTGAAGTCCATTTTGTCATCCAAGATCAAGAAAAATTTCGGATTTTGACCAAAATTACCATTTTACCCTTTTTCAGAAAATTAGAATTTTCTCGGGTTTTACAATTAGAATTCTAGTTTAGCCATAATTTTGAATCATTCAATTTGGATGAGTGAAACTCAACTTATGGCCTAAACAAACAGGACTACTCTAATGTCAAAACAGAACCAAAACAGAACCAGCTATGTCATGCATCCTAGCTCCCATTTGACTAATTTCTAGGTGCAATGGCGTCCAAATTTTCATACTCCTATTTAAAGTAATTTGTTCTTCTAGAAGTCTAGTTTAGCCAGAATTTTGAATTACTCAATTTGGATGAGTGATGGCCAAGTTATGGCCAAAACAATAACATGGGTTTTAAAAAAAACGGACAGCATCTCCCCTAAAACTCAACATTTTCTTTATACAAATTTTTCCTCCATTGAGGACCACAACCAAACCGAACAACCATATAAAAACTTAGATCAACCCCTAAAACTAAACTAAACCAATCAACTTCATTGTTGGAGGTAGGAGAATTCCTAACCAACAAATAGGAAAAACTCAAACCTAAACAATTCATCAAATCTCCATACAAATCCTTACATAGACAAGGATTCATGGTATCCATACCTTAAGGCTTCTCCTTCTTTTTCTTCTTCTTCTTCTTTGCTTCTTCTTCTTCTTCTTCTTCTCTTTCTCTTTCTCTCAAACGTGACCCTAGCTCGAATGGGACGATTACTTGAGTGCAAGACCAAATGTGGTCTTATCCACTTACATGGCTAAGGCCTTGTTTGGCAAATGGCTTTTGTGATTTATTACCCATTTTTGCATTCAGTGACATCTTCATCTACATTAGTCCCAATAGTCGTCTTTGTGCCGTCATGATCCCTTCCAACGACAAGAGTCCTACTCGTTATCAACATTTGGATGAGGTTGATGGGGATTTAGACAACCGGGATGTGCCATCAATCAAGGGAGTAGTTGTTGAGTTGGGTGAGCATGAGATGTGCATCATGCAACCTAGGATAACAGA
This sequence comes from Tetrastigma voinierianum, assembly GCA_016808115.1. Lineage (NCBI taxonomy): Eukaryota > Viridiplantae > Streptophyta > Magnoliopsida > Vitales > Vitaceae > Tetrastigma > Tetrastigma voinierianum. The sequence goes on from JAEQBH010002378.1 coordinate 310,492, forward strand.
TTCACAGCATGATAAACTTGGTCCTTGCTGCTCCATTCTATATATGACCACTTTCAGGGTCGAGAAACTACATCATGATAATGGTAATTGCATGTCATTGTAGACATTGATCCGAGCTATGATATGAATTTCTATGTTTATTTAACCAAATAATTTTGATTTTATATGTTGTAGATGTTGAAGACATTCGAGCTCCCTTGTTGTCTATTACTTGCCTTAGCAAAGGTTTCTATGACATTGATGCATGGGGCCCTGAGGCACCTCACATTTGCAGTGCCTTCTTCCATCAATTGTATGTCTTATCTCTTTCTCTCTTAAGTACTGCTTTTCAACAAACCATGACTCTCATACTTCACTAGTTATCTTTTGAATATTATGTGTGTATATTTGTTCATTTTGTGATACTCCCAATTTCTCTATTGTGTGTGTGTGTATTTTAGTGCATTCCTAGATACTCTACTTTACATGCATCCCTTTGTTTCATTCCTGTGAATATGTATCCTTATGGTGTCCAATGTAAAATAGCCACTACCAGAAGGTTATGAAGTTACCCAGTGGGGATGTGCCACTCATTTGATAGAACAAATGTTTGTGCATTTGTGCATAGTCATTGATGGAGTTACTTGCAGTGCCTTCTTCCATCAACTATATGTGTTTTTCTCTCTAAGTGCATGCTTTTCAACAAAAAATTCCTTTGATTCATTATTGTCTAGTCTATCCTATTCAAAGTAATGTGTATATTTGTTCATTTTGTGATGTTCACTCTTTTTTCTATGTGATTCATTTTGTGATGTTCATTATTGTCTTGTGACTATGTGTTCATCTAGTGATATTTAATCTAACCATATTAACAAAGAAAGATTATGATTGTCTTGGGTATTGATAATGTATATTCAATAGTGTTCTAGTAGTCTTAGGTGAGTTAAGATTCACGAGTAGGTTGTGTTAAAGCAGGTTACTCCTGAAAACATGGAGATAATTAGATAGACGTAACACTATGCACTTTGATCTTGCTAATGAGTATCAATTGCAATGCTGCTATTGGAATTCTTGGTATCAAAGAATCCATGACAACAACCAACTCATTAACTACTGAGTTTTCATAATTTGATGCTCATGTTTTACTAATAAGTCTCTGGATGTGTGGTTGTTTAAAAAAAAAATAATCTATATCCATTTTTTATTTTATAACTAAGCACTTTGTTACAATATAGTAAATTGTTCCCATTAGGACTCAAATTTGGGACCCTCCCCTCCCCTCCCTGATGTCTTGCCTTTTTAAACTCCTTTTTAAGCTTTGAACACAGACTATTCATCGATATTCTTAGTATCTCATATAATGTCTAGAACTATGAGCAAATGTTATGCAAATTCAATGTAGTTATAAATGGACAAGGTTGGGTCTATTTTGTTTTGTTTGTTTAATTTCTTTTCTATTCTCCTTCTCAAAGTAGTAATTTCCATATTTTTAATTTGAAATTAATGTGATTTTTAATTTTATAATTGCATCGATTTTTAACACATGCTCCTTCCTACCTTTGTAACAAGGATATGAGCGTGGAGTATTTTGCAAATATAAACTTTAAGTTGGTCACTTGGGCTGACACATCTTAGTGATCTCGAGAATATCAACAACGATGACTCCATCCGCTTTTAAAGAAGATATCAAATAAAAGGTCTTGGAACTATATTTTGTTTTTTGTTGTCATGGTGCGGAGTTTATTTGTATGTGAGCGATTTAGATGAACAAAGTATATTCGATGAGAGATAAGAAATCAAACATTGATGGTCGTCAATATGTTGTAGAACTGAAGTGTCATAGGTATTTAAGTCACAATAGTAATATCAAATATATAAGCTTTGAGTCAATTCATTATGTTATTAACTTGGATGTCGTTTCATCCTCTATTGTTTTTTTGCAATTTTGATTCTATGTATCTATCATGTATTGCTAGTTTGAATCAATATAATTATATTTCTCTTAAACAACAAGTGAAAAAAGATTATAATATCAAAATACTATTATTGTTTTATATTTTATATTTATAAAATAAATAATAATATTTTAAATCTTAAAATTTATTTCTTACCTTTTCTTTAGATTAAAAAAATCCTTATTTGCAAGATTATCTAAACAAATATATTTTTAATATCAAAATACTAAACATACCTTTTTTTATAAATATTATTGTATATTAAATAATGTCCTAATATAAATAATTATTTTTATATATTAAAATTATTAGATAAAATTGATTAATTTTGTAGTACATATTTATTTTAAATAAATATGATGTAATTTAAAATTTTAAAATTACAATATTATTCTATGGTTTTTGAATATGATTCTATTTAAAAAAAAGTTTACGAGGAATGGAAAACCAAGGGCAAGTTAACTTAGGCTCTGTTTGGTTCAACTGATAGCTAGTAGGTGGTAGTTGGTAGCAGATAGCTCGTGTTGGTAGCTTCTTGGGGTAAAGTAGCTGATTAGAAGTAGCTGATTAAAGGTTAATTTACCAATATAGACATTATAGAGAGATATAAAAATAATGCACACATATAGAAAAAGGACCACAATATGAAATTATAAAAATTATAACCATAAACAAAGGAAAAAAATATTATTCTCAAATATAAATTTGAAGAATAATAATTGAATTCGAGCTTATAATATATATACATATATTGAATTATCATTTTTATTTATTTAAAATAACTTTGAGATAAAAAAATGAATGAAAGAGGTGTTAAAAGAACTTTTTACTTAAAATTATTAAGATTACATTTTTTAAATCTTTAATATTATTCATTTTTAAAATAGATAATCTTTAATTCTAAAATATGGATAGTCTTTCAGGTTCATAACAAAAATAAATTGAGAAAAATAAAAAAAAATTTAAAATTCTGTGAATTTTTTTTTACTTCCAAATATATTCTCTATTTATATAGTTATTTTCATGTAAAGAATATTTTTACTTTAAAAAATTATTATTCGTTTTTAATAGATAATTTTGTTTTATCTTCTTCCACCATATCTTTGAATTGTTTATTACTACTTCATGTGCACGCCGGGAAAAAAAATAAAAACAAAGAAAAATCAAAATGCAAAAACCATAGGATGTCATTCCATCGGATAAAAAGAGGAGCGGATCAAGGAGAAAAATTGAATTTTGAATAATTTCACAAGAGCATTTCAAAAAGCTAGATTTATGGTTTTTTTCCCAACCGGAGCTTATTAGGCCTAATCAGCTATTACAAACCTTTACCAAGCACTCCATAAGAGCTTATTGGGGTGAATAAGCTATGATCAGCTCCTCTCAATCAGCTCAACCAAGCACCCCTTTAATTAAAAATAATTCATAAGTGTTTTTTTTATGGGAGAGAGTTCTTGTTCCAAATGTTCTAAAGAGATTTGCTCAAGATTTTTAAAGAATTATTTTTAAAGGAGTTAACTTGCCCATGGTTTTCCATTCCTCATAAAAATTTTTAATTAGATTGATAAACCATAACATAATTTTTCCTAAATAATATATAAACATAAAATTAGTTCATTTAAAAATAATTATATTTCTAATAAGTTTATTATCAAATTATAATATTGGTAAAAATGGTATTAGAAAAAAAATAGAAAAATGTTAATTTCTAGAAGATGATTTCTTAATCTTAAAAAATAAAAATAAAAAGATGATTTAGAAAAACAAAAAGGAAATCGCCTTTGCATGTTACAAAATAAAAAGAGGAAGAAAATCATTTTTGACCTCATGAATTTTATTTTATTTTTTTAAAGGAAGAAAATCGTTTTTTAGAAAGATGATTTTGAACAAGTTGTGTGGGTCTGAGGCCCGAGCCCGACTCTACCATTCACCGAGACTGAGCAGGCCCGAACACCTTTACCGCGGACGGGTCAGTATCACCTTCCAGCCGGCCGGGGGGACACCAGCGCCAGACTTATCCTCTCCTAGTCGGGAACCATCTCTAAGAAGATGGTCGGATGATCTCTCAGTCTAAGGCAGCACCACCCCTCCCTCGCACACATAGCAGTTTGGAGGTGGTGAGCAACTGTGGGGCACGAGTTCTTGATTGGTCCACGAGGAAGAACAGGTCATGGCACACAAAGAACGCCCTCTTTCCCCTTTTGTTTTGGAAGGAGATCACCAACTTTCCATGGAAATTGGATCGTCTTCCTCCCGTAAGGAAGAAGGAATCCGCAACGGAGATAAAGTTCACTAGAAAGGCGAGTCTTCACTCTCCAGATTCCCTGATCTAACTTAGGCATCGGAGAAGTAGTGGGAGCACCACTGTCATTTTCTTGATTGTTTTGCAAGTACATGCTGACAGGTTAATGCTTCGACGATCCAGTAACTCAGAAAATTCAGGAGACTACAATTGGCGTAGTCTGTAGAAACGACTAAGCAAAAAAGCTCATCGATGATTTGCGAGGGCTTGGCTACATCCATTTTCAAGTGATCTCTCATCCCTCGAAGCTTTGGTAGTTCCCTATCACTCCACCAGACCGTTGGGTTTTGTCGCCATGACCAGCAACCCAGTGAATCAATCCCTGGAAGACCAATTCCTTCGCTGGTGCCAGAATATGGAGGCAAAGTAGGAGAAACAGGCTAGGTAGATGGCTGAATTGCGAGGCGAGTGTGGCTCCATCTGCGGCCGAGGAAAGCGACCGCCTTGGCTCGTTTGGAAGAGGCGAAGCGGATCGAAAATACGCGAGGAGTAGCCACCTGCACTCCTAGTTAAACACAAAATAAAAGCGAGGAGCCTATCAGGTGGAGACAACATTTGTGCGGATGGCGAGTTATCTTCCGGTATCCCGGCACCAGTGACACCTCCGAAGAACGATGTGGGTAGAGTCAAGGAAGAAGCCCGCGCTCGTTCTGTCGATCTGTCGATGGCATGCCGTCGGTCTTGAGAGGAGTCGGCGAGAAGGCGGCGGTCGGGCGCGCCCGAAAACATACCCTTGTAGCTAAAGTGCGACACATCACTTAGATTCGGGTATCCACGCGGTTGCACCAGGCTGTGTCTTTGCACCTACTCTTTGTTTAGGGACTCGAGGACATGTTGTGGAGTCCCAGGGTGGTATATGAGTTATGAGCCTCCCCGCGGTTTTGTCATACCGTCGTTTGCCATGTATGATGGCTCCTCTGACCCGTATGACCACATCTTTGCACTTGTGGCGATGATTTTGAGTGCGGGGAAATAGCCAGATCTTGTCGAGTGACGGCCGACACAAAGGGACTCGCCCTAGGCACAGTTCCACAAACTCAGGGGATCTATCCAACAGTTCGATGAGATATGAAGTTTGTATTCGTTTCAGTACTTATGCCGGTTTTGTCAAAGGGAAGCATCATTCATGATATCTTACAGGCTGGTGATTGAATCTATTCAGTTTCTGAAGATTTGAATATTTGTCTAGCAAATGGTATAAACATGGATGCGGTCCTCGAGCGAAGGAAGCTTTGGTAGACAGCACCTTTCTTCCAATCGCTATCTTTGGATCCGCTGCGGCTTGATGGAAGAACTATACAAAAGAGCGAACAAGCCTCTACATTGAAAGACAATATCCAGGCGACCTCGAGACGGTAATAATTACCACCTGATAACAGTGACCTCGAAGGGGCAACCCGAGCGAGAAGGGGTTAGGTAAGAGCACGAAGCTCCTAGGAACAGTCACAGAGAAAAAGGTAACCTCCCTAGTTCACCTCTCTGAACATCTCCTACGACAGGCTCCTCCTTCTTATTCGGGATCACCCTGACTTTAGATGGCTTGCACTAATTCAGTCAGATCCCGAACAACACAATAGATCTCTAAGTACGATTACCATAAGGACCACGGGCATGAAACTAACCGATGTCAAACCCTGAAGTTCCTAGTGGAGAAACTAGTGCCAGTTGTAGCCTCGAAAGGATACATTTAGGAACCGACAAGTAAAGCAAAAAATAGCTCAAATGGTTGAAGAATAACGGCCCGACTCAAGCTCAAGTCTGGTGCGGCCACCAATCTGTTTATATTGGGCGGCCGGCCGATGACCTGTATCAATCAAGTGTTAGTGGAAGCTACTCTGACGGCCCGCAGTTCAGCCCGGGTGAACACCGTCAATATGGATCGCGTACGAGCAATGCGTGGGTTGGCGGCCCCGTATCCCTTTCCTCCCATTAGCGAATCAGGGGTCCTTCGGTCCACACCACTATGCACTTGTGCTTGCACATGCATTAATAATTTTGATGTGGGAACGTTGACCGGATCGTCGCGGACGACCTATTCTGACTTCTAACTGGGCGGATGATTCCATAATGACTCGATTGACTTGGCAGAATTTTGTCCAGATTTAATGGGGCAACCACGCTAACCATGGGTGAGGTTGCTCTCCCCATCAAGGCAGGGTCGGTTACTCAACAAGTCTTATTCTCAGTTGTCGAAGACTTAGGGCCATACAATGCCATCATTTGTAGGGCTTGGCTGCACGCTAGGAAAGCAGTACCCTCAACCTACCACCAAACAATCAATTACCTAACCAGTGCCAGACAAATTGACCTCTGACTGACCCGATTAAAACATTCGGTGCTATTAATTTGTTGGTACAAAGCATGAAGGTGAAAGACCCGACAATCGATATAGGACCTATAGTTTCTAGAATAGCGATCACGGCTCATTTGCTCGGGCGAGTTTGGAGGACGGGTAACAATTGTATATGGATCCTGGAATCAATACTCTGAAGTAGTGAGATGCTACTATATCAACTCCCTCTTGTCCGAAGAGGAGAAAGAACAATTAAGGCAGGTTTTACTTTGTAACATTGATGTATTCACCTTGACCCACGTGGATATGAATGGCATTAGCCCCACGCATGCTTCTCATAAGTTGAATGTCGTCTCGTCTGCCAGGCCGATCAAGCAAAGAGTAAGGCGTTTCCACCTAGACCACTATCAGGTTATTCAGGATGAGGTAGATAACCTTTTGCAAGCAGGGTTCATCAGAGAAATCAAGTACCTAGAATGGTTGGCCAATGTGGTGGTCGTACCAAAGAAAGGTGGTAAATGGAGGGTATGCGTAGACTATAGCGATGTCAACGACGCATGCCCTAAAGACCTTCCAGCACCCGGCATAGACAGTTCTTCGACACATCATTTGGGCATGGGATTTTGTCGTTTCTGGATGCCTTCTTGGGATACCATCAAATCCCGTATACGGTCGAATGCGGAAAAAAATGGCGTTCTCATTACTGTGGACTCTTAACTATAATGTCGTATGCGTTTGGATTAAGAATGTCGAGGCTGACTTATCGAAGCGGTGACCAAGATGTTTAGACCCTTTGCTAGGTAAAACCATGTGGAGGTATACATTGTGATATGTTAGAAAAGTCTGAGCGCCGGGACCACGCCTGCTCTGGCTTTGAACTCCTTAGAGCATACAGCATGAAACTCAATCCACCAAAGTGCGCCTTCGGGGTCTGTGCAGGCCGATTTCTGGGTTTCATGGTGATTGTTTGCCTTTTGTTATATATAGACTAAACCTCTCAATTTAACACCTATACAGAAGCCTTACAATTTTCCTATAGCTATGTCAAATTGGAATGGAGTTTCTTAAAAATGAATAAAACTAATTTATGTTAAGATTATAAATAGGTTTAGTCTATGACCTTTGCAGTGCCTGGTCATACAAGTAGTAAAAAATGGATGCCAGTCGAGGATATCATTCCCACGAAATTGAGTAACAATTATCAAATCAACTACTGACTACTTTCGAGATCCATACTATACGGACCTCCATGATCACAGTTTATCAACTAGAATTTAAAGGATAATTGTCCCTAAGAGTGCATCTACAACCAAGGAAATTAAAAATAAAACGAATAAAATTATGTAAACTATAATAAACTGGACTGAATCAGTTCTTTGTAAAATGAACACTAATAAGGAATCTTGTAAACGGTCGATTTTACGCATTATCCCATTAAGACTCTATCCACGAATTTGGATCTAGATTTGTCAAAGATGCCTATGTGCGGTTTAGTTTCTCATAATTCACCAATTAGAGGGTCCTTGCTTATCGAAGACACGGATCCTGTCGATTGCACTTGTATTCTGATAATTCTTTATAAGATCTATGTATTTTTCTTTTTCAACACTTCATACCCATTTCTTAAGACTACAGATTTCTTGCACCCCAAGTTTGGGTAAGTGCAGAAACCTCTACAAATTGATTGATGACTTCTCCTTTGTCATTAGATTTTCCCTTTCACATGATTAGATCTCAACTAACACGGGATCGAAGATCTTTCCTTGAATTAAGGTGAAATCTCTAATTATTTAAAATGATAAATAATCCCCTTCTACTTCAACTATGAGTGAAATGGAAATTTATCGAAGTGAACTCTCAGAGCCCATTAGTTCTTCAATAGTGGTCTAACATAACCACAATTTGAATGTTCCAAGCTCTCAGGAATCTCCATCTCGGTGTCACTCAAAGGGCCTCCTGGAAATCAGAGCAGGATACAATCCTTGGAAGGGTATTTGAAACTACTACTGGGAACAATCAAATTAAGAACACATCAATCAAATAAATCCCCCAAATTCCAGGTACTTCCTTCTAACTTATGCAGAAAAGACTATAACTAACAATAAATTCAAACTAGTGGAAGTTGGGCTTCTTAAAACTGCATTACAATAGACAATGAACGTGTTGATCAATTACCACCTTTGCAGTTGCAATATATTGGAAGAAGCAATTAAGTGTCACAGTTTCATTAAACTTAGGCATTAAATTGTAAATTGAAACATTACTTCGACTTCAACATTCCTAACAGATCGCTTATTCAGATCGGGAAAATGAAAAGAAAAGAAAGAAAGAAAAAGCCAAATTCTATTCTAAATCTCTGAGTGAGTCTTCCTCGTCCTCCCCGACAATGGGTTTCAGAAAACGAAAGTTGCTCGACTTTTTGCGTGTAAGCCTATTTATAACCTTTTGAAATTAGGCCTGACTCTAAGGCTCCAGGTGAATTTTCCCTAAAATCAATGGCCCAGCTCACTGTTTTAGGTCGTGACATCATTTGTGCTCTGGATCTGTCAAGTTTGTCGTGACCTCGGAAGCGGGCAACCTTCTTTAGAGTTTGTTCTTCTGATTGTTGAGTGCTTGGCTTTGATGTTTTCTATGGTGGCCCGGTTTCCTAGCCGGTTGCTGATTGATAGTCGTGACATGAATTCCTTGTCCACGACCTCGATTCAATGTCCTCATCTTACATTTTGTATGACATCAATTTCCCTATTAAGACCTTGCAAGTCCATTCGGCGGGTCCTTCTGGTCGACATGATTATGCTGTTACGACCCTTGATGTCTTCTTTTTGTGTCCCGACCTCAAAACGGTGTCGCGACATGATCTTTCCTTGAAACTCCTTCTATCTTGGTCTCATCAAATTTCTCCTATCGCAACAACTTTTGTTGGGCTTACTATCACTTCTAGTCGCGACATGAGTTCTCTGTCGTGACTTCAAATGTGACGCCCCAGTCAGTCTGTTGACAACTTTGTCGACTGCGAATCTGTGTCTCGTATTATGAGACCTATGCATATTAAAAATGGCCACTTGGGTATACATCAATACTCACTAAAATACATCAACTATATTACAATAGTTCAAGAGTTATTACATTACTCTTAACCGAAACATATATCAAAATTTAGAGGGTTCTAATACATGTTTTTACAAAGCGTCAAAGGCTGTCTGGCTTTCTTCTAAAACACGGTCTAATTGGCCTTAGTCTCCGAGTGTACCTCCCGCACACGAAATAATGATCCCTCGACGGGGTGAGCAATGCCCGATGCGATAATCTCCTACATGGGTTACTCCCCACCTAGTGCACATGTAATGGCAATAAACACCTCCAAACGAAATACATGATCCCCTGCCAGATGTCACATGCCCAATCCCGTGTCTTGAGTCCTCACCGACTCCCTTACACATGCCTAATCCAAATGTGAGAAAAAAATACAGTTTTCCAAACAAAAGGTTTTTGTTCTCGAAAACATACTACCGAGTTTCGGTAAAATCTATTGGACAACCCTCCGAGGCGAATTGTTGGGTAATTCTCTGAAACAGTCATGGGTCCACCTCCGAGATGAATTATTGGACAACTCTCTAAGGAAATTCTTCGGAAAATCTTCCTTGAAATTCCTTTCACAACTATTTTCATTTTTCTTTCATTTTCTTTCATGTCATGCACTCACACCTACCACCTGGTGCCCGGTATGGAATGCATTATGCCATTTCCAAACAATTCATGCTAATATATCAATCATGTATATATTAACAAAAATTAATTCCACAGACATCATGTTATTGATTCATGGCAATAACATCAAATTAGCTCATGGGCTAATAACAATTCAAGCAATTCATTTTGAATCACCCGAACAACACAAAATCACACATAAAGCCGTGAGCGGTAGAGACCCTAGGCTCGTACTTTGTTCCGACCACTAATAAAGATTTTCTTCCTTTCGATTCAAATATTTTGAGACCCGAAAACACGATGCATCGGGCCTCGACAAATCCTCGTCCATTAAAATGGCTCTTAGCGAGAATAAACCAAGTAGGGAGGAAGGCCCACACCTCTTGGAGTTGTGAAACTCCACAAAATGTCAGTCGTCACTGGCATTAGCCCTTGTAGCGTAGATCAATTTAATTTGCTTCTTAGCGACGGGCGACGGTCGGCGTAGGAAATCTGAGAGAAGTTGCTCTTTCGCCTAAAACCGGAGTCTACTCCCTCTTTACATGTTTGTTCCCGAATGGAGAAGAAGAAGTCTCTTTTTGTCTTTATTTTAAATCTTTTTAATTAATTTCATCCTTGTCCCTTTAATTTGACTTAAAGGGCATTTTTGACACTTGGCTTAATCTAAGTATTCATCTCATCCTCCTCATAATCATCTGCTATGTGTCACATGGGTATATGTAGTAGGTGACTTTTGTCATATGAAATGTCTCTCACACGCCGTCATACGGCACCCGACACCTAGTGCCTCGAAAAACATGAAATTCCAATTGTCTCGGAATTCGACCAAATTCGATGTGGTAGCTAGATTTCGCGAGACGATTCAACGGTAAAGTCCGTTTCCTCATCCGAGATCAAAAAAAAATTTGGATTTTGACTAAAATTACCATTTTACTCTTTTTCAAAAATATCGAATTTTCTCAGGTTTTACATCAAAACTGCTATATTACTGAATTACATTGTGCAGCACGAGTGCGTCACGACCTGGCTTCTTGACTGAATAAGCCGTAGACTTATTTGGAATTGTCATTCTATTACGCTTAAAAGTGCGCAAAATATAAATTTGGTAAAATTTCCATATTTTTGAATAAAAACAGAAATTATAAAAAATATATATATCAAAAAAATGGATTAAAAATGAATGAGTTTTTTACTCATCAAATTCCCCCAAACTTAAAATTTTGCTTGTCCTTAAACAAAGAAAAAAAAGAGTTGTTTATCCTCAAACAATTTAACATTATTTTTAAGGACATTTTTCTGTTTTATACTTCAATCTTTTTCGATTCCACCATTTGACTTGAAACAAGAAAGTTGCAGTATTATTTCAAACTTCAGTTTTCAACTAAGAAAAATGAATGGTTTCAACTTCTATCACAAATAAATTGATGAATCCTATACTGTAAACAACACAGTCAATCAATCCTGTGTTGTGCGTGTGTGTTGGTCTTCTTTCCTTTCCTCCTTGTCAGATTAGTTAATCTTCTGGGATTCTCCTTGGAAGATTGATTAAAGTCCCATAGGATTGTTTTTCATATTGATCTCCACTAATGTAAACAAATTCAACCTTCAAGATCAACGAGGTCTTTTTGGCTTGTAATGTTAGGCTTGAGTAATTGAGTAGACAATTAGAAATTTTATGTTATAAATTACCCAGATTCCACTATTCACTTCTGCTTAATAGCCTTCCTCTTTCATCCCTTTCTTTCCTACTAATGTGAACTTTACTAAATCCCATAAACTTGGCTTTTGTGCATCATCTTGACTTTTGTGGTCTCTTTGATTGCCACCTTCATATTTTTCAGTCCAGTTTCTTTTCTGGAATTCTTTTTGTTTTTCTTCTCTTGTCAAAGTTTTAGGAATAGTGCAATGTTTTGTCTTTTTAGGCTTTCTATCAGTCTTAGAGAACTTTGAGTTAGCAACTCCTAAGCCAATTGGCATTAGGGTACTAGGTGTTGAAACACCCCTAAGAACTTAATTGTTGAAGAGAGGTAGGCCACAAGACAAAACTTATTCCCTTTTAATTAACTTCTTTTTCTCCCTCTCTAATCTTTAGTTGATTTTGTCTAATACTTCCCTATAGTCTGTAGGAAGTATATTCCCCCAATCTTGTTCTCTTCTGCAGGTTAAACTTTCTTGTTCTGAAAACTAGGTAATTTTTGGGCTCTTTGCTGCAGGATTAGTTTTCGGGAGGGATTTCAGGTTTCTAATTGTTGTTATTTGAAGAAGTTAGGCATATTTGGCTCAAAGCTTGGAAATAAGGTGTATGCATCTGCATATAATGAGGATAGGCTTGAAAAAGGTTCAAACTTTCAAAGAGGGCCTCTATCCTTTCTTGTCAGTTGTTTTTGCCTAGGATTTCACCTTGACCAATAATCTAACAAGTTCTAGGACCTTGTACCCTTGACTTTGAATTACCCCAGAAGATGTCTCTAATCTTTTTCAATTTGTTCAAAACTTATTGGACCATGTGTGATGTTTTACAGATTTATATTGACTCTAACTATACACGATTCCATTATTTGTTCTTTCAAATTGTTTTACCTTTTTCTAATTACATGGTTCAACTTGATTTTAAATTAAACAACAACTTCTTTGCCCAAGTTCATTAGGCCTACTCTTCTTTCTCTCACATTGTTTGGATTTAATGAGTGTTTGTTATATATTTAATAAAATCATGAATACAATAATATTCCCTTAAGACACTAAACATGGAATTAAAGCAGCCCAGTTACTAACTCCGGATCAATCACAGACAATTCACATTTCTGAAACTATTCAGCTTCCACTAAGTTCTAATTAAGTAGTTCAACTTGATATATATATTCCCGATTGCAATATTGTGGTAACAAACCAAATCAGCTCAATTAATAGAACAATTCTAAGACCTTTTCTTGTGGAACTTTTCTGAGCTTATATTAATGATGTTGAAGAGGTAAAGCAGGGAAGAAAAGTGAAATTGTCTTTGTTCTTCTGCTTCTGCAGAGGATTTTGAAGGTATGATGTTAGGAGGCTCGAATTAAAACTTGCCAAACATAGGAAAATTTTGGGAAGGTGTATTCTGGTCTTTCTTTCAGAGTGTGGAAATCTTCATATCAGTGGAGATTGATCTGTTTGTTCAATCCAGAGAAGATCAAGATGCCCTTGTTAAGCCCATCTTGGCTGCTGACAGCTCTGACTGAGAGATACAACCCGGCTATGTTTGATAGTTATTGTTGATCAAATCAAACTCTCGTGCAGAGATTTTCATAAAACATCATTTATCTTTAACTCTTTATCTCTCAATATTGACCTCCCAAATCAGCAGATATTGCTTTGTAAGGTATTTGAGGCTTCCTATCTTTTAAGCATAACACCCCACTCCATTTAAACTCTCTTTCTCAAAGTGGTAGACCTTCTTAATCTTCTCTCATTCAGTTGTTGTAGAAGGTTCAAACTAACACTTCATCTTTCAAATTCTCTCTCTGTTTTCCCATCTCTTCTCTCCATTCTTCACTCTCTCGATACAGTGCTCCATTAATTGTTATTTCCTCACACGAATTCGGTGATGGTTTTCCGTTTATGCTCCTTTCCACTTATCTTTCTTCATTGATCTCAGCATCTCCATGAACTCAAATGTTACTATCAGCACCACAGAGCTCTCTCTGCTTAACTGCTGGGGAAATCACTCTCTCAGTTAGGTGTAGACTAACAAGGAGCTCATGCTAGGCATCTCTGCTATGCTTCTTTGGAGGAATACATTTTGGGACAGTTTCCGTTTCACACAGAACATGTATTCTCCTCAAGCCCAGGCTCTCCCTTTAGTTCACAATCCTTAGCATTATTCTGCATTTGCTGTTACTGTGAGGTAAGAGGGAGATGCCTTACAGGGCATCATTTCTTCTTCATCATGGGTTTCTCTATTTGACTAAGATGCTCAGTTTGTGATTGTTGTTTGGTGAGGGTTAGTCCTCTTTTATTGCTGTAGTGGTACCACCAGAAAAGTGAACCCCTCAATCAAACCTCTAATGTTCTGTTTTATAGCCCTTTAAAGACATATAAGTGTGCCTCTTGTTCTCTCAAGCAAAAGATGTTTAGTTGAGAAGGATTGCGAGATTGAGTAAAGACGGAAACCTTAACCTCGGTGGGGATGCAGTGATAAATGTAGTGAGGTTCTTATGTCTTCCCATTATTTGCCAGTGGTTAGGTCCTATAATTTCCTCATGATTAGGGTTTTCTGTTTAAATTTAGAATCGTGCTTGGGGTTCCTTTAGTTTGTTTCATGATTCTTTTGTGCCCGGTACGGACTCCTCGCATAGGCTGAGTCTTCTCTCAGCCCCACCATGTTTGCATAGAATTCCCTAGGCGAGGCGGTCCCGATGTGCTGAGAACTCCTGCCTCTCTTTGATATCTGGAAGAGGAATTATTCCCAAGCCTTTTTCGTTTTGCTGGCCCACTTAATGCGACTAGCGGCTATTCCATAAATCTTTAACTAGAGCAGTCTTTATTAGCTCCTGTTTCTTCTATTCTTGATGCCTCCTTTGTTTTCCATCTTTGTGCTACTCGGTGACTCTTCTGTTTGGGTTTTGGTTACTTTTATTTGTGTGGTCTCGATTTAGGAGGTTCAATTGAACCTCCTCCGCCCAGCGTGATAATACTGTGAGCTCATTGTTAATTCAGGTTAGATCCCAGAAACGAGGTTTGGTTTACTCTGCTACATAGTTGAAATTTGAAATTGAGACCACTTAGTTTGGGTTTTAGTGATCAGAAAGAAAAGTGACGGTTGGTGAAGATCTTGGTGAGTGGAGATTTGGGAAGATTATTTCTTCAGTTTGTTTGATGGAATAAATGTATCATTTATTTTAATAGAGAGTGAGCTTTAACATGGTTTACAACACAAAATTCCCAACAATGGCATGTATTTAATGTTGCGGCATACAGACAATCAAATTAAGTCATCAAATCAAATAAATCCCAATTCAATTTCCTTCTAACTTGTAAAAATGTAACTATGATGAGTTCAACTAATTGGAAGTGCTTCTCAAAGCACATTACAATGTGTGGATTAATCAATTACCCATTAAGGGTTACCAATGAACTAGAAAACAGATTCTGAAATTATCTAGTTTAATTCTTTCGAATGATAAATTGTAGAAATTGAAACATTACTTTGACTTAGGCATTCTAACATATATTTGGTTTGACAGGAAGAGAAAGAAAAAGAAAGAAAAGAAAATAAATTCTATTCTAAAAATATACAGTGAGTCTTCCTCATCCTCCCGGTGGATTTGCGAAGCGGAAGGCTTCGTCTTTGCGCGTAAACTATTTATAACCCTTTAAAATTTGTTTGTTCAAAGGCTCAGTGGATTTTCATAAATCGATGGCGACTCGCCTTTGTTTTAGGTCGCGACATCATTTGCTCTTCTGGATGTCGAGTCTGTCATGACCTCGGGACTGGTGCAACCTTCTTTTAAGTTTGTTACTGCGTTTTGTTGAGTGTGACTGATGTTTTACGTTCGCGGCGGTTCTCAGCATTTTCTTTGATTAGTGGTTGTGACATGAATTCCTTGTCGCGACCTCGATTGGTGTCCTCAGCTTACATTTTTGTCGCAACATCAATTTCCTAGTAGAGAGCTTGCAAGTCCATTCAGTAGTCCTTCCTGGTCACGACATCAATTATCTGCTGCGACCAACAATGTCTTCTTTTTGTGTCGCGACCTGAAAGGCAGGTGTGTGACATGATCTTTCAGAAGCTCCTTATCTTGGTCACCAGAAGATTTCTCTGTCAGCAACTTTGTTGGGCTTACTATCACTTTTAATTAAGCGACAGTTCTCCTTCATTGACTTGAAACTCTTTATTATTCTTTTGAATTACATTGTCGAGCCCTCGAATTACATCAGCATTGGCTACTTGACCAAATATGGCTTCTATATGCTTCTTTGAATTGCCATTTCTTATAATAAAAATTAAAATATAAATTTGGTAAAATTTTCATATTTCTGAATAAAAACAAGCAATTATATATAAAAAAAAAAAAAAACATATCATAAAAATAGAGTAAAAATGAATTGGTTTTTTACTCATCAAATTCCCCCAAACTTAAAATTTTGCTTGTCCTCAAAGCCTCCTCCAAAGCCTTTCTCTCTTTGCGGCCACTCTTCCGGACCACAGGTCAACTTCGTCTTTGCAACCAGGAGCTCCGAGTAAGAGACTCCATTCATTTGCTATGGGATTGGTCGTCCTCCGCCTTCTTGAGCCACTCTGACGGCCAAGGCAAGGCCCGGGCCCTCTCGGTCAGTATGAGACTCCTGCTCAGGCATCACATACAAGCGGCGGCATCTTGGACCACAGCTGCTTTCGGACAGCTCGCTGGCGTACCCATACTTGACCAATTTAGCCATCGAGCTTCATGACGAAGCCGGTATCTCTCTCGACCTCAACTTGGACCGCCCTTTCAATGCTTCCCTTGGTCTCGACTCCAGTGCAGTGAACTGCTCCATCCATAAGAAGGCTTCAGGGCCTTACAGTGAAAACAATAGCGGGCGCCGTAGTAGCCTCTCACATCCCTCGAGGGACCGGACTCCGTGTTGTAGACCATGTTTCTAATGGTTGTATCGCACAACGAATAGACATAATAGGATCGACAAGCTAGGAAATATCTTTAGAACATCGCTTAAGCGATTCTGAGTGTACCCAGTTCTATCAACTAGGTGAATTAGGATTTTGGACCAGCATCCCGTCTTCAACCATCTACAGGAGGTCCTCTTTACTAGTGGAAGCAGGGGTTGAGATAGTATACTCTTTGCCTCTCCCCTCGGCCCACACAGATATGGGCATCTGTAATAGGGCCGGGTACAGATCGTGTAAGTGATATGCCAAGGATTCACCTATGTTAAAAGGCCTCCAGCGATCGATGATCTCTTGGGCGCCCTCTGGCTCGGGAGCCAAAACCTCCTCCATAGGTGGAGCCATGCCCCATGAAGGATGATACAAATTCAGTAGCAACCGGTCATGAAGCCTTGGCACCTTTACGTTTGGTCCCGGGGATGCGGGGGTCTGCTGCCGACCAGAGGCTGTGGATGATGGATCTTGGATCCCTTTGTAGGGGTCGGGAGGCCTCCAGGCTCCACCAGGTGGCGTTCTCCAGATTCGACTAAGTCGTGTATCTCGAGGCGAACCTTAGATGACTATTTCCTGCACATCCGGGCTCTCTCCCTCGACCACCTCAGGGATGGCATCAACTGCCCGCTTGAAGCTAGCATCACGCTTCCGCTTCCGAGCGGCAAAGTTATGAACCAATTTCGTCCCCCTCCTCTTCTTCTTCCCAATCGGGGATGGCCCCGGATATGCAGGGAGAATCAAGCGATGAAATCTTCATGACTCGGGGAACCTTTTGTCCCTTTCGGATGTCCCTTCCTTTTCTTCAACAGGGGCGGGGCGGGGCCACTCTTGCTAAGGAGCGCTCAGATGGCTACCTTTGCCGCTTGGATGCTGTGGGGTGAGTGGAATCCTTCACTAGCAAAGGAAGGTTGGGCCGGTATGGATCGCAATTCCGACCAGTAGCCTCGATCTCGGTTCCCATAGCAGGAATAGGTTGTCGAGGTTAAATTTAAAGTGCGTGCTTGTGTGCTCCCAGCATTAATTTACGTGGGTTGAGGCATGGAATGACAGGCGTTGTGAGAACCCGGGTTGTGACCCGAATCGTTCGGATTCTTCCAAAGTAAGAGGACTTGCGATGTGGCTCTCGCTCGAGGAAATCTCCCGGCCTTTGCGGATTTTTCAAATTGGCCTTCTCCTTTAATTGACCCGGTTGCCTGTCGACTTTTCCTTGCCTGAAGCACCACCCAGGTAATAAGGTCTGTTCACACAGAAAGTAGGCGTGTAAAGGCACGCACACTACATACCTAGGAAAGACGTTGATTGGTTTATGTAAAATGGAAGGTCAGGAGAGCCCGGGGTCTCATCCTAAGGGCCCTTGACCAGGATCACTCTTTTCACCTCATACTTGGGCGAATCGACCACATAACGGAGGCCAGCAGCCGGGGGCTGCAGGCCGAACATGGATGAGTCGCCACCATCAATGCCGACCTCGAGGTGTAAGCAAAGCAAACTTCCTGACCGAGGTCCGGGTGATAAAGAAGGTTTGATGCGCGGCATCGATCAAAATCCGAATGGCGTTTGGGTTGGACATAAGCGGTGGCGCTCCCCAGTGAAGTCTGAAATTGCTTGACCCGAGGGGCGACGGGAAGGGGAAGCCTAGCTGCAAGTTGCTCCCGGGTTAAAAACACTGTGTTGTATTCTTCGTCCACAATAGATTGATCGGACCTCAGGCAACTTAAAATCAATATCCTGGATTTGGCAGTAAGACCTCACCTAAATACATGGAGAGGTAGGAGATGTCTTGCGGAGAAGGCGACTCGTTTAGGCCCCTTTGCTGACTTGACGATTGCATCTACGTCATTACATAGATGCTTTCTCACGGTTACAACGGTCCCGACATGAATCCGACGACCAGAAGACCTCAATTACGTTGGGGCAAGGGACGCCTGTCGAGTAATACCTTTGAGCTAAAGCGGCAGAACAACTGAGGAGGTTGGTGGCAGGATGTTCCGAAACAAATAGACATCATGGAATTATATATGAACTGACATATTAGTAAAATCAGCCAGTAAAAATCATAGCCCATACGCGAGAGCATTCCAAATCACGAAGAAGAGTCTGACATGAAGTTGAATCCGACCAAATGCGTTTTGAATTCTCGTAGAAAATTCTTGGGTTTTATAGTCAACAACCGAGGAATAGAGAGGTACTTGGACAGATAAAAGTTGTGCTTGACATGCGTAGCCATCAAACATAAAAGAAGTCCAACTAAGCGGAAGAATAGTTAGCTAAAATGGTTTTATGTCTGGGCGACGATAAGTGTCGACCACGCTTCCGAGTTCTAAAAAGCTTTCCAATGGGATGCACCTTTGTGAAGAAGCTTTCACGGCGTTAAAAACTATTTGATCTCTCCCAGTTTGGTGAGTCCCTCAGAGGCTCGCACTACGCCTTGGCCGTTCGGATTTCTCAGCAGCGTTGTCCTGGTCGGAGACAAAAGGCAGTGCGACACCCAGTCTACTATTGCAATCGAGCTCCCGGGGGAGCGGAGGAAGGTGCCAGATGGAGAAATTAATCCGACATTGGTAACCCACATTTTCAAAACTCCGCCTGCCCCAAGCTCCTTACCATTGCAATCAACAGAATACCCAATGAAATAAGTGCTACTGACCGAGACCTCGGAAGATTTGATGAAGTGGGCCCTTAAATTTAGCGAGTTTGACATCGAATCTGGCCAGAAAACAACTGATAAAGGATCTTGGCGAACCGTCATGATTTTCAATAGCTTGCGAGCTACTCAAGCGACGTCTGACCTCCCTATTTGGAGGTTGTTCGTAGATAGGGTCATGATGCCCGAAAAGAACAGTGTAGGTCTAATTTTGATCTCTCCAGAAGGAATAGATATCGTGTATGCGCTAAGATTTGGGTTCCAAGCCTCCAATAACGAGTAGAAGTATGAGGGTTTGTCATATTGGAACCCAACCTCACCCGATCATGGAAGTTGATCAACTAGAGGTATCACGGCGACTCTAGCTAGTAGTGAAACAAATTGAAGACTCCTCTAAATAGGCGAAAAAATGATCCTATACCTCAGAAGTGGGGAATTACTTAAGAGTTAGATGCGAGTTCGGATCAAACACATACGAAGCGAGAGGTGCAGCGAGATGCCTTAGCAAAGCGCTTATGACCTCCCAAGAAGACCTCAGTAGGCGGCACCTATCCAGACACCTTTTTAGGCCCTCCCGTCAGATCTCGACAACGAAGTCTCCCCCAATCATCGTAGAGCTAGATGGATCCCATTTGGGACTACTTAATAGAAGGACTACTACCAAACAGACCGAAGGAGGCATCTAAGCTTAGGTCGAGTCTTCCAGGTTTACTATTCATCGGGGCCTTTTGCGAGGATTTTTACCATCCTCGATGCATTTGCAAGGGAAGAGGCAGGCCCTACGTTAACTAAAGTACATGAGTCGTATGTTGAAGTCACATTGGAGCTTGAGGCAGCTGGGAAAAGTCTTGCTTGTGAGTCTTGTGGCCTGATGCTCGGCCTTAGCAAAACTAGTCAGAAAATGCAAAGTTTGTCAGGAGCACGCCAAAATCTCTCACCTCCCATCCGAGCCATTGACGTCAGTTACAAGCCCCTGGCCTTTTCAGCAGTAGGGGTTGGACATATTGGGACCTCTGCCCATTGGAAAGGGCTAATGCAAATTTATCGTCGTAGTAGTGGATTATTTCATCAAATGGGCAAAAGTTGAGCCCTTGGCTACTATCACAGAACAAAAGGTACGCAACTTCATTTGGCGTGCCATAAACCATGCGGGTTTGGTATCAGGAGCCTTTGGTGTCGACAATGAAACAATTTGACAATCTAAGTTCGAGGGATTTATGTACTTAAGCTAGGGATCAGGGTACTACTACTCGTCTGACTCATCCACAATCCAATGGACAAGCAGAAGTCACCATCAAAACCCTTGAAGCAGCATTGAAGACCAAGTTGGAAGGTCTAAAAGGAAAATTGGTAGAATACCTCCCCGAGGTGTTATGGGCATACAGAACTACGTGTAAGTCAACAACTCAAGAGACCCCATTCGCTCTAGCCTTTGGCACCAAGGTGGTAGCCCCTGTCGAGATCGGATTAAAATCTCCAATGATTGAGATTGTAGTAGCGTGGGAACATACTTGAAGAACTCTTGTTTAAACCTAGACCTGTAGATGAAAGCGTGATCGGATCCTAAAGCGCACCGAAGACTACAAAAGGGAAGACGGTAAGGTACTGCTGACTAAGGTCGAGCCGAGGTTATAAGCTTGGCGACCTAGTTTTAAAAAGCTTCAACCCAGCCAGGAAGATCCACACATGGAAAGCTAGGACCCATTGGGAGGGCCCTTATATCGTGTCAGTGGTCAGGCAGCAGCTTCTGACTCGGGATGGAAGAAGGAAAAATTCTACCTCCTCTTGGGCCGAGGCACCTCAAAAGCGGATTCTATCAATAGACCTCAGTTGTAATCTCTAATAAAGTATCATCGGCTTTCGAGATAACGATTCTGTGTGTTCGTTGATTACTGTTTAATATCATTATGAATCAAAAAAACAAGACATATCGGTAAAATAAGCGGCTCGGCCCGACATGAAAATTACACACCTCGAGAATCGAAAATTCGCGCTTCATTGTTCTTTATTTCAAAAGAAGGTACAGGTAATTCAAAGTTCCTGTCGCCAGTGCCATCCGCACATCTAAGAATAAACGATGCAAGCTGACTCCCTCGAAAAAAAAAAATCTCCAAAGAAGAGAAAGGGAAAGGAAAGAGAAAGAAGAGAGTCTGAGCGGAGGAAAAGGAGAAGGAAAGGAGAAGGAAATAGAGAAAGGGAAAGAGGAAAAAAAAAGGAGAAAATGGAGAGAGAGGTACTAAAGTTCGTCTTTGAGTACACCGCCCCCTCGGATGCATTCCACAGCTGCTGCTCGTCATCCCGGATGGCTAGAGATAACATAACTCCACAAGGGAGAAACTAGGGAAAAACAAAACTCCTACAAGCAAAAGACCTTGAGCCAAGCCTTGACTCAAGATGCTTGGGCGGGCCTCACATGATGACGATCGAGCCTTGACACTTCCATCGTATGGATCAATTACGCTTTAAAGGGAAGAAGGTTGAAACAGCCGAGGCTCCATCACTGGGTACGCTATTTGTGAGGAAGCCAGGGTGCTCGGGTCGCGCAATCCATTCCAATTCCAGAAGTAAAACCGCATTAAAGCTACTGCGCGCTCGAGAGAAAGAAGTCAAATCGCGATGTAGCCCGCGGGCGAGTGTGGCCGAGCCCGAGCAATTCGGTTCGAATAGGTCATGTAGCCCTGCGGGGCTAAGCACGACCCGAGCCTCGACAACTGCGATTTTCAAGTCGCACAATCCATTCTAATTCTCCATGACGGCGTTAAAACTACCGCACCTTCGAGAAAAATCACGGGCTCACGCCTCCCGGGGCACCTTGGCTCGATTTCGAAGAGCTCAATTGCTTAACTAAGGCCTTATAGCGGGGCCGGTTAAACCAGTGATTTGTAGGGCAGAAAATTCCAATTTCTGGAAAAAAGGCAAAATTATAATTTTGTCAAAAATCCGAAATTTATTCTCTAGATCTCGGATGATGAAATGGATTTCACCATTGGAATCGTATCGCGAAATCTAGCTAACACGTCAAATTTCGTCAAATTTCAAGACAGTCGAAATTTACACGTTTTTCGAGGCATCGAGTATTGGATGCCGTAAAACGAAATATGAGGTGACAAAAGTCACTTATAACATGTACTCATGTGACACATGTTGTGTGAGTAGAGAGATGATGGAAATGAGCGGTCGAGATAGTGCCAAATGTAGAAAATCCAAGCTTAGGGACATAGATGGCATTATAGAATTTGTTTTAAATGATAATAAGACGAAATTGTAAATAGTGTCATCTTCTACATATGCAAAAAGAAGCCAAAAACGTAAAAAGGGGGAAAGGAGATACAGAGAGCTCACATTTTGGTTTTTAGAGAGAGAGTAAGTCACTTCTCTCTAAATTTCTAGCTAATCAAATAGTCGAATTTCTTGAAGCAAGGAAAAGTCGCTCTACGAGTGAGGCCTGCAGCGTAGGCTCACAGTTTTAAGCAGTTTCAACAAACTCCGTGTGGTAGGGGTTTTATCCTACTTGAAGTTACGCTTTATTTAAGTGTTTTGTAATGTTTCAGTTGACTCGAGGCCTTGAACGGCCGTTTGATCGATCCCAAAACTTGGGATCGAACTATTGAAAATTTTTGGGAGCCCATTGGATAGTCCGTGACTGTAGGGGCTTTTTTGGGTGCTCAATGGTATAAATTATGTCATTAATCATGTTTTGATGTGTATGAGGCCGGAAATGGCTAGGGAATTCGGGTTCACGAAGTGGAACCGATGTAGGGTAGTGGTCGTGAACAGTAAACTGAGGGTTTTACTATTCACATGAATAGTGTTCACGAAGTAAATTTTGTGAGAAAAATGTGTTTGGTTGAGTAATTCAAATCGAATTGCTCGTGGTTGTTAATTAGCCCACGTGAGCTAATTTTTGGTGTAATGGATTATGAAATTGCATAACATGTTTGTGTGATTAAATTATGTAAATGTATATCATGTTTTATATATTTGCATGTGTTATATAAATTGTATTGGAATTGGCATCATGCATTCCATATGCACTAGGGCACCTAAGAGCAGCGGGTGATTGCATAGAGATGGTTTCTTGAGAGAATTGTTTCGGAGGGTTGACTAATAATGATAATTATCGAAAGTGTGTCCATTCTGATATCGGTGATCCATATAAGATGTGATCGTCGAGATCGTGATTGATATACATCGGAGGGTTAATCCACTAAATTAGTGCTCGGAATTCGATCCGCTTTCTGCCTCTTCGGAGGGTTGTCCATAATTAAAACAAATACCTTTGTTTTGAAAATAATGTTTCTCATACATGGCTTAGGCAAGTGTGAGAGTCGGTGAGTTCGGGACGGGGTTAGTCATTTAGACATTCAAGTAGGATCACGAATTTGCTTGAATGTGTGTTTACATAGAATCATTGCATATGCACTTAGGTGGAGAGTAACCCATTTAGGGTGATTCCACTATTGGGCATTAGCTCACTCTGTCGAGGCTTGTGGTTGTTAATTAGCCCACGTGAGCTAATTTTTGGTGTAATGGATTGTGAAATTGCATAACATGTTTGTGTGATTAAATTATGTAAATGTATATCATGTTATATATATTTGCATGTTATACTCGGTGTATTGGAATTGGCATCATGCATTCCGCATCGTGGGGCACTGAAGCGATAGGGTGAGTGCATGAGATGGTTTCTTTAGAGAATTGTTTAGGTTGACTAATAATGATAATTATCGGAGTGTGTCCATTACAATATCGGAGGGTAGTCCCTTATAAGATATCAATCGTCGGGTTGGCTGAATTGATATACACATGGGAGGTTGTCCACTAAATAGAGTATCGAGATTAGGTCCACTACTTATATCGGAGGTTGTCCATAATTAAAACAAATGCAACTGTTTTGAAAATAATGTTTCTCATACATGGCTTAGCGAGTGTGAGAGTCGGTGAAGAATCGAGACGGGTTGGTCATTTTAGACATTCAAGTAGGATCACGAATTTGCTTGAATGTGTGTTTATAGAATCATTGCATATGCACTTAGGTGGGGAGTAGCCATTGGGGTGATTCCACTGCGGGCATTAGCTCACCAATCGAGAGGGTATATTATTTCGGGTATAGGGAGGCGCACGAGGGAGCGACTCATCCTAGAGACGATACTAAGTAGAGTTATGGCTTTGGTGTTTTATGATGTATTATGTATTAGAATTCTAGAATTTTAATATATGTTGTATAAGAAGTAAAATTAGTAACTCACCCAGAAAACTATGAACGTATAGTTGATGTTTATTGAGTATTGTCGTATGGGCCCAGTGGCCCGTTTTACTCATGTATATTTGTCTTATGATTGGAGTTGGGACGGTTTGTATTTGGGTAGAGCTCCCGTACAAAGGAGACTCGCGGTGCTCATGAGTGGTGTCGGGTTACGACATCCGCGAGTATTACGCGAGTTGGCGGGTTGTCAGCGGACACCACAGAGATGAGGCATCACAAGATTAGCCACGGGCCTCGGCTCGAGTTTTCGAAGAGCTGTTGCTCCTTCGAGCCTTGTAGACCAAGAGCCAGTTCAGCTCAGGCAGATTAGCCCCACGGAGCCTCAACAACTCAGTTTCGAAGAGCTTAACTAAGGCCTTAGCACAAGGCCCGGTCCCATTTCAGGCGAGATTAGCCAACTGAGCCTCGTGGCTCAATTTCGAAAGAGCTCATCTACTTTCGACAAGGCCTTGTAGCGAAGGAGCCAAAATTATTCGAGGCGGTGCGCGCCGCGGGCCTCGACATCTCGGTTGAAGAGCTCAAGCTAAACTAAGGCCTTGCAGCCCGAGGCAGTTCAGCACCGGGCATAATGGCCGGAGCCTCGACGGCTTAGTTTTCGAAGAGCTCAGGCGCTGCTAAGGCCTTCTGGCTCGGGGGCGGTTCGACTTTGGAAGGTGGCCGCGGGCCTCGGCCTTCCGGTTTCGAGAAGAGCTCAAGCTGCTCCAACTAAGGCCTTGTAGCCCGGGGCAGTTATTTCAGGCGGATTAGCCAGCGGAGCCTTAGCGACTTTCGATTTCAAAACCAGCACTGCCGGCTAAGGCCTTACCAGCGAAGCGGTTCGCTGAGCGCCGTAGCCACGAGCCTCGGTAGCTCGGTTTCGAAGAGCTTAAGCTGCTCCAGCGTAAGGCCTTGCGAGGCAGTTATTTCGAGGCGGTGCCGGGCCTCAGCAACTGGTTTGAAAGAGCTCGACTGCCAGCTAAGGCCTTGTAGCCCGAGGCTAGTTCGACTTCGGCGATTAGCCTGAGCCTCGGCCTTCGGTTTTCAAGGCTCAACTACTCAACTAATGCCTTGTAGCCCAGAGCCCGGACCAGCTCGGCCCGGTCTTCGGGCCTCGGCCTTTCGGTTTCGAAGAGCTCATTGCTCTGGCTAAGGCCTTGTAGCCCGGGAATTAGTTCGGCTCGGTAGATTAACCCACGGGCCTCGGCCGGCTTCGATTTTGAAGAGCTCAGCGCTCGAGCTAAGGCCTTGTAGCCCCGGGGCTAGTTGGTAGCGGACAAATTAGCCCGCGGGCCTCATTTCGGTTTCAAGAGCTGTTTGCTCGACAAGGCCTTGTAGCCCAAGGGGCCAGTTCGACTCAAGCAGTTAGCCCACGGAGCCTCAGCAGCTCAGTTTTCGAAGAGCTCAACTGCTCAACTAAGGCCTTGTAGCCCAGGAGCCAGTTCAGCTCAGGCAGATTAGCCCACGGAGCCTCAGCAGCTCAGTTTCGAAGAGCTCAAGCGCTCAGTAGACTGTAACCCGAGCCGGTTCGGCTCGACGAGATTAGCCCATGGGCCTCAGCGGCTCGGTTCAAGCCTCAACGTCAACTAAAGCCTCGTAACCGAGGAGCGGTCGGTCAGAGCGGGGAGCAACACTAAGGAGCCTTGATTAGGGGTCGCGGGAGATAGAGTGGGTATCCATTGAGTTTCAAAGCCAAGAACGGCATTACATATATCCCGGGGTTCAAAGCCTAAGGTAAAAAAAAAAAAGCAAAATTGCACAAGGAGGCTCAATCGTTAGGCGCGGGGATTAGGGCGAGAAGGTATGAGAAAGGGGCCAGACTCAGTAGAAGGCATTGGATCAGCGATTAGAAAGGACTCTTCTGCCTCACCATTATTTGGGAATATCAAAATTAAGGTCCAAGCCCGGGTAGGCGTTAGCAACCCTCCTGCAGGCTCAAGCCATCCCGGAAACCCACTTGAGTGCAAGCCTCGTCCCACGAACTTGCTATCGGCCGTCCCTGCGAACGACGAAGTTTCCCTCTGCTCCTAAGGTCCCCTCGCAACACATGGCACTCATCGGTTAAGCGTTCAATAAAGCTCTCAGCTTCGGAAACTTCACCGCGGGCTCTATCTAACATCACTGCTTTATTACGCAGCTCATCTCGCGTAGCTCTTCCACGACTACACGAAGCTCATTTTGGAAGCTGTGACCGTCCCTATGCCGTGAGGATCATTACAGGCGTGCTTTGGCCATCCCTGACCTCTCGAAGCTCGCCCTCGGCAACTCTTAAGCCATCTCGGGCCTTCTCTTCTCTACCCTCGACTCGCGCTCACGCCGTTGAAGTATGCCTCAGGTCAGACTTGAGCTTCATGGCTTCCTCCGTCATATTTTGCATCCGAGTTCGCTCAGAGGTAAGAGAAGCCACTTTAGCTTTGTAGGCTCTGGCGGCTTTGACATAGCCCTCGTTTAGTCTAGCCCTTTTTTCCAAACTCTTCAGATGGGTAGCCGCCTACCGATACCCAACAGAGTCAATGGCCCAGCTTTCGAAAGCCAAGATCGAAGCCCAGGCTCAATGGGACACGGGGGAACTACAGGGCGACCCCTTGGAGGGGGATAGGCAGGCCTCCTCAATAGGCAAGGCACTCGACCTCTTGAGATCAAAATCCTTAAGGATGGATGAGATCACGCCAGCGGCTAAACTCGGCCATTGGGGGAATCAGGGAATCCTCCATCCCCATCTGACCGGCTTCCTCCCAGTCTTACGCTGCTCGAAGAGGAGGCTGGTGCTGCTGCGGCGGGAGGACTCAATGAGATGGGCATAACCTCCTAGCAGGCTCAAGCGGCCCTCCCGAGGAATCTTTAGCCTTAGCGTGAGAGCGAGGGGTTGCGCACCTGGCACTTTCGAAACCTCAGCTGGAGATGGCAATACTTGCCCCTGCACTTGGACATGAGCAGACGGCGATGAAGAAGACGTCCTAACCTCGGGGCTTTACCCCAGGCCGGATGGCTCTTTTCGAGGAAGTCTTGAGACTTCCGCTTGGTAATTCGAGACCTCCTGGACAACGTCTCCACCCGAGCTTGAAGCTCTCCCCTTAGTGGGCTTGACAACGGGAGGCCTCTCATAGGAGAACTTCATAACGGATGGAGGTGAAGGCCTCAGAGTAGAAGGTTGGGAAGACTTAGAACTGGAAGACCTTGGAATGTCTGACCTAATAAGCTCAGAGTAAGAACGCGAAAGACACTTGGCCAACTTCCGCTTCACGACCCTGTCTTCAGGGCTAAGATTAAGGCGGATACCTGAAGAGCGCACAACCAATGCAAAGTTAGGGATACGCCTGTCTGTGAAGACTAGGTCAGGCTAAGCAAAGCAAAACTGGCCAGATTCTCGGGAGTGGTCAGGGCAGTAGGAATGCCCAATGTGTCTTCGGTCAGGTGGGATGCTCCTTGACGGTGACCACCAACAAAAAGTAAGCGTTCTTTCCAAAATTTATTGGGATGTGGGAGATCGAGATGATCGGTAGCCCAGAATGCCCAGGTAAATAAAAGCCCTCAGCGGCTTAACCCGCATTTGAAGAGGTCGAGACGAGGCTATGCAGGAACACCCAAACCCTTATCCCTAAAGACCTTCTTATTAATCGAAATACACAAAGTTGGGCGAAAGCTGAGAGGGGCAGACGTTGAAATGTTGTAAAACCCTTTTTATAAAGGGATGAAGAGGAAAACGGAGGCCATTATCAAAGGCCACCTCAAAGAAGCACACCATCTTAGGCACTTGAACAACATAGGAGGTCAATACGTCAGGGGACCAAACCTGGACGCCAAACAGGGGCCTGTATCGTCTTACGAAGACTTCCCCATATAAAGGCTCAACCCTGCTAGGACTCACCGCGAGGCGTTCTACGATAACCTCGGATATTCGGACCCCACACGAGTTATTTAATCTCATCAATTTTATCCCTTGCCTTTACCCGAGGGAAGGAGGTTCCCCCGGGGCATCTTGAGGAACAACCACGGCTAAGCGATTGGACTCACCACCCATCTAGTCACAGAACCAGATCCCCATGAGAGGAATCACCCTATACGCAAAGAAGAGAAACGGCCAGGACCATGGGTGCAGAAGTTGGACGAAACCTAACCAGCTAGCCACGGCAAGAGAGCGTACCGACCACCCCAGGGCGAGCGAAAGGGCAGCGACCTCGAGCAGGTATTACAAAACACCAAGAAATTCTGAACAAATGATCGAGACGGGTTTCCAAGAAAAAAAGAAGTCGAGCTCGCGAGAGAAGGAAAAAGCTTAGAATATCTAGCCCAGGAACCACAATGCTAACGGTCGAGAGGATGTTCTCAAAGAAGCGAAGAACTAGGAAATAAAGCGAGGTCGAAAAGTCATCATTACCCGCAAAGACATTCGGCGACAAAGCCCTAACCAAACCAGCCCTGAGCGACCACGTGGAAGTCGCACTCGATTGGCAATCGACCCTTGCCCACTCGTCGTAACAGAATTTGAGGGCAAAACAGTTGGGTTTAAAAAATAGGGCGCACGAGCATCAGTCAGCGGGTTGAAAGAAGACTTATAAAGCGGGCCCGATCAGCGGCCCGAAGCACAGCCTTGTGAGCCCAAAATGGGAGCCCAGTTCATCCATCCCAAGGGCTGATAACACGGAAAGCCCAAAGAGCCCATATCCTATAAATCAAATCAATCTCACCAATAGAGTAGGATAATTCCCAATAGCTTCTTTCTAATGATCCCTTATTAATCAGCAATGATAAGGAAGAAAATCCTCATCCAATAAGAGAGAGTCCTCGCGTCGATTGGGAAAATCGTGCTATAAATACCGAGGTCATCAGTGGTGAAGGTATACGCAAAACTTCATTCCCTAAAGCGGTTCGTCTTCTTTTCCACGGCGACTTAGGCAAAAGGAAGCGACTACCCACCGTCCTTTGGTTTCTTGTTTTTGTAGAGGACTCCGGCATCTAGAGCCAGCGGACCGGCCCAGCAATTCCAGCTCGCCCCAGCCCAGTTCCGGTTGAAAAAGGCATCATCAGCATGTTTCATTTGTCTTCTTTCGAAATCAGTCATCTCGACTTCCTCAACTTCATTAGAATCGGCCTCATCAATTTCATGAAAATTTTCTTCATTTAAAGAACTTATAAGTCGTTCCTTTTTTTTTCATTTGAATTTTTTCGTTCGAAGCATTAGACATATACAATCTAATACTTTGTGACACTTCTGCAGGTATACTTCGACATCCTTCTACTTGTCCGGAGATATGTGCAATATGTTGCTTTAATCTTGTTATACCTCCATGAATAATTTTTCCACAATACTTACATTTAGGTTCTTTGTACCACAAAGTAGTTACGCATTCTCAACCAATATCATGTTTTGAAGTCATTCAAATGTTCACTAACCATGTATAAAAGTAAAACAAAAAATATCATACAATCAAATTATTTTCTTATACTTAATTGTTCTTCAGCAAAAATTAAATTTCTGCAGTGGTAAATAAATTTTACATATTCCATTTTCAATTAAGTAAATTAAAGTGTTATTTTAGTTAATTTAAGAAGAATTATAATAAATATCTATATTGTTTTTTAAAAGATGAATATTTTGCTAATAAATCAAAATTAATGAAATATAGGAAAAATATCAATAAATATTTACAATTATTTATCTTATTTTATTTATAATATATTACCGTATTGATTTAATATTAATACAATTAGATTAATTATTCTTATTTATGCTTGTTTTTCATAAATTATTAATTTTGAATTAATCTTATTTATGTTTGGTAAAATAAATAAAATAATATTTGTATTTGTATTTTATATTGTTCACAAAAATATGATTTATGGTTTTGTTAATTTATTATTCTTATTTTATTTATAATATATTACCATATTAATTTAATATTAATACAATTAGATTAATTATTCTTATTTATGCTTGTTTTCATAGAATTATTAATTTTGAATTAATGTTATTTATGTTTGTTAAAATAAATAAAATAATATTTGTATTTGTATTTTATATTGATACAAAAAATATGATTTGCTAATTTATTATTCTTATTTTATTTATAAAATATTTACCATATTCATTTAATATTAATACAATTAGATTAATTAATCAATCAATAATAATATATATTATATATTAATTTTCAGTATTCTTATTTATGCTTGTTTTTGTAAATTAGTAATTTTGAATTAATCTTATTAATGTTTGGTAAAATAAATAAAATAATATTTATATTTGTATTTTATATTGTTCACAAAAATATGATTTATGGTTTTTTTGTTAATTGTATTCTTATTTTATTTATAATATTATATGTAGATTTAATTAGAAGTTTCTATATACAGTTTATAATATATTTTGATTGGAAACATGGCAAAAATGGGGTTTGAGGTTTAGAGGTGCTTTAATCACCGATTTACGTGGCCAAAAGCAGTGCATTTTGAATTTGTGAGGATCCAAAAGCGATTGTCGTTTTGAATAAGTTATCGACTTGCTCCAAAGCAGCGTTGTTTCTGGAGTTAGTAACAACTTATGCAAAACGACATCATTTTGGTTTCTGATAGCTCTAAACGACATCGTTTTATGTTGTATTTAAATATATAAACAACGAAACGACGTCGTTTTCATCCTCTGGGGAACAAAACGACATCATTGCGGTTCTCATGTCCCCGAGGGAACCACTTATTCTTGGTCGAGTAGAAATGCAAATTGCGGGGGGGGGTGTTGGGAAGATGAAGGAAGAAGAGTGAAGAACGGCCAACCTACGCTACTACTCTTATACTGCTCTACGTAACACTTGTCTAGAAGGTGCACAGTACATGCTCTTACGTGAGAATGCCTATGCGCTCAGTATCGATATAAATTTTTAGGGAGTTGTTAGGGATGAAATTACAGAGTATCATAAATTTATTTAACAGAATTTGTACTAAGTTTCAAGGTAAGTTGTAAATTTCCAAGGATCATTAAAATATATAATTTGAGAGAAAGATGAGAGGCCATTGTGAAAATAATAAAAGTTGTTGTGCAAATGTTGAGATATGGAGGACCTACTTGTAATAAGGCAAAGATAAGATTATAAAAATGGGATGACAAACAAAACATTTCATTTGGTCTCTCAAACTAGGGCTTCACATTTTGGGTGAGAAGAATAATGGAAGAAGAGGAAGAAGGAGAAGGAGAAGAAAGGGAAGAATTTCAGGTATGGAATCATGTGTAATTTGGGTTTTTGGTATGAATTCTAGGGTTTTCCATGGAGATTAGTTCCTCCTTTTTCTAGGGTTTTGTTGAGAAATCATCCTAACCCTAGAATTGTTGAAGTTATGTGGGTAAAACCCTAGTGGTATAGAATAAACATGGAATCCATCATAATTATATAGTTTGCTTAGGAATTTATTGGACCTTGGGTTGAATTCTTGAGATTTTCTAGGGTTTGGTTATATGAGTTCAAATCCACCAATACAAGTGTTATGGTGTGGTTTGAATTAATTCCATGTTGGTTTAGGTATTATGGAATGGAGAAGTTGTATGAAGAAAAATGGTATCAAAGAGGCAAAAGCGGCATTTGCGGGCAAGAACCACGAGGTGTGCGGAGTACCAAAGCTTGATTTGATGCCAGTTGCCAAAACCAACAAACCATAGCGATGCTGAGGAAAGTGCCAGAGACAAATTGAATGCTTGGTACCAACATACGAATGTGTTTGGTACGGTACCAAACATGAGTGTGCCCCGGTACCACATGTCCAAAGTCCGATTTTTGTATTCTGCATATTAAAGCCCAGATTCGGTACCACCGATGAGTATGGGAACCTTAATAAATGATTAAGAGATGTTCAAAGAAGAATGAAACTCAATGAAAAACGCACCGTACCTCACCGCCAAGGCGAAGCTTCGATATTCCTTGAGTGTGCCTAAGTGCTAGTTACTCAAAGTGACTTGTCTATGAAGTACGTTAAGTATATCTGCAGTGAATTCTGTGATTAATATTCTCTTAAATTCGTTTGAGTGTGTAGGCTAAAAGCAAGGCGGGGAAAGTTATTGGAGTCGTGCTCAAGTTTTGGTAAACAAAGGTGAGTGTTCTAAACCATTTTCAAATACTGATATATTATTATAGCTGTTTTACAGTATTTAATGGTTTTTGGCTGTAAAAACCATATTTTAAGCAAGCAATGAGTTTTAGCAAGCAAACAATGGTTTGATTTAAACCATATGTAGCCTGAAGCAGTAATGGTTTTTTGATGTATTCAAACATACTTTTAACAACAACAATGGTTTGAGTTGTAAGCCATATTTCAAAGAGCAAGCAAGCAAGCAAACAAACAAAAAGTATATTTTATAAAATAATTTGTGACGAAAATCCTGAGTTTTAAGCAAGCATACCCGGTGAGAAGTATTAAATACGTGCGGTGGTGTTAGGACATCATTTCATGCATTTTAGATTTGCTTGGTCAGCAAACTTAGTTCATGCATCATGGCATTTAAAGGAGACCCTAGCACGTACTAGAGTATATAGGGTTAGCGCGCTAGCTAGATTATGGTGGCATAGACCAAGGTCATTCCACCATATTTGGAAAGGGGAATGAGTCAGGCTCTTCCACCTAGGTGATCAGGACTTTGAGGTCCTTTCCACCGTACGGTTGAAACCAAGCTTCCCGTGTTTACTAGAATTGCAGCCAAGCCGAAAAGGCCTCAATGGTTGATCTTGATTTGTAAACAATTTCATACGGTTTGAAATCGACCAGGTGCACCGGTGAGGCCAGGGCTCCCGTGTTTATAAAAAGTTTTAGCGAATTTTTAAAACAGCGGTTGAGCCCAGGGCTCAGTGTTTATAAAAGTTTAGAAACTATAAAAGCAAGCGGTTGAGCCCAGACTCCTGTGTTTATGAAAAGTTTTCTAAAATTTTAAATCAAGCGGTTGAGCCCAGGCTCCCGTGTTTATAAAAAGTTTTAGAAATTTTTAAAGCAAATGGTTGAGCCCAGGCTCCCATGTTTATAAAAAGTTTTAGAAACTATAAAAGCAAGCGGTTAAGCCCAGGCTCCTGTGTTTATGAAAAGTTTTGTAAACTTTTAAAGCAAGCGGTTGAGCCCAGACTCCCGTGTTTATGAAAATTTTTATAAACTTTTGAAGCAAAGTAAAGCAAGAAAGCAAGAGGTTTATGAAAAGTTTTATAAACTTTTAAAGCAATGTAAAGCAAACAAGCAAGAGATTTATGAAAAGTTTTAGAAACTTTTAAAGCAAAGCAAAGCAAAGCAAGCAAGCAAGGTTTCTGGAAAATGTCTTGTAAAAGAGAGTTTTACAGTTTGAGATATTTTCAGAAAAAGAAAACATTTTATAAAGCATACACTCACTGAGCTCGTTTAGCTCATTATTTTGCTTGTTTAAAAACTATTTTCCAGAAATACGGGCTGCAAGACTTTAGAGCATAGTATTAGGTTCTCGACTTTTGTATAAGTGTTGTATTAACAATCTTTTGTAAGGAAATACGTTGAATTTGTATAGTGGAGTATATGTATGTACATAGTGTAGTTTTGTGAAAACGTGTTGAGCCTGAGGCTCTTTTGAAAGAACGTTGTTGGTTGCCATATTTGGAAAAATGTAAATTGTGTTTGCAGGATTTGGAACATGTCCTCTATGCAGCTGATATGTTGCTGAGATTTTACCAAATCATAAGTTGAGAAGAGGAAAAAAATTTTATACGAGTTTTCAACAAGCAATGCGGCTTCGCTTCACAGGATTTTATAGTCGTTAGAAGTAACGGCTGAGGATTTTTGTGAGGTGGCCGGCACACCCGCCACTAGTAGGGGTTGGGGGTGTGTCATCTACTCAACTACAATGGAGATCTTCGAGTTTGAGCCCTGTCCCTGAAGTTTTGGAGCGAGCCTGAGGAGGTAAGTTAGGTTTTAGTCGTTTTCTTTCCTCATCTTCTTCCGTTCTTCGTTTCTTCTTGAGATTTCAATGTCAAAATCTCAAATCCAGGAAGAAGAATAACGGTTATTTTGTTAGGCTTTGCAGAAAGCATTTGCAGGGCAGGGGTTTAAAACCTATCAAATTTTTGTATTTTGTGTGGTTGTGTAAAAATTAGATCACGGGTGTTTTGAAACACCGGAGGAATCTACGAAAGTTAGCTTCAGCTTTTGGTTTCGCCACGTCTTTGAAGGATTCGATTTAATACTTCCATTGGAATACACAAGGTGATCTCGGAACTTCATTTGAGTTCACAGAGTTTTACCGAGTTTCAACAGATTCAATGCCTGTCTCGTATCTGGTGTCGGTATATATCGACGTAGTTAGGCCCAATTCAATTACGAATTGATCGAATCGTACTGGACTCGATCGATTTTTTGAACCCTGGTCTCCGTACCTTTAGTGAAGGATCAACTTCATTAAATACCGTCTCTGCAAGAGCAATTCCAGCAATGATCCCGTCCTCTTTTGCCAAGAAATGGGCTTCCACTTCCATGTCATCTGGAATGGTGGCCATACAAGTGACGTCATAAAAAATGGCAACCATTTTCCTTAATAAAATGCATGGGAAGTCTTTATATATGATTTGCCATTGAAATTTGATGGCCATGAACACGTCACCTATCTCGGGCATGCTCAAAAGGGATTATCAAGGAAACTCAAATTCAACGATCAATTCATGTTTGTAGAAGCATCTAATCATATATATTTAAGACCACGGCTTCTAAGACAAGTAGATGTCAATCCACTAAGAAACCATTAGCTCAAATAACATAAAGAAAGGAAAGGAGTACATAGAAGAAATAAAGAGTAACCATAGAAGATAAGAAAGGAATTAAACCTTGGTCCCCAACATCTTCAGAAAGGGAAAGCTTTATCATGGCTGTCAAATCATTTGTAGAGTGAGAGGGAGGTTTATAACCATCGATTTTTTTATTTTTATTTTTTAAATTTACAAATCCTTTTGACTAATTAAACATCCTAGTGAGTAAAATCATGAATTTCCTTAATGCTAAAGAAGTCCTAAACAATCCAATTTGACAAGCGAATGAAATATGGAATAAATCACATTGTGTCGTACGTGGAAGGTTTATTAATTAGAAGAAAAATAATGGTACGTGGCGTTGAGTGTCTAAGTCGAGTGAAATGACCATGTCTTAACTTCTCTCAAAGGAATGCATCTAGATTTTCCATTTTTATAAGCGTGGTCGAATATAAAATATATAATATTTTTTAAGTAAGATTTCGGAAGAAACTCTTTTTAGGGATGTCATTATAGTTTAAAGCAATTAAAATTAAGCATATAAATAAATAGAAATATAAAACATTAAACAAGTTTCATTTGATAAACACACCTTTATACATAGAGAAAGAAAGCTTGAGCTGAATTAACATATTGAAACATTTTTCTATTTCAATTTTCCCTCCTACCAGATAGGATGAAGTCATGAAGGCATTGGAATTCAAGTTCTTTTCTCTTTTTCTTTTTTTTTTCTTTTTTCTTTTTTCCAAATTCTGTCAGTTTGGTTGTTCCTTTTTCCTTCGAATTGCTTGCTCCCAACTCAGCCTAAAAAATTTATCCTTTAGGCACTCAAATTCCAGTCGAAAAAGCTGGAATTTTCATGAAGAAAGATACAGCTAATTTCAGCAGAAAATATTTCGATTTCCCATAAATAGGAAGGAATTGCAGCAACACGAATTATGACAAACAGAAAACCCAATTTTCTTGCAAACAAAAGTGATGTTTGAGGTTCAATTTCAAGGCTAGAAAGCAAGGTTCTCCAACTCAAGTGGCCGACTGACTATTGATTAACGGAGATGAGAGAAGATGGCAAAAACATGGGTTTTTATTTCGGCCTTTATTTGAAGGTCTCTTGGGCCTCTTGAGGTGATTCGGAAAGCCTCTTTTTCCATATTATTTGGGATCTTTAACATGCTTCATTTATTAATCACATATCTAGTAAAATTTAATATTTATTATTTAATAATTTTAAGTTGAATTTGTTAAATTATGTTATTTTGATTTGTTCATTTAAACTTATCATCTAATTTTTATTTTAAGTGCTTAGATTTTTAATGAAATTTATTTAATATTTTTAAAATAATCAAATTTACATATTTATAGCATTGGTTTTTACTTCTATTTATTGGCATTATTTTTTGTAAAACAATTTTATACCACATGGGGATTATATAAAGGTTCATTGAAGCACCAAATATGATAAAATAAGACAAATACCCCAAATCTGTTAAACTTACTAAATTTAAAAAAATCATAAAAAATATTATAATCATAATTTGTTTTACATTATTCAATAAATTTAACTTAATTAAATTAGAATATTAATAATAAATATTTCATTTCTTTCATTAATACTTTTCTTAAAATAATTATTTTTACGATTATAAAAAGATTTGAACTAATGAATAAACATACATAAACATTTGTATTAATAAAAACCTAAATTAATTCTTCATATAATTATAAAAAATATTTATAAAAAGATTTGAATTAATTAATAAACATATACAAAAATTTGTATTAATAAAAACTTAAAATAATTATTTTTATAGATTTTTTTTTTATGATTATGTAATTTTTTAAAAATATTTGAAGTATTTGAAAATTTAAAAGTATATGATATTATCCAGATTTTTTAAATAAAATAAATAAATGTTTTAAGTAAAAATAAATAGACATTTAAGAATAAACTAGTAGGTATTTTAAGAAAATCTAAAAACTTTTAAAGTAATTTTTTTAAAATACAAATCTTTTTATTACCTACATAAATTAGGGGTTGGGTTGACACCCATCCAGTATGCATGCACGTGCTCTGAGTATATAGATTTTACAGTTAGCGGTATCAAGAATCTTTGAGTGTACGCTTTTTCATAAGTTGATCTTCTTGTTTTACTGTTAAACATTGTAAAAAAATATTTACCAATAAGAAAAAAAAGGTACCCCAGTTAATGTCATGAACTATGTATAGGTTGTGTAAATTCAAACTTTTGAATGTAATTAATTTAATCAAAGACCCATTGAGTTTATAAGATAAGCAAAATTGGATTTATCTTGTTTCTTCTTCTTAGGGAAGCAAGCTGCTAGTAAATATATTGATTTTTAACTTTTACTTTTCAAGGTGGTGTGCAGGCTTCTTTTATAATGTCTTGACTACGGAAGCTTTGATGAGTAAGAATGTGAATTTAATAATATAAAGATAAAAAAATCAACATAAAAAGTACACCAATGTTTTAACGTGATTCGACCAATAATACATATTTCCACGAATGAGATAGAATCTTTCCATCATTTTGAAAATACAAATTACAAGATTAGAGTATCAACTAATTACAACGATTAAGAAAAATCACAATAACAAAAACCTTAGAATGCCTACAATATCAAGAAAATACTTTACAAAATCTCAATCTCTCAAACCCTTATATTTCTCCTTTGCAAAATCTCTTTTATAACTTTTAATCTTACGACTATAATATTTATAAATATATTCCTAAATGCTTTCCTTATATATAGAATACCTAATATTATAATAATATAATAACTAAGAATTATCCTATAAAAAAGAATTAACATTAAATAGTAATTTGAGACATATTCTAACCGTTTATGACTTTTAGCTAATATGATTTTTATAATCTTATAATTGCATCAAATTTGTAACACATGCTCCCTTTGTTCCTTTGTAGTATATGAATGTGGAATATGAATTTGCAAGATCCACATCAGAGCAATTATAAATCTATGATATTATATTTCTTGAGTGAGCTGATGAACATTTTGACCTTAAATATATATTTTTTTTTCCTTCAAAAAAGTTCTTTCATCAAAGTAGGGATTTTCTTAAATTAAGATCATAAAAATAGTTTTTCATAGACCATCAAAATTGTTAAAAACCAAAATGAATATGATTAGGAACATAAGCTAAAAAAAAGGGAAAAGAAAGTAAAATATCTTAAAGTTGTTTCAGATGTTTCTCCTTTTACAGTAAAGGATAAACTATTTAGTGAAAGGGTTTGAAATTCTAAAATTATTTTCTGTTGTGAAGAAAAATGTTCCACCCTATGGAGATACTAATTAAGACAATAAAAATATTTTGTTGTGATCACTCATAATTTACAAATTTGCGTCATCCATATTTTAAATAAAGCGTAACAAACAACAAGTGAGTATTCACATGATCATGATGTAAAAAAAAAATGATCACATGATCTGATCGTCACAGGATAAAATCAATATTTTATTTTTGATGCAATTCTTAAGTTTGCAAACATTTACCTCAATAAAAAAAAGAAAAGAAATTAGCTTATAACTCGAAGTTAAAATATCCATCAAAACCATAGAATAGTTCCCAGCTACTCAAGATATAAAGGAATGAATCGATATGTAAAGTGCCAAACAAATGCTAAATGCCAATCCCAAAATAAGAGTGATAGATAACCAAAAATATAAAAAGTGATAAATCCAAAAGATGAGAGAGAGTAAAGAAGTAAAGATAAAAATAAACAATTCAAAATAGAAAATAAAATAATTAATAGCATGCATCTTGGGGTGGAAAAATTGAAAATAATAGTATAGAGGTCAGGCATCAATCTGGGAAAGAACCGTATTCGCCGCTATGAGCATCGAATTCACCCTCTCATCAAATTCTGTAAGATAGGAATGTTGGCACAAGAAAACAGGAATATGAGAAGCAAGCTTTAATATCTCAGAATCAAAATAATAAAGCGATCTGATATCTTACGATCTCCATATGAACAATCTCTTTGCAGCCTTTCAATATTGTTAAATGGCCCAGAATTTTGTAATGACCTAGTATGGCCCAACCCAGCTCTTTGGGACTGACGCAGAGGAGTCACGTGAGATCTATGGTGGTGGTGGAGGGCGAGGGCCGCAAGGCTCAAACCAGAGAGCCCAACACTAATCTCGTGGCGGTGTGAAGCAATGTCCTCATGGTATGAACTTAACTTGATTGGAAGCGACACCGTTTGATATAAAGAGTTTATATATATATATATCTTATATATATATATATATATATATATATATATATATATATATATATATATATATATATATATATATATATAGGATTCCAACATGATAAAAGCACAAATTTGAATTAAATGTGTATTTCATTTTTGTTTGGATTTTTATTTGCCACATAGGATGCCATGTAGATTAAAATTTTGTTTTAAAAAACTCAGATCTCAAGAAATAAAATTGCTTCTAACAATGTAAAGCTCGTTCGCATATACTTATGGAACAAGAGAGTGCTTTTATTGATTACGACTTTCATATATATATGACAATAAAAAGTCTTCTTGTTCACGGATGTAAGTCAATTGTTGAATCACATAGATCTTTGTATTCTTGTTATTTTTCTTGTTTATTATTCTCTTTCTATTTGCCGATTATTTTGCAACAAATATCATGACTAGATATTCCCTCATATAGATTTTTGTTCCTTCTAGAACCAAATACTTAAGATTTGGTAGTGAAATCAAAACAGTTGAAAAAACAGCACTAGCAAAATGCATACCTCTGCCAAAATCCAATTTCTCAGATTTTTAAAGCACACTCAGCAGTTTGGAATAATTCCTATCTTTTCATGAGGTTCAAGTAGAAATCGACTGCAATGCTCAGAAATATTGATATACAAAGCCTTTAATTTGGGACACCTGAAAATAAAGATTAACAACAGTACATTAATCCATTTATAGTATATATTCTATTTAGCTGCTGCATTGGAGAAAAAATTCACGTAAAACTGTAATTATAGTTTAGGGAAACTTACTCATTGGCAGCATACATTGAGTACTGTGTTCATGGCAGCAGATGGAGAGGCTAAGCTCAGTAGCATCTACGACTTCGTTTAACCACAAATTTAATGGGTGAAAGAGATAGGAAAAGGACATCAACTATTAATCCATAGATGCTAGTGACGGTGACCATATTCACTTATTTTCTTCCTGGATATGGGTTAATATGTAATCCCAAACTTACAACAAGGTCTTATGTATTTCGGAAAGTGAGATATTTCCCCAGCACACATAGGATCAGGCCTGGTTTTATGCCAAGACTTGCATACCAAAGGACATCCAGCGGCGACTCCATCCCAACTCTTTACAGAAGATATCAACTAAAGGTCTTTGTTCAGATCTTCATTTTCTCTTCATCAGTAATGAAAGGAAAAAAAGGTTCAAGATTTGTACGAATCCAAACTACATGCATGAAGTATGCAACAAGAGTAGAGTACATGATCGATCAAATAATGAGACAGAAACAAAACATAGTTTACCTGAAATTTTGCTAAGATGTAGAGATCTAAAGAGAGGTGGGTAAGCATCAGTTTAAACATCTCATTATTTAAAAGACATATTTGTACACTTTTCAACTTCCATATGCTTCATTTAAAACTTCACCAACCTTTCAACTTCAAATTTCATACAGCTTCGTTCAGACAGTTTAGTATGAAAAAGGAAAAAGATTCTTTTTTTGTATTAATTGAGGTTGAATTATTATTTTTAAATGAGTACTTTAATAAATAGTTTTATGTTTTAAAATTTTAATAATAATGGCCAAGAAGCCAAAATACGATTCTATGTTGCATAATGTATGGGCATATTTTCTTGTTTCCCGCTATCCTACTTATGAGTATCGATACACTTGATTATGCTGTTTTTTCACCTTAATGCTGAAATCAATATTTCAGCATTGTCGTTTGTTTTAAAATTTTCATGTGACTTATTGTCGAATTTTAAAAAGTTCATTAGAAAAAGGAGGTGATGGCTTTTTCTATTCAGAAAAAGTCATTTTCCATAAAATAAAAAAACTCAATCATTGTCCAATAAAAAGAAGAGCTAGCAATATACACTACTAGGGATGACAACGGGAGGGTTTGGGACGGGCGGTCCCATCCCGACCTGGCTCGTTTATTTTTTTTCAATTCCCAAACTTATCTCATTTAAAAAATTAAACAGGACGGGCGAGATGAGAAAATTCTCAAACTCACCCCGTTTACATTTTATTTTTGTTTTTATTTTTAAATTTTAATTTTTTTTATATTTGCTTTTTTATTTTTATTATATTAAATTTGATTATTTTTTCTATAAAATAAAAATATTATGAATTTTATAAATTATTTATTTTGGAAAATTACTCATAATAATATTATTATTTATATTAAAGAGAAAATAAAATAATAAAAAAATATTTTTAAAATATAATCGGGCGGGCTTATTATTATTATTTTGGATATATAGTTCATATTACTTCATTCGGGTCCGTTTCTACCTCGAAATCGAAAAATCTCTAGCCCTGAGTCACTGTAACTGGTCACCCAAAAATTAAAAATTATGTTTGAACTGGGACTCTAATAAACTTTTTTGGGTCACTAGATTTCATGAGATGAATTTAACGGCGCAAAGTCCGTTTCGTTATTCGAGATCTAGAGAATTTTCTAAACTTCCCTCGAATCCTTTATGCAATTTATTACTTTATTAACATTTTTCCATTTTAAAATTTTTAATTTTCTTGTTTCATCGTGGAGTAATAATACAACCCGTATTGGATTTGAGAAAATAAACTCAAACTCATTAAAA
The DNA here is from genome assembly GCA_016808115.1 of Tetrastigma voinierianum. Lineage (NCBI taxonomy): Eukaryota > Viridiplantae > Streptophyta > Magnoliopsida > Vitales > Vitaceae > Tetrastigma > Tetrastigma voinierianum. Next base: position 352,845 of record JAEQBH010002378.1, read on the forward strand.
ACCCGATTAAATTAAATTAAACATAATATTAAGAGTTTGAGTATGACAAGAACCTAAAATAATATATTTCGTTGTCATCCCTACTCACCACCTAATATATAAATAATTAACTGACACTGAATGCTATTAAAAGATTATTCAAAGATAAGCCTCAAAAGTATTCAAATATTATGAAAACAAATTTAAACTTGCTTTCAAATTATAAGATATACACTTTACTGCTTTATATATATATATAAAGATTTAAGCTCAAATCAAATAGGATTTCCTAACAACAAATTTCATGATCCATAATCATGCCCAAACTTCACAATAATCATGCCATGAGAGTCCACAAAATGTGAAAATCATATCCAAAACATACTTGTACAAACTAAACGAAAATAAGAGAAATTTATCTACTTTTGGAGACTTAAAATGTGATGCAAATGGTTAAGCAATGAAGAAGATAGGAAAAAAGTTGCGTTTGAGTTGTGAGAAAATGAGAAAGAAAGAGAAAATGGGGGAAAAGTGGACGAAAAGTGGAGAATGGAAAGAAGGGTAAGAAAGCCAGAATGATAGTCGATGCAGGATCGACTTCAAAGAAATCTTACGACGACGGTAGAATGATGGAAAAAAGGAAGAAAGAGAAAGAAATGGGCGTAAAGAATAAGCATAAAGTAACCGTCGCTTTTTCTTTGTGGTGCCCGAGACTGCTTTCATTATGAGTGCAAGGGAGAAAGAGAAAAGATTGAAGATGAAGGGAGGAAAGAGGTGTCCTGCAATGGGAGGTGGAAAGTGGAGAGAGAAGATAGGTGGTATAGCCAGATAGTGGTTGGGGAATGGTACAGAGAAAAGGCCTCACTGGTCGCCATGTGATTGACTGGTGGCAGATATTTAAAACAAATCAAGAGAGAGGAGTAGTTAATAATAAGAGAAAGGAGACAAATCAAAGGAGAGAGAGAGAGTAGTTAATCAACCGATCAGAATAAAAGCACTTTTTGAAAAGTTTCAAATTAAACTTGAGTTTTAAATCTAAATAATTTATTTGTAAAATAAAAAATTATAAATTAATTTGAAAATTAAAATAATGCATACATCATCATGATAACATAATCTGAATTATAAAATTTTCAAAACTACTGTATGATTGGATTTAAAACCGTTAAAAGTCATTATCATAGATAACGATAATCGACTGAACCAAATACCTGCTATTCATGATAAATGCAATTTTCTTGTTATTAATCCCTTAAACTGGGCCCCAGTTAGAACTATGTTATTAGGGCTCTTTTTTCTCGCCGTTTTCTCCTCTGCTGTTGTTGAAGACACCATTGACGATGTCTCCCTCCGGTCGATTGAACTTGTTCGCATAACCCATCTTAACTTCTCACTTTTTGTGATTTTGAGGTCCAAGTTCAACCCCAGCCAAGAGGCTGGGTTTGAAGATTTATCCTTGATTCTCAGAGTTTCTAACTTCTAATTCCTTGCCTTTATTTATTTAAGCTTTGAATTATCGTTGTCATGGATTAAATGATATTTGATATAATTTCATAATCTGAATTATATTGTTGAACAAGATGGAATATTACGCTACATTTGACAATTAATTTGATTTTTAAACTAATTTAATAATTTTTTTTTCAAATAAATTATTTGGGTTTAAAACTCATAACTTTTCAAGACTTTTTCATAATTCTTAAGAATAATGCATTCTTAGCTCATCCACGTTTAATTTTTATGACATTTATTCCTTGTACTTCAACTTTTTCATAAAGTTCTTTCCTTATTATTACTTTTTTTTCCTTTTGTTTTTTTTGTTCAAAAAGCAGTTTTAAGAAAACTAATTGAGAAGGAAATTGAAAGAACATATGTAACTCAATCAGTACTATAGCATGAAGGATGTGAATAGGGTATCATTGCATAAGAAAATTAGTACATACTTAATTAATCTTCTCCACCACTTCAAATTGACAAGTATGTTTTATACATAATCCTTACTGGCTATAATCTTTCTTTGTTGCAATTAAATAATGTTGTTTATATATTAACTCTTAGTAGCTATAATCTTCATGTTGGGAATTTAAATAGAATGTTATCTTATGTGAGATGTGATCTTGAGGGTTATAAAATGTTAGAGATCCATCTATATTACAATTTAAGTTTCATGAATATTCAAAGCTGATACAAAATTGATGATCAGATTATAGGTAAGTAAAATGAAACTTATCCAAGTGCATGATAGACTCAAATTACAAACAAACAAACAAATTGAAAATATGATGGGGAAGAGACTCATAAATAAGTATATATTTGTGGGAGCAGTTGATCCCGTTTCATTTTAACTCGAGCGAGCGTCACAAACAAAATGGGTGGGGCCATTATGACCCGCTTTTATTTAGGTCAATTTTTACTTAATCTAACTAACCTAAGCGGTTACTAAAATTGTGTCAAACTATAAAATATTTATAAGAAAGATACAAATGTATTTATGGTTCTTCCACCACACTTTTTCTTTTGTTTATTTTATATTCATTTGACATGCCTCAATATTTTATTCAATTAATAGTACTTTTATAAATAAAATATTAATTCTAAATCTTGAAAAATACGTGACTATTGGACTATTGGGGATTTGAACAAAGTGTTCATTTTAATATTTTAAGTCACATGCAATGTTTTAAAAAAATTGATCACATTGAATCGTAAAGGTTGGTTCACGGTTCACTAGTCGACCGACGTTGAACCGGCGATGTAATAAATATATTATTTATATTTTATTTAAAATTTAAATATATAATTAATAATATTTAAGTGATAAAAAGGTTATTTAAATATATATTATTTATATAAGTTTTAAAATATATAATTAATAATATTTTTAAGATATTATTTATTATTTTATATAAGAAAAGTATTTGCATTATAAGTACGTTTAAATATGAAAACATATTAAAAATAGAATAAACTTATTTAGGCAACATATACTTAATTAGTAATAATATATACCTTTGTTAACATCTAAAATAAATAAATAATCATAATACACAGTGGTAGAGTAGTTCCCTTGTAACTTCCCCCTTTCATGTTTGAATCCCTGTCTCTGCTAGTGATTTGACGAATTTTTCTTAAAGGCAACCTTCTAACCCTACAAGATTTTAACCCTAAGCAAATGTGTCATTCGACATAAAAACATCAAAATGACGTTGTTTTTAACTTTTAAAAATAATTTCGTGGTTAAACCATACGGTTCACCGATTCGAACCCAGTTCGGTTCACAATTGGTTTTTATTGAACCGGACTGGTTTTGTGGCTGGTCCAGTCCGATTTTCAAAACATTGATCAAATGTCCCATAATTCCTTTTCCAAGTACTTTTACAAATAAAAAATCAACTCTGAAACCAAGTTAAAAAATATATTTATTAAACAAAGAAATCAAAAAGGGTTAGCCCGACCCAAACTCGAGTGGCCCGTAGGCCTATTCGGACAAAGCCAAATGGTCAGGGTCTTATTCGGTTTCTATTTTTACGACCCAACCCCTTCTTAAATTCTTGACTAACATGGTTGTTTAGTCCATCGGACTCCAACCCACATTCCCACCCCTATAAATAAGAGAGTGTGGGTGACTTGAATACTACAAAAATTCAAGCATCCAAAATGATATCGGAGTTCTCAAAGTATAGAGTTTGAAACACATTAAATTCAAAATATAATGCATCGTAACACGGTAAATTAGAAAATCCGAACCAGCCACAATAAACACCAATATCCAAACAATAAAAAAGAAAATCCAAACCAAAGCAATTCCTGTCTCCATTATAGCTTTGTTCCAGCAAACCCTCAAAAAAAAAAGACTCAAAAGAAAATAAAGGAATATAAAACCCAAAAAATAGAACTCATGCCCACAAAACAAAAACCTAACCCTAGACATTCATATTTCAGTTTATACATATACTAGTTCATACTTCTCATTTCAACCACGTTCACCTTTATTACTCTCTCCCATTTCTTCTTAATACATAAGATGATCCATGAATAGAATAATAATCAAAACAATAACCAAAAAAAAAAAAAAACAAATACTATTAAAGCAAGTGCAAATACCCAGAAACCTCCAAACCATAGAATGAAATGAATAAAATAGATTATAGATCACAATAGCATTACCTTGCTTAGTTATTTTTGTCATTTTCTTTCTCTTGGGAATCACCACCGGAACTAGCTCCCAAGGCAAGCCTCAATCTCCATCCATCCAGTACAGTGAGGCTTTCCCTCCAAAAGCATTAGCCCCTCTCCTTATACCTGTTCTCCAAAGAAAAATATATATATAAAAAAGAAAAAATAAATAATTGAAAAATTATCCACCCAGCCGTTGTCCCCCACCATCTCGTCCTCCTAGCTAGGAAAAAGAAAAATAATAACAATAAAAAAAAATCAGCCACCGATCCGTTGTTCCCTAATATCTCGTCCTCCCAAAAAAAAAAAAAAACATTCCTCTCTTTAAAAGGGAGGCCTTGGAGGAACTTTAAAAATAATAAAAAATTTAGGTTAATTTGTGGAAGAGTAGTTTGAAAATAATCTTAAATATAATATAGTTTTTCTATCAGTAGAAAGTGTCTCTTGAAAAGACATTTTTAACTTAAATTCAAAAATTTTAAAATTATAGAAAGTGTATATTCAAAAAAGACACTTTCAGTATTAATTCAAATCATTCAAAATTATAAAAATGTCTTTTGAAAAGACATTTTTTGTGTAAAATTTTCTAATTTTTTGAAAGTGTTTTTTCAAGAAACACTTTGCCGTCTCTTGAAAATATATGATTTTTAGAAAGTACTCCTTCAAAAGACATTTTTCACATGATAAAAACTACATTACATTTAAGAATATTTCTAAACCTATATTATTTAATGATTTTATTTATTTATTTTTACCCTAAATGTCTAAAAATCCCGTCCTTTGGATGGCTACCACGTGGGGGTCTCCACATAATGTTACAAAAAGCAGGGCGTTTTTAGACATTTAGTGTAAAAAAATAATAAATTCCTTAAATAATATAAGTTTAGAAATATTCCTAAATATAATGTAGTTTTTGCCATGTAGAAAGTGTCTTCTGAAAAGACACTTTCTAAAAGTGTCTTTTCAAAAGATATTTTCAAAAAATAAAAATTTTTACACAAAAATTGTCTTTCAAGATACTTTATAATTTCAACGATTCACCTAATATCGAAAGCATCTTTGAAGAAACACTTATAATTTTAAAATTTTAATTTTGCTAAAAGTGTCTTTTCAAGAAACACTTTCAATTTTTCAATTTTTTAGAAAGTGTCTATTTAAAAGACACTTTTTAAATTATTTTACCCATGTGAAAAAAACTTCACTATATTTAGGATTACTTTTCAAACTATATTTTTTTAAGATTTTTTTTTTAATTTTTGTTATTATGTTGAAAGTTCCTAAAGCAGTGCTTAAATATATAAATATATGAATTTATATTTTTGTAATGAAAATTTTGATTTTATTATTTTTTAATCGTTAAACACTTTAGTACAAATTTATAATATAGTAAATTATTTTTATTGAAACTTGAATACTGGACCTCCCTATATCTCACATTTTTGAAATATTAAGCGTTTTACCATACGAGCTAGACATGATAAGAAAATTTTGATTTATTATGATATCGTATTTTTGTAATTAAATTAAATGTCTTTTTGATAATTTTAATGATATAAAAATGCTTTTATACAATAGATTATAAAAACACTAATATAATAACTCTTTAGGATTCCTATAAAAATGCTTTTCTTGGATTTTTTTTTTTATTAAACAATGAAAATGAGAATATTTATTTTACTACACACAACCTATACCACATCCTTCCTCTGGTATTCTCACACTTACATATTTTTGCTCCAAGATGTTGGAAAATTTGAGAAATTAAAGAAAATAGGCGCTAGTGGTGAGCTAGAGAGAAGTGCAGCGTGGACCATCTTTTTCATTATTGTTATTTTTAACATATTTTTATAATATAATTAAATCATAGAAAGGAATATATCGGAATGATTTATCGTATTGTAATTAAATGTTTAATGATATATATATATATATATATATATATAGTATATATATATATATATATATATATATATATAGGTATATATATATATGTATAACTCAATTTCTACAAAGTTCCAACTATATGGTATGGCAGATCCCAATTAAGTAAAATGTCTGTATCGTATATTAAACAGAAACCAATGTGATTTCTCGTCCATTAATTGTTGTCTATATGTTGATACTGCAAATGAACGAAGTAAGTGTGAAGCAATCTCCAATAACTATTTTACTTTATATGATGTTTAATCTTTAAATAAACGAATCTCAAAAAAGGTGATATATATGCTTTTACTTATGTGCTACAACTCACAACCAATAATTCCTTGGGAGCCACACTCAATGATGCTTCCGTTGGTGATCCTAAATCCTAATGGTATCTATGTTATTATTAAATAATGAATCATTATATTAGTTAATTACATATAATTATTTGCAATAATGCATCATAGTTTGTAAGAATAGTAGCAATCTCTAAAATAATACTGAGAAGCAATGGATCAACTTATCTTAATCGTCGTTTCATTTTCTCTCATCTTTTTTATAGCCTATTTTCTCTCAAATAAGAAGAGTAATTTTGGTTATTCTTGGTCTAAAATCACCAATTGAATCATTTCTTTCATTTTATTGCTTAATAAAGTGGTTATTCTATGAAGATTTAGGTTTTATTTTGTTTTTCAAATACGCTGCTTTATCGATGTTTGGTTTGTCGTTGACTTTGTTTCGATGTGGTGCTGTTCATCATCTTGTTGTGGCGTTTTATCCATGTAAGGGCGATTCAGATAAGCAAGACGAATTTGATTAGTCGAATATATCAAATTACGGTCACAGAGATAAAGCACTTGAGTCATAGATATTCTAGTCATTATTTTATCAAATTTACAGCTTTATGCCAATTTATTATGCTAGTAACCTGAATTTTGCCTCATCCCATGTTTTAGCTATCAATCTATTACAAGTTTGAACTAATACATTATTTTCTCAAAAAAAAAATATAAGCAATGAAAGATCATTATAATTATAAAATTATTAAATTATAACACTATTATCATTAATATTAAAATAATAATATTGATAAAAAAATATTCATGATTAGATTTAATAATATCAAGAATGATAATGTGATATATAACAAATATTTTTGTACATCTATAAACTAATAATAATAAGAGAAAATGAAGAAATGTGCATATGAAAAAGAAAATTAATGAAAAAAAGATAGGTAAGAGAAAAGGAAGATAAAATTATTAATTCACTGTTTCTTTGCTTGAAAGCTTCACTCTCACCTTTACTACAATAAATTTTTACATGGTACAACTGATCTTTGTTGTTTTCCTTTTTATAAAAAAAAATAATTTCAAACACTCAATGGTAGTTTTCAACTAACATGTGAGCATCTAGGACTACCACTAACATTGCTGATTCCCTCGATCATTCTATAATGTAGTAAACCAAAACTAGTACTTCTTTGCCATTTTCATTTTGCTTGGTAGTACAAACCTAAGCAATTCCTATCTCAAAGCAACAAATGGCGTGACATGGAGGATCACCTCTCGGTTCGCTCAAGTTCTGTCTGTAGTGCTGGCTCCGAATCTTATAAACTTCATTCGCGATCGATGACAGCCAGAACCTTTAATGAATCAAGAGGAAATTAGTGCTGTTCCGAATGTGCTCTAAGAATGCAGAGGGAGGCAATTTTCAAATGACCAAGTCAAGCAGTGGCTGGTGCAGGTTAAGGATGTTGTGTATGATGCGGAGGACCTGAATGATGAGATTGCTATCGATGCTGCTGCAGATCAAGCGCGACTCCCGCACGGCCGACGGAACTCATCAGGTGGAACGTTCTAACTAGGTGAAGGCTCCATTTGCTACTTCAAAGCATGGAGTCTATGGCATGAGATGATCATCAAACTTGAGCTATTGCCCCAAAAAGTTAACACCAAAGAAGCGTGGAGGAGAGAAACTTCCATCACATCACCCTTCCACTTCTTTCTTTAGTGGATTGAGTCCTTGTGTATGGTAGGGATGAAATTAAGGACGACATGGGGCAGTGGTTGCTTTCTGATAACACAAGAGGCAAGAAGGACATAGATGTGATCTGCATAGTCTGCATGGGCAAGTGAGTACACCAACACACTTGTCGTAGCTTCTTGGCTAATCATGACAAATGAAGAACATCTCACTGGAGCATGGCCCCGTGTTTCATTGAGTTTCATCTTCTCGAGGTAACCAAATCAATTTTAGAGGCAATCGGTTGTAAACCTACTTCCGACGGAAACCTGGATATGCTCCAGTGTCAACTCAAAGAGAGCCTTGCTAATAAGAAATTTCTACTTCTTCTTGACGAAGTTTGGGATGTGGAGTCACTGACCGGAAAAAGTCGATCAGATCACGAGCCATCTCTAGGTGCATCAGAAGGAAGCAAGCTTGTTGTGACCAGTCATGATGAATCAATTGCAAGAACTATGCGTGCAACCCACACTCATCGTCTAGGAGAATTAAGTCCACAACATTGTTGGAGCCTTTTTCAAAAGATTGCATTTCAAGATAGAGACTCTGATGCGTGTCGTGAGCTTGAACCGATAGGTATACATATCGTGGATAAGTGCCACGGATTGCCTTTGGCTGTTAAATCACTAGGGCATCTCATTCACTCTAAGGTTGAAAAAAAGGAATGGGAGGATATATTGAATAGTGAGTTATGGCATCTGTAGAGCCGTTATGGAATTCTTCCATCTCTAAGATTGAGTTATCATCTACTTCCTTACCCGTGAAGCGTTGTTTTGCTTATTGTTCATTTTCCCCCTGCACTGCACCAATCGACAAAGAGGAGTTGATTTTATTATGGATGGTAGAAGGTCTTTTGCATCCACAACAAAGCCAAGAAAGAAGAATGGAAAAGATAGGTGAGTCCTATTTCAATGAGCTTCTGGCTAAGTCTTTTTTCCAAAAATCTATTAGATTAGGAAAAGAATCATGCTTTGTAATGCATGATCTAATACATGAATTGGCCTTTAAAGATGTCTGAGATTTTTGTATCAGATTGAAGACATAAGGGTACAAAAGGTAAAATGAGAAGGCTCACACTTTCCGTGATTTCAAAGTAAGTTTGATCTTGTTGTTGCATGCAACAAGAATCGAGCTCTTGTTAAAAGCCAAACTGGTCTTATTAATCTTTAGATGTGAAGAAATCATACTTTTGCCCAATTTATACATTAAGTAAAAGGGTTGTCCAGGATATATTACCAAAAATGAGGTGTCTACGCGTGTTGTCTTTGTGTGAATATCAAATAATGAATTTGTCTGAATCTATAGGCAATTTGAAACATTTACGCTACTTTGGATTTTGGCTCTTATACATTGATTCAAAAATTAATGAGTCAATATGTTGTTTATGCAATTTACAAATCATGATCCTTAGAAGATGTCTAGATCTTACTGAATTGCCTTCAAGAGTAGGGAAATTGATTAATTTGTTACCTTGATCTTTTTGGATGTAATTCATTGTAAGAAATGTCAACTCATGGTATTGGACGATTAAAAAATTTAAAGAGGTTGACTAATTTTATTGTGGACCAAAAGAGTGGATCAAGAATCTTAGAATTGAGGGAGCTTTAGAGATTCGAGGAACACTTCATATTTCAAACATGAAGAATAACAAAGGACAAGAGTTACCTTGATGAGTTAATCTTGAATTGGGCTAATGTGAAGGAAATGAGTTACCTCGATGAAGGGTCTGCGATAGAAATTCTTCTGGTTTGGGTACAAATGGTGGTATTATACTACAACAACATGATGCTACATCTGATGATATACTAAACAAGTTACAACCTCATCCAAATTTAAAGCGACTCTCCATCATAGTCTATCATGGTGTAAGATTTCTAAATTGGCTTGGAGATCCTTCAACCTTGAATAATCTTGTGTCCTCGAAGCTAGGGGTTTGCGGGTAATTGCTGTATTATTACCACTCGCTTGATTAGCTAGTCCATCTTGAATGCTCCACTATCTCTTCAAGAATGACCAAAGTGGAAACTGTGGGTACTAAGTTTTATGGGAATGCTTCATTTCAATCCCTAGAAAAATCATTATTTGAGGATATGCCAAACTGGGAGACACGGTTATGTTTGCGGGAGAATTATTCCTCATCTCCAAAAAAGCTTTCTATAGATAGTGTCCAAACTTACTAGGAAATTACCGTAACATTCTTTCATTAAAGGAGTTTAAATTTATAAGTGCTCAGATATGCTTAAGGCTTCGCCTCACAGCTAACCTTTATCATCCGTAAATTGAAGATGGTGGATTTAGGTGAATTGCAGTTGAAAATGCTAGATTATTATGATTTCACAGCTCTTCAAACTTCAAAAATTGAAATTTCAAACGTGTCTCAATGGAAGCAAATTCCAGTTGCACCACGACAACTCTCAATTATAGGATGCGATTCTGTGGAGTCACTACTAGAGGAGGAAATCTTGCAAACCAACATATTTGATTTGGTAATCCGTGATTGTAGTTTTTCAAGATCCCTGCAAAAAGTTGGTTTACCCACTACATTGAATTATTTATCAATCTCCAAGTGTTCAAAATTAGAGTTTCTCCTTCCTAAGTTGTTCAAATGACATCTTCCAGTCCTTATAAGACTAACAATCAATGATGGTGTCATGGATGATTCTCGCTCGTTATCCTTGTCATTAGGCATCTTCCCCAAGTTGATTGATTTCGAGATCAAGGGTGTTAAGGAGCTTGAGAAGCTCTCCATTTCAATTTCAGCGGGTGATCTCACATCTTTACGTAAGTTGGATCTATCTTATAACCCAAATCTTGAGACTATTGAATTGCCCCCTCTTGTTTTAGAGTCTTGTGCTATCTATGGTTGCTCAAAGCTCAGGTCGTTAGCACTCACGCACTTGTTTGTTGAGAAGATATGTTTATGTCAATGTCCGCACTGATGGTTAAGAGAGATTCTACGTTTTCCAAAACTAGGTGAACTTGTAATTGGGGATAGTAAACAACTCACGCCCCAGGTGGAGTGGGGTTTGCAAAGAAAGACCTCTCTTACTAAATTAGAGATCAATGGTGGATGTGAAGACATGGAATTATTTCCCAAAGAGTGTTTGCTGCCCTCTTCTCTGACTTCTCTTGAAATCATGCATTCTCCAAATCTCAAGTCTCTTGACAAATGGGAGGCTTCCCAACAACTCACCTCTCTTCTTTAGAATGTGGTGATCATTGATCGCCTACACCTCCGGGTTCTCCGCCTGCTCGATCCTTCAACAACTTACCTCTCTCAAAGATTTAACACTATGAAATGCCCAATGCTCCAAATTCTCGATTTAAAATCGGGTCTTCAACACCTCACCTCTCTTGAAAAATTGTACATCTACGAGTTCCCTAAGCTCCAATACATGACAAAACAGAGATCGAAAGATTCACTGAGTTTTCAACACCTCATCTCTCTCAAGCATTTGAATATCTCAAGGTGTCCAATGCTCCGATCCTTGGCAAAAGAGGGTCTTCAACACCTTACCTCTCTTCAAACTTTAGACATCGAATACTGCCGGAAGCTCAAATACTTGACAAAGGAGAGACTTCTAGCCTCCCTCTCCTATATGAGTGTCTGGAACTGTCCTCTATTGGAAAAACAATGTCAAATTGAGAAAAGGGAAGAATGGCCTTATATATCTCACGTTCCAAAAAAATAAGGCTCAATTCCGTGTCGCTTAATCAAACTCAATCCGCCAATGGCCTAATCGTGTGCAATTCTTTTCTTAAAGTCTCAAATTGATTTGCGCTTTGTTTGCATAAATTAAATGGACCATTTATGGCTATTGAAAATTAAGAAAAATAAAGTAAAAAGCATGTATATTTATTTCCATGTTCTCGTTTATTTTTACATACAAGGCACATAACAACTTCTAGTAAGTATTGTAGTTAGCTGCTTTTATTTATTAGTAGCTACAAATTGCTTTGGCTTATCTTCCTCAAATATACCAAATTACAAGATTTATAATCACATATATTGATTCAATATTTTATTCAAGGCCATTTTATATATTTAAACTTCAACTTGAACTTCAGAAAAAGGGAAATGGTATATGCTAAATTTATAATACAAAACTAATAATCTTTTCTTCTTTTTTTCTCCCTTGCAGTGTTTCCTGATGAGCATAGAAGATTCTTTATGAGAAATAAAGTTGGAGTATGACAATGGAAAAGAAGGTAAGGTAAACAACAATAATAGTATGCCAATGTATTTTTAGTTATGTGATTGCTTTTCACAATACTGATTTAGTAAGGTTTTTTAGATTGTTCAAGCCTTTCTGTGCAGAGCAGCTGGAATATGAAGAAAGGATAGATTGTTCAGATTTTGGGAGGATTTTACCTGCGAAGGAAGGGAGATTCTAGGGTGTTCAACAATTGATGCCCATTGATCTTTTCAAGAAGAATAGGAATTTCAGAGGTAGAAGGTTCATCTCCTTACAATTATCTCTAAAAATTATGATATTTAACTAATGCACCTGTGTTGAACTCTACAAACAGTGAATATGATTGATTCAGTTATACTTTAATCAATCAAAGGATTTGAATTCTTTTATGTTCATTATCCTGCTTGTGTGATGTGATTTTATTCCTTGGCCGCTTCTGCTCTATGTCAAATAGAGATGAAAAGTTAAAGTTGAGGATATCATGTATGAAAATAAAAGAATTTCTTCCTTTTCTTGTCCTAGACATGGAGATTTGTTCAGGAGGGAGCCTATAAATGACAATGTAGACTCTTGGGTAAGTCAATTGTACTTTATTTTTCTTTAATGAGTCTAGGATACATATGTTTCTCCCGATAAGCTTTCATAATAGCATGTAGAAACGATTGCTACAGATGTGGCTAAGCTCCTAAACGTATTGGAATTAAATGGCCACTCGCTGTGAGCAACTTCTGGCCCCGAAATAAGGGATTTTGGAACATAGAGTTTTACATCCACCCTACTGCTAACTCTAATATTTCCAGACCCCCTCGTTGGAGGCAATAATGCCCAGCTATTTGGTACTCAATGAAGAATGAGGGCAAGCTGGCTACTTAACCAAGCCCAGTTATATCATCCTTGACACTTCTGGTCATAAGAGATGAGAATAGGTACAAAAGCAAAACAAAAAAGGAGTTAAGGTTTTCTGGGCTTGGTTATATATGCTATTGAGTATTGACTGTTTCCCTTATGCAATAGGAACATAACATTTGAACGGGTGGTTCGTTATCTAACGTATGATGTTTTACTGTGACAATGGGCACTTCCTTACTAATCATTATTATCTTTAGAAGAACTTCTATATATAAACTTTAATTTTTCATTGATTTTGATATAAAAGAAGTGAAGGAATGTATAGAATTATCTTCTATACATTCGAAATATAATTTACTCATCTTAAGTCGCCTAAAAGTTCCGTACGATTAGATAGTATGCAAGCTCTCATCCAGAATTTATGGCCTCGTCATTTAGTTATCTCTAGAAACTTTTCCAGTCTTCCATAATTCTGTTGTTACTTCAAACAATGAACAAGGATTCATTTATACTTTGAATCAATTGAAGAGATATGAATCCTTTTCTGTTAAATGTCTACTTGTGAAAGTGAGTTTTGATTCCAAGGATCGCCGTCAGTTTGTTTCCATAAAAAACTATTCAAATTATGATCCTCTTTGTTTCCATGCTTCTTAGGAATTGCTGCTCACACCTCCTAAGCCCACGTTTGGTCTCAACACTAGCTCTCTCAAAGATTTAACACTATGAAAGTCTAATGCTCCAAATTTCTGATGTAAATCGGGTCTTCAACACCTCACCTCTCTTGAAAAATTGTACATCTACGAGTTCCCTAAGCTCCAATACATGACAAAACAGAGATTGGAAGATTCACTGAGTTTTCAACACCTCATCTCTCTCAAGTATTTGAATATCTCAAGGTGTCCAATGCTCCGATCCTTGGAAAAAGAGGGTCTTCAACACCTCACCTCTCTTCAAACTTTGCACATCTGAGACTGCCGGAAGCTCAAATACTTGACAAAGGAGAGACATCCAAATTTCTCCCTCTCTCTTTATAAGGATCATAAGAACTATCCTCTATTGAAAACGATGTCAAATTGAAAGGGAAGAATGGCCTTATATATCTCAAGTTCCAAGGCGTTCAATTCAGGTCGCTTAATCAAAGTCTCAACCGCCAATGTCTAATCGTGTAATTCTTTTCTTAAAGCGCAAATTGATTTGGCGCTTTGTTTTCTTGCATAAAATTAAAATAATTCATTTATGGTTATTAAAAATTAAGAAAAAAAGTAAAAGCATGTATATTTTTTTTCCATGTTCTTGGTTTATTTTTATACACAGGCACATAACAACTCTAGTAAGTATCAGAGTTAGCCTTAGTTTATTAGTAGCTACAAATTGCTTTGGCTTATATTCCTCAAATAGGCCAAATTACAAGATTTATAATCACATATATTGATTCAATATTTTATTCAAGGTCGTTTTATATATTTAAACTTACTTCAACTTGAACTTCAGAAAAAGGGAAATGGTATATGCTAAATTTATAATACCAAACTAATAATCGCTTCGTGACTTCAAACTGTCCAAGTGATCACCACAACCCACGGATACATGTCTCATGTCATGAGACCCATACATGTGCAAAATGGCCACTTGGGCCTACATCATGCTCATAAAATGTATATTTTATACAAAATGACTTTAATTACACTCAGTTTAATTACAATTTATACAAAACCTGGTCTCTTGCCCATAATTTCTACAAAATACAAGATGAGGCCACTTTGGCCATTTCCTTCGCCTCTAAAGCCCGGATGCACCTGCATCCCCGCGCTTCTTCTACCTAAAAGTATTTCGATTGCAGGAGCAATGCCCGCAGTTGAATTTCCCTACCACATTCCCACCTAAGTGCACATGCAATGTCACATCAAACATTCAACACATGCTAATATGTCACTCATGCATATATTAACATAATTAATTTCCATAAATCATGTTATTCAATTTACAATAATAACATAATATTAGCTCACATGGGCTAAGACACAATCCGACGGTTCATCTTGAAACCGCCCACAAAATCATAATCAGCATGTTATTTACTCATGGCAATAACACAACATCACAATAAATCACAAACAGCCCTGCGGACTCGGTCTAAACCACTCAAGGGATTTCCTTCTCAAATGGTCCAAACTTGAAATCAAAACCACCGGCCATCCGTGCCTCAACAAATCCCAATCCATTATACGGCCCTAAACAAAAAGTAAAGCAAGTAGGGAGAAAGACTTCACCTTCCGGAGTTTGTCGAAACTCCACAAAACTAGTCTTAACGCTAAGCTCGCCAGTGAGGATCAACCTCCCTCTGCCCCGCCCGACACCTGGTCATCCATCGTCAGTGAAACTTAGAGAGAAGGTGGAGCCTCTCTCTCTAAAACCCTCTCTTTTTCTATCTCTCTCCGTTTGCCTCCCTCTCTCTCTTTCCCTCTCCCAAACTGATTTGGGTCAAGGTTGGTCAAGAGAATTGTCCCCTCACTTGCCAAGTGTCAAGCTTCCATTGGCTCATGAGATTACACCCTTATCCTTATCCATTTACCTTGAGATTTTCCCCCAATGGCATGGTGCCATGTGTCTCAAATGAGCCCCACTTGAGCTCAAGTTTGATCGTGATCTCGCACCGACATCGCGGTCGCCTTAGCCACCCAAAATGTGCCAAGTGTCCTACATCCTCTCGTGCCTCAAAACGTGCGGAAATTCGACCGCCTCTAATTCAACGGTAGCTAGATTTCGCGAGACGATTCCAACGGTGAAGTCCGTTTCACATCCGAGATCTAGAAAAATTCCGGATTTTGACCGAAATTACCATTTTATCCTTCCTTAGGAAATCTGGATTTTCCGGGGTCTCACATTCTCCCCCCTTAAAAGAATTTTGTCTCGAAATTCCACACACATACGCATCCAACCACGTGCATATGTAACCCTACACCACCCAATTCCTGCTTGGTGTGTACACGATGACCTTTCCAAGGTCACAATCACCGACAATCCAATGGACCCTCAACCTAATCCATGTCATGAATGACATCCATATACTGAGCTCTTGTAGGCTCATCAACACCCAATGAAATTTCCAATGGTTATCCAAATCTCGAGTCACCCCCGACTCCTATCACTCAACTCTAAGTCTACGTGATAACCATGTCCGTGTGTTTTCCTCTCGAGTCACTCCCGACTCCTATCACTCAACCCTAAGTCTACATGATAACCACGACCGTGTGTTTTCATCTCGAGTCTCTCCCGACTCCTATCACTCAACTCTAAGTCTGGGTGATAACCATTTCCTTGTGTTTTGATCTCTGCAATGTAACTTTTCTGGCCACACTGAGCTCTTACATCCATAGAAATTCGGATCGCCTCCCGGTCTCTTACACCCACACAGAAATTCAGGACATCTCCCCAGGTCTCTTACACCCTCATAGAAATTCGGGATATCTCTCCGGGTCTCTTACACCCACACAGAAATTCAGGACATCTCCCCGGCCCTGGCGACCTCACGTAAATTCCGACCGCCTCCCCGGGTCTCTTACACCCCTCACAGTAAATTTCGAATAGCACCCCGGTCTCTTACACCCTCACAGTAAATTTTGGGATGCTGCCGCCCCAGCCCTCATATCCGCCAAGACTTTCTGATACTGCCCGCATGCCTCTTCTGGCCTGGACCTCAGGCTCATCTAGTGCACTGAACGCCCTCTCTTTGCGCTTTCTACCCCAACACACTTGACTTCATTCCTTCGTTTCTTTTTCAGTTTGAACGAGTAGTCTTCATTGATCGAGGGTCCCAAAGATACACTCCTCAACCCACACTCACTAAGAGTGTGGTGGAATGACCGCACTCGCACCTCACAATCTCGACCCTACGCAATGTTACCGCAGCCACCAACGCAATAATGCCATACTCGTGACACCCAATCTCGAGTCCACCATGAGAGAACTTTAGATCTCTCACTCATATAATCCCGCACTCTATCAAAATAACTCTCACCCTACACCCTAGGGAAGAACATATATACGTGGAGCTCTCTAAAGGCCTGAACCTTAAGTCCCAAATCTGAGATCACACAAGATGCAACAATTAATCGAATATGATGCATCCAATTTAAACGCTACTCTGGGGCCAACTGTGTGTAAGCGTAGAAACGCACCCCTTACATATCCGTCGCCCGTATGCTCAAACTCTTCCACTGGCAGAGATCTCGCTCCCAGGACAATCTCGCCATATGCCCAGCCGGCGACAGAATAACATATGCCCATTCGCCCGACTAGTCTCCCACTCAGAGACTCAGACCGACCCGACCCACCCTCCGGGCTCCCTCTCGCCCACCAGGCCACCAAGGTGCCGGGATAGCACCCCGAACCCGAAACTGGTTCCTCCGACCAATACTTTATGTGGAGGAATGAAATGTACACTCTCCTATTCTATAGCTAATCAGAATCTCACTACGTCCCAGCAACCCTCGATCCTTTGGCCTCGGGGCAATCCGCCCTCATGTCACAGCTTGCTTGCTAAGTAATATGTCCTCTGGGTCTCCGTCGACTAGATGCCCAACCCCGCCCCGGGTTCCAAACCCCGTGAAGCGTGGTCTTCTCGCCCTTCGAACTAGAAGAAGGTCGTGGTCCCTCTCTGCACTACCAATTCTTATCCCTGAGTAGTTCCTGGCATCTCGATCTCTCTCGGCGGTCGGTACCGTCCAACGATGGAAACCGAAGTCCCCGTAGGCGGTCCCACGATCCCGCCCCCGACGGAATGTCTCACCACCGAAATTTTAACCTCGCTATGTCTCTGCGGGCCACGCATCATCAGCAACCCAAGCACCCCGGTGAATTTGCTTACTGATTCATCACGCCTATCGCCCGCTTTCGCCCCCCAGGAACCCCGAGCCTTCGCATGTCTCGCAGCCTCTGGTGCCACTCTACCCATGAATGCCCTCCCAAACCCCGCCCCATGTCGCAACCCCAAGCCCTAGTCCTAACCCATCTCCACCATACCCGGCTCGCTTTCTAAATTCGAACCCACACCCGATCCCGGGGTCGTGATTTCCGGGAGGTGAACTCCATAGCCTCCGCATTCCCCCGATCCGTTATAAAATCCAATGGTCCGCCACCATCTAGATCTCTCCCTATGGAAGTAGAGGATGATGTACCCTAAACCTCCGGAGGCTGGCAGTGACCTTCTCACTACACACGGGCCCGCGGCGACAAGAGGTCACTGCACCACCGCCTCAAGAAAGGCATGCCGATCAAATACGGCGGTTAGTCGAAATGTCAGTAGAACCACTGAAGGCTCCCAGTGGATCGCCCTTCTAATGCCCTCCTCTACTAGCCATCTACACAAGTCAATGGCAGACATTTCAATGCAGATCTCGGCGCTCAACATAGCCCTGGTAGACACTATTCATAATAATCGAAAAAAATTTCACACACCACGAAATTGTATTTATAGTAACTGCAATATAAACATTTTGCATATTAATCACACACAAGAAAATTTTGCACTTCGACTTTTTTTTAACTGGTGAATAAGGTTCATGAATAGTAGTCCATGAATGTCCAAAAATTAAGGCCCCAAACAAAGGCATTGTAAACAGCGGTATCAATTAGAACCGGGTTGGGTGTACGCATGCCACACCTAGAACCCAGTTGGCGCGGCAAATCGGCGAGCCAGCGCCTTGTGTCATGATACGGTCGCACACAAGATACCGACCGTCGCTAGCGCATGTCTGCACGCGCGGCACCAGCCAGTACCTGCGCATACCACTGTGTCGTGGCCCGGGGTCGCACCTCCTTCCTTGTCCGGAAATCTTGCGCGCCAGCTCACTGTCATCACGCTTCCGTGTCGCGACTCCTCGGAAGCTAACCCATGTCGCGACATCAAATTCAGCGGTCGCGACACCACAGCTACCCGTGTCGCTACCAAAACGGTCGCACACCGCTTCTCGCTCAGCTCGCGGCCAGTCGCACCCTCCCGAGATTTCATGCAGCGCCCGAGTTGAGATCATTTCATGTCGCTGACTTTGTTACCACGGGCACTTCTAGGTCGCACAATCAAAACCATGTCGCGACCTCCCACACTGCCGCCCATGTCGCGACATCAAATCCATGTCGCGATGCCGTTTTCGCCCAACCAAAATTGGCGACCAGTCGCGACGCCTACTCGTCGCTTAATTTCACACCCAACCGTAAATCCAGGGTCCCACCGCAATTCCCGTGTCACACACCTACTCTCGTCGCGACCTCGTTGCCCTCGTGCTCTCCTCCATGTCGCAACCCCAATATCCGCTCAACACCCCCGCTTCGGGGAACCAGTTCTCATCACTTTTGATATCGCCACTCGGGATCACCCAGTCGGTGTCACTATTACAGAAATCTGTGTCGCTGAACCAAGACCAACCGCCCCAAATTTCTTTAACTAAACTAAAAGTGGCTACCTCAACCCGCTGTCACGCACCTTTAATAGTCCCAACCCACAATCGAATTTTTTTTTTTTTTTCAACTCCGCAGCCTTCCTCAAGTACTTCCTAAAGACGCAGAGGTTAACACGCTTTTACCTGCCCCCAAATTTCAGAATTTAATTCATGAAACTCTTTCCCCAGTAAAACTGAATACCTTCCAAAATTACAAAACTAGATTCTGTTTCATGTTTAAAAACTATACATTTGTCTGTAAAATATTTTTCTGCTATCATGATCATTCTGGCCTTGTAAAATTTCTAACACCTAAGGTTATAGCTTTCTACTCTAGGTCTAACCTTCCCTCCTAAAGTGCTATTCTCCAAGCATAAGCAAATTCACTAGCCAAATTCGCTACATATCACATGCTTATACACCATCACACATCACATTTAACCACAAAATGCACACCGATGTATGATCTATCTCGCCCACAAGTCCCCACAGGGCAAGGATCAGATATAATTAATCTGTTACACCTCACCGAGATTCCCATGAATCGCTTACCTTAAAGCTCTATACTGCCGTGATGCCCTTAAAACCGGGTAACCGAAGCGACCACCACAACCCGCTAAAATATATCAGTCTCCCATGTCATGAGACCCATACATGCAAAAGCACACTTCGGGCCTGCACATGCTCGAAAATGTATATTTTAAACAAAATGATTTTAATTACAATTCAGGTTTTAATTGCTAATTTATACAAAATCAGTCTCGGCCCATAATTTACAAGCAAAAATACGTACATAAGGCTATTGACCATTTCTTCTGCCTTTAAAGCCCTTGATGTGTCCCCATCCTGCGCAATGCACCTAAAAGTATTTCCTCTGATGTAGAAAGGTAATGCCCTTTTGAGTGGAATTTCCCTTACTGGGGTTACTCCCACCCAAGTGCAATGCAATGGCACATCAAACATTCAACACATGCTAATATACCACTGGTCCATATATTAATAACATCATAAATTGCTATTCCAACTCATAAATAATAACATAACATTAGCTCACATGGCTAAGACAATAATCCGACTGGGCTCATCTTGAAACCGCCATAAAACAACATAATCAACATGTTACTACCATGGCAATAAATACTAAACATCACACAAAAATCACGTTGTAAACAGCCTCGTGGGACTATCCAAAAACCACTATGGATTTCTTCAAATGGTTCAACTTTTCGAATTCAAACCATCGCCATCCAGCCTCAACAAATCCCCATCCATTACACTACTTAACAAAAAGTAAAGCAAGTAGGGAGAAAGACCCCTTACCTTCCGAGTTTGTCGAAACTCCAGCCAAATCGATCTTAACGCCGGCTTCTCGCTTTTCGTGAGGATCAATCCTCCCTCTTGCTCCGCTTCCGACACCGTCCGATCGCTGGAAACTTCTAGAGAAGGCAGCCTCTCTAAAACCCTCTTCTATCTCTCCGTTTGCCTTCCCTCTCTCTTTCCCTCTCCCAAACTGATTTGGGTCAAGTTTGGTCAAGAGAATTGTCCCCTCACTTGCCAAGTGTCAAGCCCATTGGCTCATGGATTACACCCTTATCCTTATCCATTTACTCGAGATTTTCACCCAATGGCATGATGCCATGTGTCTCGGCGAGCCCCACTTGAGCTCAAGTTTGACCAGATTCCAGATCAGACATGTCG
This sequence comes from Tetrastigma voinierianum, assembly GCA_016808115.1. Lineage (NCBI taxonomy): Eukaryota > Viridiplantae > Streptophyta > Magnoliopsida > Vitales > Vitaceae > Tetrastigma > Tetrastigma voinierianum. The sequence continues at coordinate 374,128 of JAEQBH010002378.1, forward strand.
CCTTCGCCACCCAAAACGCGCAAGTGTCCTAAGATCCTCTCGGTGTTCTCGAAAACGTGAGAAATTCGATCGTCTCACCAACTAAATTCAACGTGTAGCTAGATTTCAAGGAGATCGATTCCAACCTAAGTGAAGTCCCGCTTGTCATCTCGAGATCTAGAAAAAATTCCGATTTTGACCGAAATTACCATTTTATCCTTCCTTAGGAAATCTGGATTTTCCGGGGTCTCACAGTTTCTTCTTTTTTCTCCTTTGCAGTGTTTCCTGATATGCATAGAAGATTCTTTATGAGAAATAAAGTTGGAGTATGACAATGGAAAAGGTGTAAGGTAAACAAATACACCGTATAAATGTATTTTTAGTTATGTGATTGTTTTTCACGATACTGATTTAGTAAGGCTTTTTAGATTGTTCAAGCCTTTCTATGCAGAGCAGTTAGGCTATCTCATTTTTTCCGAGGAAATGGAATATGAAGAAAGATAGATTTGAACTGTATTTTGGGAGTAGATTTCTACTGGGAGGAAGTGGAGATTCTAGGGTGTTCAACAATTGATGCCCATTGATCTTGGTTGATGAAGAATAAGAATTCTCAGAGGTAGAAGGCTCAGTCTCTCACAATTATCTCTAAAAATTCTCGATATTTAACTAATGCACATGTTGAACTCTTACAAACAAAGGAAGATGATCGATCCATTTATTCTTTGAAGTCAATCAAAGGATTTGAATTCTTTCTCTGCTCAATATCTGTTTGTCTCATGTAATTTTTAATCCTTGGTCATTTCAAACATACAAAATAGAGATGAAAAGTTAAAGTTTATGATATCAAGGTATTTCTTAGCTTTTTAGATAACAATGATATCCATTAGTTTCTATTTACAGTCACAGAGGTAGGTTAAGGGGTTATATTTTCACTGTGAGATGCATCCTCATTGATCAATACTTGGTAATCTTTTAGGTTCAAAGGATGCTTATTATTAGATCCACCGTAGATTCATTAGTTGCCCTTTTACGAATCATCAGAGATGGTCAAGGCGATAGATTTTCACCGTAGGGAAACCATAAAGGCGCAACAATGTTTTCTATCAAAAGGAACATTTATTAGGGTTTAGTTTTTAAAGTTAAATGAAGATCCAGTTTGGGAATTGACTATAGGTCATCCTCCCTAAACTTTAGGAAATGAACCCGAGGACCTCTTTTGTAAATTCTATCAACCCAACCTAGCAAATTCTAACACTTAAGATTTCTTTACAATTTTACTTAGTTTATTTTGTTTTATTTTCAATTTCCAGCCAAATATCACCTACACTTTTACACCAAACCCAAAAATCTAACTGAACACTGACTTAATCTCTCATTGTAAATCATTTGTACGAAGAAAAACCCATCCTGTGGTTCAATTTTGAGCTGACTATATCAAGCAAGAGTTCACACACAAGAGATTTATGACATAAATTTTGTTGATTTTATATAACACTCTACTGTAAAATTGGTCTCCAGAGCCTTATATCCCAATCTTCTTAGATAAACCTTCCTAGATAATACATGACTTCACTTTCAACTGTTGTTCATAAGCATTCATAATGTTAATGTAGAAAGTCTCACTGAGGTTAATAAATTATTTGGTTTTTTAATTCTTGTTTAATTTAAAATTTCTTAATCTCTCTAAGAGTTGCTCTGGTGGACCGTCAACCTAATTAAGATTTTGTAATTATTTAGGTCCAATCCAATAAACCCGATCATGATTGGTCTAAGATGGGGCTTCCGCCATGACCATTTTATTATTCAATCTATAAAAATTAAAGGATTTTTCTGGTAAATTTATATTTATCTTCAAATTTAAAAAAAAAAAAATTTAATCATGCACATGTATATCATTGATGCAAGATAATATGGCACCACCTAGTCTATATGTCAAAGTTATGACAACTAAAGCATGTTACTTAAATACTATAATTTAGACCCAACCCTATGAATAAAAAAATAATATATGAAAGCAACAAAAAGAGTCCCAATCCAAGGTTTTCCTAAGAAAAGAAAAACCACAAGCCCAATGAATAATTTCTGAGCCCACACCACAGTTGACCCTCATCACCTGGTCCAAATTCCTTGCCTATTTGGGGTCTGAACTTACCCTGCTGAGGCTGAATTAGAGATTTGAGTAAACCCCAAAAAACTTTAAACACACAACATGAAACCCTAGCCACAAAGCCATCATTTGTGTGTCACACCCGAAACAGACACCCCATGGCGAAGGTCCGGGAGGAGGAAGTTTGCAACCGATGGCTAAAACCTTTCCACTCGCCTCACGCTACGCCCCGGGTTTTGCGCGCCAGAAGCCTACGTGGTAGCTCATGTGGGTGCTGGGGGGCGCCGCCAAGTGGTGGCTAGGCCTGAATTTGTCCCAAGAAATCATTGCTCTTCCTTTGCGCCTCGCTAACCCCGTGGCCGCTGTTATTTGGATGTCTGTAGCCTTCGCAACAATGCAAACAGTCTCACGTGTTCTTCATCTTCTTTGCTTATGTGCTTCATTAGTCTTCAAAATTTTACAAAAAATAATCCTATACCCTAATAAAATGGTGTACAAGAATTCTAGATGATTGAGAAAATAAATCAAGAAGGAAACCTAATCTTATGATTAGCCCCCTTGTTACAAACAGATGAAATACGTAAAACTTTCTACAATGGATTGAAGTAAACCACAATTATTCAGTAACCATCCATGAACAAAAAATCATATTAAACTCGAGAACATGCGAACTCAACAAATATAGAAACCCAGTGCCATATTGCTAATCAAACACCAAAATACATGAAATTGTTTAGATCAAATTGAAAATTTAATCACACGAATGCTCTGATACCAATTGTAGGAATAATCAACGGAAGCTAGAATCATCATATGATTTAGAATATTCAATTTAATTACTAAACTAATATAACCAGTCAGATCATACCTTGTGGATTTGCAGATAAGTATGCACACAAGAGCCGTAGATGTTCCAAACTATCTCGAGGTGATGGAGCAGCGTGTGGGCACTTGAATCACTAAGAAAATATTTCTTTTACTGCCATTCTTATTTATAGATTATAAGCCCTAGAATACTTAATAGCCATTTGGGCCTCCACACCTTAGGGCCCAAGTCCATGTGTGAACCCATTTAATGTTTTAAACAACTTGGACTTGCTTGTATAGCAAAAATCCAACATTTTTAGCCTTTTGTAAAATATTCAATTTGATTATACACAGAATAGTTTAGGCTGAAAGTTCGGAATGGCATTTTTCCTTGTATGGGGCTTAAGTGGCACGCAAAGAAAAACATGTCCTTCAATGAAATCATTCAATTGCTTTCACTCTTTTAACCCTTCCTTCTAAAAGCACCGATTCTTTATTCTCATTCTGGACAAAAGCTATAACCTCCAAAAGAATTAGAGGCATCATTTTTAGTAAAAGCAAAGATGCCAAATTGTTTGAGCATTATTGTTTAATGCCGTAGTAATTGCTCACCACTATTCTTATAATTAATTTTGGATTGTGATGATACTTTTTCAACTGAAACTAGGCCGAAGCTTGTTGGAATTGATGGGCCAATCCGCTAACTCTGGATGTCTAGCTCCTCTACGAAAATAAGAAACATAAAGGATCGGCAAGGTTCGCTCGTTGCCTCTCCGATGCCTAAGTCGCTTTCCGGAAGAGAAAATCAACTTTAGTGAATGAGTTTTTTCGTGGCGCAGTCTACGCATCTTCACTCGATGGGGTGGCTCCGGTATTTATAATGGATGATCATGATAATCTTTCCCAGCTTGATGATGGCACAGAATAATATCTTTCCTTGTCGAGGATGATACGATATCTCTCCCATCAAGCGGAGATTTTCTTTCCTTAAACCGATTAATAAGGGATAATCGACGTGGGCAATACCAGGGAAATATCCTACCTTCCTCGATCGTGGAGATTAGGTGTTTCCTTAATACGTGTGACCTGGCTAATAAGACTTTTAGAGAGGGCGAAGCCGGGCCCTTGTTTCGGGCCCGTGATTGGGACACCATTAAGGGCCTATCACTAAGATAGTCTGCTTTTAATCCCGACGCCAGCCTACGTCTCGCCCACGCTACCCGATTCGTGCTACAAGAAATGAGCTAAAATCAACAAAATTTATATACAATTTGAAAGCCTTACTACTCGCGTAGTCAAGCTACCGTATAGTGGTCTGGGGTCGAACACGGGATGGGTTTCTCTCATCCTAAAATGATTTGCATAAGTGCACGAAGATAAGGCTTTCTATTCGACTTTTCGATGTGTGTTTCAAAACAAAGTGGGAATGGTTTCAAACCGAGAATTGTAAAACTGAAAAGTAAAAGGTGAAAGTTAACTTAAGAATTAGGTCACTAACTCGCAAGTTAGGCAAACAAGTGTCCTCGGTTTTATCCTCGCTATGACATGCAACCTATAGTCCATGGCATAACCGGATCTATATTTAACTAGCAAACCTCACCCATGAAGCAACTCCTATTTGAGTCAATACGTAGCAATGCAATATGGCCCTTTACCGCTTGAAACCCTAATATCTAATATCATCTCGTAGGTCAGAAGACCATCTAAAGAACAACAAAGACATCTATCACTAATTATGCACTCGTGATTCTAAAGCATGGAGAGTATTGGCCAAACAATAACATTAAATGCTATGCAACCCTAATTTGAGAAACCCAACATATAAATATCATTTTAAAGGCCCAGAAAGACCATCTAAAGAATCACAGTACTTCACTGAATATGCACTGATCCAAAGCATGGGAGAGTATCGCCACATTAATGACATTCAATGTTATGCAACCATGTTTCGAGAATATAAGGGCCACTGGCCACACTACCGTAGCTTTTAAAGCAAGAGGACAACATGCATATGCCCCACCACACTGCCAGCTTCCTTCCTTCAAAGAAAGTGAGGTTTAGCTACATCTCTTGAGTTGTCATCCTCAAGATAAAGCTGGAAAATGAGAAAGTAAGAGAAAGAGGAGAGAGAAGAGAGGAAAGCAAACCTAAATAAAAATACAAGACTTTATTTAAGTAAAATGAAAAACTTACAAAAACATCTTCTCCTCCTCCAAATTGTTCCAAAATTTGCTGCTTAGGTTACAAAACAAGAGGCTTATAGCCACCTCAAGGCATGAAAATACCAAAAACCTATGAAATTGGCTAAGTTATAGGACAATTGCTAATACACCAAGTTCGAGGCTGTTTGGCATTAATTACAGCATGCACGAGGCATCAATTTTCGCTAGGGTCAAGAATTTCGCTAATTAGCTTCTAAATCAATGTGTCTAGCGAAAAATAAGAAATTTCGCTAAGGGTGGGTAATTTCGCTAGTTAGCGAAATTTCGCTAAGCTAGCGAAATTTTTGTGAGAAGCTTAGAATCAATTATTTCTAAGGAACAAGAATAAATTTGGAGTGGTCTAGGTTTAAATTTGGTATTTTCGCTAGGCTGCGAAATTTTCATATGGTTGCGAAATTTTCGTAATCTTAGCTAAAATTTTCGCAAGCTTAGTGGAAAATTCCTGCATCATGGATCCTTCAACGCTTTCATCTCGCTTCTTCAACTGCATCGCGAATTTTCTTCACTTTGCCTTTGTTTTCTCATTGATTCTCGGGCTGGTTGATATTTAGACTTGAATCTAAATCATGATTCATCCTTGTATTGAGATTGAACTCCAAGAGTGCACAAATACCGCAAAACAACCAAAATACCCTCTTAAATGGCATAAGTGTTACTAAGAAGACTAGAACACTTCAATTGGTATAAATGACATGATTAAAGAAAAGCACTCAAAACCTATCTAATATAGGTTCAAATTGCACTTTTTGGCATTAATCACACCCCCAACCGAAACGCTAGTCCCTTAAAGAATGCAAAATAAAGAAAAGGAGATGCATGTGGTGATTGCAAAAAGGTTATGATTAAAAAAGGGTTTATATACATATAAACATTACCTTAAACTGAGAAATTGAAATCAAAGTTGTAAACCGATATGAAAGAATTCAAAACCATATAAAGAAATAATTTAGGTCAATATTGATCCATAATTTCAACTTGAATTTCCGTTCCTAAGTCTAATGATTCTTATGTAAACTGCATTAAGCTTAATAAACTGCAAAATTTGCCACTCCCAACCTAGCACCGACATGGCCTTAAGTTGTTTAACAACCTAGGATAGGCTAGTTACACTTTTCTTTTTCAATTATAATGTAGGATGCAATGCTTAAAATTCGACTTCACTAAGTCCGCAATCGGGTCCACCGATGACTCCCAACCACTCAAGGTTTAGGGCATCAAGCCAAAAGGATCAATGACCACTAACTCTAAAGGCTTCACCCCGGACTCCAAATGACTTCGAAAATCAAGCACCTACTATTCGTTAGACTCTACCTATCCACCCATGTAACGAACACAAAATCGATGACTCCCAGCCAATTAAGGCTTAGGGCATCGGGTCTCAAAGGCTTTCGCCATACACCCTCGGAACTTCAGGCTCTGCTTCAAGGCAAACTTCACGACTTTATTTTTCTTTTTCTTATTTTCTTTTTCTTTTTCTTTTGCTTTTCTTCTTTCCTTGAAGACTGGTTTGTCTTCAACTGTAGGCAATTACAAACCTATCCTAGGTTGCCAACATACCTATGCCAAAAACAAATGAAAGAAGCAACACAATTTCATGTTCTATTGGAACAATCAAGTGCAAAGGTGAATTAGCATAAAAGGGAAATTTCAAGTTGAGCATGCTGGAACTTCAACTGACCATAAACTGTTTCAAGCATGGAATTTGTCCTAGCATATAAGTGACAAACAATGATTCAATTATCCAACAAAAGCAATTCAATCATTCAATCAGAAAGTGCAATTCAATTGTCCAATTTAAATGCAATTCACCTATCCACTGGTATAAATTCAATTGTTCAATTGAAAAGAAAGCATTTACACATAGCAAAGCACAAAACATGATATACAAAAACTGTGATATATATGATACCAATAGCTTTTGATATAGCCAAAGTATTAATACATGAATACAAAGCCAAACGGAAAGCATTTAATTCTACCACTACGGCTAATACATAAAACCTAAACAAAATTAGTAGGCAGCTTGATGGTGTCGCAACATGCAAAATTGTAAAGAAACCTAACCACCTCACCGCCGTGGTGGTGGTGGTCCAAACCGCCGTCGCAATTGGTAACATCCAATGAAGTCGCATCAATCGCGCTCCTCTCACGACCAGAACACGAGGAAGACCTAGACGGTCATAACCGAGTCAAGATAGAACGCACTCGCCAACCTCTCCCATCCCGGGCACTCGTAGCGTTAAGTGAGCGCATGGCATCCATCACACCGCCCATTCTCTCGAGCTAACATGGATGTACTCCTGAATGATGTCAATAGTAGCTGCCCTTATATCTTCACAAGAATACGACATGTAGTATGTGGGAGGGAGATGGAGGTGAACGATCCGAAATGGAGTCCTCCAGACGCTCAGTAAGGTATATCATCTTACGTGGTGGTCCGCAGCCTCCTCGAATCTCTGCATCTCCTCCCGGTCCCGTGGTCGATATGGAATGAGACGTGGGCATAGTCATAACCCGTCTACCGACACTACATGTGTGCAGATCTTAGGCTCTCATCTCACTGCCTTCGGGAATCCATCTCGCTTAGAGAACATAGCAGAGGAGTCTCGCATCGCAGTGGATGCTATCCGCCGGGCCAAAGTCCTTCCGATGGACCTTCTCCTCAAACTCGCAACAGAGGCTTCACACTGGCCTGGTCGGCTGAACCAAAATCCCTCGGAGATCCGGTAAAGAGCTTCCAATATGGCTCCCCTCCTCTGCACATAATGCTGCAGAGGGAAATGCTAATGAAGATGGTCGATGAGCAGATCTCGAGGCGGAGCCGCTCTCTGAAAATACCGAACCGCCAGCTGGTGTTCTCGCCGCGTTTCTGACCATCTCCTCGTATGTGGTGGGCCAAGTTTCGGAATTCCTCCGAGTTGCGCGGGCGGTATGCGCAACCTAATGTCATTAAATATCGGCCGGGTCCGAAAGTACACCAAAGGCGCCATCTATACTCAATCAATTTAGTGGAATCGCCCCGTCTCCTCGATGTCATGGATGCAGAACCGCAGCATCACTCTCGTGCACAAACCGTCGCGGAGTCAGCGAAGGGCAGAGTAATACTCCTCGATCAATCTCAAAGACTCCCCGGTATCCGGGTCACCACGCGGGATGTCATAAATGACTCTGATGAAACTTCGCGGTGGGAGCTCGTGACATTCCCCGAATCAGGGTTCCCTTTACGAATACGCTCTGACCTCGATGCCGGGCGATAATGCAGGTGATGAAGTCGCTCCGCAGCCGGCTTAACCGGAGATGGTGGGAGCCTCGGTGGAAGATGACTCGCCCGGGGTCCGAAGGCGGGCCCCACTAGAGTGGCCGGCCTCCTAACTCTCCTCCGTGGTACAAAGTGAAGTGTGGCCCGGCCCATCCGCGTCTGATACGTCAATCCCGAGGCTCCTCGACACGCCTCCGGATCGCGATGGTATAGAGCTGGACCGGAGCTGGGCTACTCTCAAAGCGTGGCGAATCTCACCGAGGCCAAGATCCGGACCCACTCCCGAGTACGAACCATACCGGGAGACAAAATAAAATGGCCGGAAAAGGGCTCGACTCTAACAAAATATAACCGAGACTCCCGTAGCATCGAACCAAAGCCTCCGAGGCCAACGAATCCACCAAGAAGCTGACCAACTGCCCATCAATCAGAGCTGAAATGGCCCCGAACCAACCAAACAAGGCTCGAGAACCCGATCACCGACACAGCACCAAGAAGCCGAACCGAGGGCACTGCATCCCGGGCAAGGAAGGCTCAGCTCAGCAAAGAATAATCAGTGGCCCGCGCCGCACGGAGGCTCACCGAAGGCTCCGCTGTGGCCGCGCGCGTGACCGAGGATGGCTTATACTAGAACTGTACTGTGCAAAGCCCGGGTGTGGGCCAAGGCTTCGCCTTGCCGCACACGAACTCGGGCAGAGCTCAGAGCAGGTCTACAAGTAAAGGATACTCTGGCCACAGTAGACTGGACTGGGGCTTACTGAGCCAGATTGACTGGGCTGGAGGGGAGAATGTGAAGTGCATTCTAAAACCAACCCCTCCCTGTTTATATACTTGTAACGGTAAATTTTGAAAGTGAATTATTCCCGCCAAATTTCGCTATTTTTAGCTTAATTTGGCTCACACCTAAAGATACACCACTCCGTGAATTCGACTTTCTGATTAGAATGAAATTAATATATTACTAAAAGTAAAAATTAAAATTAAAATTAGGAAAGAGAAAATTATATCTAATAATTCTAATATAAGATAATATAAAATACTTACCAACTTGCTAAAATGGAAAGCCACAAATTAAGAAACATACTAAAAGCTAAAAATGAAATCGACTAAATTAAAATAAAAAAGACAAAATTGTTAATTGCAATTTGGTTTTTGAGAACACCAAACCAGTCTGGGTTAATATACTAAAATTACTCAAGGAGGGTCAAGGAGGATAATCTCCTCAACCCCGCAGCTGCTCGGCTAATTCCAAGGTTTCGTGCCTAATTGCTGATTCGCTTCCTCAAGGATTTACCTGAATTGAAAGCAATGGGTTTGCAAAGTGGGTGCTGAATTTTCTTTGGCATACTAATATATTCATCTCCATGGGTAATTACTCCTTGCATTTCCTGGACACTGTGTTTTCCTGCACACTGATCAATTGAAACAACTTCATCAGAAATTTGATTTTCAATTTCTAAACTCATGTTTGTTGTTCAAATGAAAGATGCCTAACTCCATGGTCATGTTACTAAAAGTTAATTGCATGACTCCATTCCGGCAATTTATTATTGCATTGGCAAGGGGCTTAAAATGTTATTTTCCTAAGATGATTGGTACATGATCGTCTACTAGCAATTGTCTGTCAAGTACCACAAAATCTTACCGGGTAGTAGAATTTGTTCATCTTCACTAAGACATCCTCAACTATCCTCTTAGGATTTACCGATCTATCGGCCAATGAGAGTGTGATGTTGGTAGGTTTAAGTTCACCTAGACCTAACTGCTTGTATACTAATAACAGATTAGAAGCCCAAGAATCGTTCCAAATCAAGCAAGATCTTTCTACATGCAATTCCAATTCATATCGACCGAAATTGTGGGAGATCCAGACCTTTCAGATTCGAGTTGTGCAGCATTCGCTTTCTTGATTATGGCACTGATATGTTCTAGTGAGAAAATGCTTCTCAATGCCTAATCCTTCTTGATTGTGCAAAAGATCTAAAAATTTTGCATAAGCAGGGACTTGTTTGATTAGGTCCAAGAGCGGTATGTTAACCTTTACTTGCCTTAAGACCTCTAAATGCTTCGTCATTGAGATGCCTTTCTTCTTTCCTCTAAGTGCTTGTGGAAATGGAGGTGGTATGCGGTATTTGATTGACCCTCCTTTAGAGAATATGCTCGCATCGCACTTTCTCCCCGTTTGATTCTTCAATGTACTTTGCATAGTCGATCAACCCTTTTCCACTTCTCGCAGGTGATTATGGCCTTAACCTCATCCATTCCCGAATTGTCGATAACAATCCTACCTCGCGAATTCCTTAGTGGTTTGAACGCTTGTGAAGGGAACCTCCTCTTTCTGTACCAAAGAACTCGTTGATTCTGGTGATCGAACATCAGGTTGTCAATTTTCCAAGGTTGAGATTGCCTCGCTCATCTATTCTTCGCTCATGTATTCTACAAAGATCAATTTTCAGGCTAGCCGCACATTGATTCCTTTTGTTCCTCAAACAAAGTTGCCTACCACCTTACCAAATTCAAATGGCTTGCTCCACAGAGATGAGGATGGTGGCTGCTGTGGTTAGAGGGGAACCCAAACTAGGTTTGGCTCCCGGGGTACATAGGGGGTTAGGTCTCCATGCAAGGTGCCAGGTGATTCCTCCAATTAGCACCTGTAGGTATTCCAGCGAGTAGAGCATTGATTGTTGTGGCTTGAATTGCCCTACGTTGCTTGCACATTCTCGACATCAAATCCTTCACCGTGAGGGGCTATAGCACATGGTTCTACCGGGATGCACAGGGATTGGAAATTGGTGCAAGGATCGACTGAAAGGTGATTTTCAGTCACTGCATGCACCTCTTGGAGCTGTTTGCCTTCAAGCACCACTACTTCCTAGCCAGGCTGGAAATCCTAGCTCTCATCTCTCTATTTCCTTCAAAAAGTAAAGGCATACATCCCACCCCTTTGCTGATCGGTGGTCTCATCCTATCCAATTCTCTAAGGTTAGGTTCATCCCAACTCCTTAGGTTTCAGCCACGTAATTTAAAAATCCATGGCTTCATCAGATGTTTACTTAAAAGTCTCCCCACACATGGTTTCTAAGAGTCGCCTACGGCGGGTGAGACATACCAATATAGAAGTGGTTCACCAACATCCAAGTATCAAACCCATGATGGGAAGTATGCACCGATGGTTTCAGCAAATCTTTCCCAACACCGGTAAAATCTCTCACCATCATGAGCCGCAAAAGTGTAGATTTGTCTTTTCAAATTATTGGTTTTACGAAAGAATCAAGAAATTCCTTCAGAATTCGTCGCAAATACTCCCTCAATTTCTAATGGTTCTAGGCCTCAATGAGTTGAGCCATATCTTGGCCTTGTCCTTTAGAGTCAATGGAAATGCCTTTAGCTTCAAGCAGAAATCCATGTCCATCATACCTTCCCTTGAAGGTAGTAAAACCCTCAAAATCCCTAATATGAGTGTATGGATTTTCATTTCCATACCATGATATGGGGAGTAGAGGTACCAAATATATTCTCACCGCTACATCTTCAACAGAGGAATGATACAGATGGGGTACTGAACTCTGTGGAGGGTGGATGTGGATCCCCGTGGCCCTATGTGCATTCGATCTCATGGGGTTCCCCGGTTAGCTCAGCTGCTCCTCGTACGGGATCCACAGGTCAGCCAGTACACTAACCTCACTAGCTCCTGGCCAAGTCAGAAAATCTATCCTATGCAATCTACCCCACAGGCCCTATCCCACTGTTGCATAAACACTGCTACATAATTTAGAGACAAAGAGCAACTACAGAGCTTCAGAAAAAGATTAAAATTAAATAACAAAATTAAAACGAATCGAATGAAAAACTGAAACAAGAGCGCCATCAAGCAGTGTCGAAACTCCGCGCTACCTAACTCGGCCTGCAAAAAGAGGTAAAAAGAATACCTTCACTTGTGATGTTGATCAAGTACACTTCCAACTTACCATTAGTAGTTTGGCACCATCCTCTTAACGGCGCCATTTGATTCGTGCTACGTAGTTGAGCTAAAATCAACAAAATTTATATACACCTGTTCCTACACGCGTAGTCGCTTACTGCAGATAGTGGTCTAGGTCGAACACGGGATGGGTTTTCATCCTAAAATGATTCATAAGTGCACGAAGATAAGGCTTTCTATTTGGACTCTTGGAGGTGTGTTTCAAAACAAAGGGGAATGGTTTCAAACCGAGAATTGTAAAAAACTAAAGTAAAAGGTGAAAAAGTTAACTTTGAAGAATTGTGGGTCACTAACTTGGCAAGTTAGTGGCAAACAAGTGTCCTCGGGTTTTATCCTCGCGTTATGACATGCAACCTATAGTCCATGGCATAACCGGATCTATATTTAACTAGCAAACCTCACCCATGAAGCAACTCCTATTTGAGTCAATACAGGTAGCATGCAAGTATGGCCCCTTTACTGTTTGAAACCCTAACATTCAATATCATCTCAGACCATCTAAAGAACAACAGTACATCTATCACTAATTATGCACTGTATTCTAAAGCATGGAGAGTATTGGCCAAATCAATAACATTAAGTGCTATGCAACCCCTAATTTGAGAACCCAACATATAAATATCATTTTAAAGGCTCAGAAGACCATCTAAAGAATCACAAAGACTTCTCTCACTGAATATGCACTAGGTCCTAAAGCATGGAGAGGATGGTCACATTAATGACATTCAATGTTATGCAACCATGTTTTCGAGAATATAGGGCCATAAATACACTAATTGTGAGCTTTTAGTACAAGAGGACAACATGCATATGCCATTTGATTCTGCACAGAGGGTCGAGCTAAAATCAACAAAATTTATATACAATTTGTTCTACTACTCGTCGTAGTCAAGCTACCGCAAAGATAGTGGTCTAGGGTCGTAACACTGGATGGGTTTTCATCCTAAAATGATTTGGAAGTACGAAGATGTGTAGCTTTCTATTCGACTTCTTCGGATGTGTCAAAAAATGCTGGGAATGGTTTCAAACCGAGAATTGTAAAAATCGAAAGTAAAAGGTGAAAAAGTTAACTTTGAAGAATTAGGTCACTAACTTCGGCGTTAGTAAGGGGATCAAGTTCCTGTTTTATCCTCGTTATGACATGCAACCTATAGTCCATGCAGATAACCGATCTATATTTCTAACTAGCAAACCTCACCCATGAAGCAACTCCTATTCGAGTCAATACGTAGCATGCAAACAAGTGGCCCCTTTAATGCTTGAAACCCTAACATTCAATATCATCTCGCAGGCTCAGAAGACCATCTAAAGAACAACAGCATATCTATCACTAATTATGCATTGTATTCTAGCATGGAGAGTATCGCCAAATCTCATACACATTAAATGCTATAACCCTAATTTCGAGAAAACCAACATATAAATATCATTTTAAAGGCTCAGAAGACCATCTGTTAATCACAGCATTTCTCACCGACATGCATCGATCCTAAAGCATGGAGAGTATTGGCCACATTAATGACATTCAAATGTTATGCAACCATGTTTCGAATATAAGGGCCATAAATACACTACCCGTAGCTTTAGCAGCTGAAGAGGACAACATGCATATGCCCCACCACTGGGCCAGCTTCCTCTCTTCAAAGAAAGGAGGCTTAGCCAAGCATCTCTTGAGTTGTCATCCTCAAGAGGGTGTTTGCGCCCGAGAAAGGGCAGAAAGAGGAGAGAGAAGAGAGGGAAAGCAAAACAAACCTAAATAAAAATATGACTTTATTTACAAAATGAAACTTACAAAATATCTTCTCCTCCTCCAAATTGTTCCTAAAATTGTTACTTAGGTTACAAAACAAGAGGGCTTATATAGGCCACCTCAAGGCATGAAAATACCAAAAACCTATGAACTGGCTAAGCAGGACAATTACAATACACCAAGCCTGGAGGCGGCCCGCACACCACAAAGCATGACGAGGTGATCAATTTTCGCTTAGACAAGAATCCTCGCGCACTAGCGAAATCAATTGTGTTCATAGCTAAACAAGAAATTTCGCTTTATGGGTGGGCAATTTCATTTAGCTAGCCAAATTTCGCTTAAGCTAGCTAAATTCCCGTGGAGAAGGAATCAATTATTTTCGCTTAAGGAACAGTTAGCTAAATTTGAGGAACTGTTTTAAATTTGGCATTTTCGCTTAGGTTGCGAAATTACAAAGTCAGTGGAAATTTAAGGTTGCGAAATTTTCAAGCATCTTAGCGAAAATTTCGCAGCGGAAGGAAAATTCCCGCATTGTTAATCCTTCATCAAGCCATCCCGCTTCAATCAGACGAATTTTTTCTTCTACTTTGCCTTGTTTTCTATTGATTCTTGGGCTGGCTTGATGGCTGGTGACTTCTGAGACTCCCCACCTCCTCCCCCTCCCCCCCCCCCCCCCCCTCCCCCTCCCCCTCCCTCCTTTCCCATGATTCATCCCTTTTGTATTGAGATTGAACTCCAAGAGTGCACAAATACCCGCAAAACAACCACAAAAATACCCTCTTAAATGGCATAAGTGCTACTAAGAAGACTGTAACACTTCAATCAGAGAGTAAATGACATGATTAAAGCGCAAAAAGCACTCAAAACCTATCTAATATAGGGTTCAAAATTGCACTTTTTGGGCATTAATCAGCGCCTATTATTTCAAACCCCATCAGTTGCCTCCCAGCCTTTGACTAAAGCGGGCGTAGGCAAGGGCTGTGTCGCTTCTCGGATTAGGTGTGATACCCACGTGGATACTAAGGAAGGGTTTGATTAGGGCTTTTTCGCCGTCCAACGTCTTGTGATAATGATGGCTTTTGATTTCATATCACGCTTATTTTTGGCCGTGGCTCTTAGCCTTTAAAAACATCCCCTCGACTATTTGCACTTTGTTCTCCTGTTCTTGAAGCTTTTTCGCCTCTACAAGTTTGTCTTCTTTTCTTTAATCTTGTCTGACGAAAATTCGGATGGCTTTTGTGGTCCCCTCGCATCTCATTTGGGTCCGTGTCCTAGTCTTATTTTGGCCTTGGTACGTCTTTCTTCTCCTTGTTCTTTTGGTTTCAAGTCTTGCGAGGTTCTGTAAGTATGCCTGTCAGCCTTGCCCCTTTTCTTCGACTTCCTTTTCTCGGGGCTTATCCCCGGCGCACTCATACGGGTCCCGGGTTGCTCTAGATTTTCAAGGTGATAGGGAGTAGTCATGCCGAGGCGTTCCAGTTCAAAGTGACTGATGAGGGGATTGGGAGTTCTGGCCGTGGTGGTCACGGCCGCCCTGGGAGAGGCCTCTTCCCTCCTGATAGCAACATGGCCGGCCATGATCCCACCTAAACATCTAATGAGCCTGAGGTGCACTTCTACCCAGAGTCTGAGTATAAACAACTGCTGTCCCTAAAGTATAGAGTAGCTACGCTTCCATGAGTGTCCCTGCTCCCATCCAGCTAAGTTCTGGTCTGCTCAACAACTGTACATCCACTGCCAAGATAAAAGTTTTCTCAGAGGTTTAGAATATCTCTCTCAATCCAGGGTGGTCTGAGTCATCTTCATCTGCTATCTCTCACCCCTCCATCTCAAGTCCAATGGCTCAGACTTCTTAGGTGACTGTTGTCCGGAAACTACAAATGATCCACTTCCAAGATCCCCACAAACTGATACTTCACTCATAAATTCTTAGAGGATCTTGTTCCACGTTTGATTGATCTCTCCATCTTCTTACAACTAAATAATAATATTCCATTAATACTCTATCATGATGCAACCGATTTTAGAGACATATTTATCCCACTCCATTTTTAGATTTATCCCTCCATCCATAGTTCTTCCTTTACCTGTTCACTTTTTCTCCCCAAGCCTCTGAAAAATCACGCCTTTTCACACTGTTTACTGCATCTCAAAAAGTTGGCTCCAAAACTCCTTTCCCACAAAGAGGTGAAGCGGAAGCTGGTGAGGTGCGCCCCGTGTGCCTATTCCGAGTTCATTAGGTCAGATATTCCTAGATCGTCTGGTGCGAGGTTTGCCTGACTTCCTTTCCTAAGATCTTCTCCCGTTTCCATCATGAAGCCTTCCATCCCCAAATCTTCCTCACCCTCCGTTTTAGAGCCCCTTGTAGCGGCTACATGTGGAGAGCCGTCCCGCCTCGGAGGTGTTGGCAAAGAAGAAGAGAGCATGAAACTAAACATCCGAGACGTCTCGAGGGCTGTACCCCCCGCTCGGGATGATTCAGCTGCAGGGCCTCTCCTGCCTCTCGTCACCGTCTGGCCGGAGACTCTTCTGTGGAGGCCGATGAGCCCCTGGAGGTTCTCCCTATTTTGGCTCTGGGAGTCCCACATCCGAAGGCCGTGCCCCCCTCCTGCCATGCCGGATGAGGTGACGGGGAATCGTGATCGCTTTGAGGCTGCAAGGGATGAGGACTCTCTGCTTTCTCATATGGAGCTTGCCACCGGGGCTGTTTCCTCCATCTTGCGTGACTCCGACCTTAGGAGGGTGGGTGTCATACCCATCGAGGAGGCTCTTGCTCTTTTGCTTTAGGGACCCGCTTCTGTACGTCCAAGTGTTTTCATCGATCTTTTTTCTTTAGCTATTCGCCTGCTTAGCCGACTATTTTTTTTTTTGTAGGTGCCACTTATGCAAAGGGCGTGGGTGAGGGCTGTGCTTCTTTACTCGAGGGTTCCGGGCCAGGTGGCAAAGTCTCATGCGCCGCAAGGTTGCTTCCCCGACCTCCCCGAGAGGGCCGGGGTCTTCAAGCCCAAATATGAACCGGACAGGAACTTCATAAGCACAGGCTCGACCGGGGCTAGCGCTTTATCGGGCAGGGCTGGGCCGAGGATAAAGAAAAGGAGGCCCGGAAGGACGTGAAGGTCACCGAAGATGAGCTGCGGCGGGCCAGAGAGGAGTTGCAGGCCGTTAAGGGTGACCTGTGGGCCAAGATAGCGACGTTGGAATGGGCTCGCCAAGAGGCTCTGGAGGCCGGCAACCCGTGAACGCCGACTGAGGAGCTCGGCGTGCTTCGATGGACTCGCGAGGCGCATGGGCTTCGCTACCGGAGGGGCTAAGGATAGCGAGCTTAATGACTGCGCTCCACCCAATGGGCTTTCGAGTGGCTTGCCTTTCAAAGTCGGGCTTCCCGAGCTTTCCTAGACCTAGAGTTCGACATCCAACTTTCTGAGGAGGTTAAAGGATATGCTTCTAAGGCTGAGGTGGATGCGAGCGCCGAGGTGTTTTCAAGGGCCCCTGATTGTGCTTCCGTGCTTAGTGATCCCTGCCTGTGGATAGTTTAATTCGCTCTGCCGGGCCCGCCTCGAATCATCTACTTTCGCAAGTCTGGGCCGACAAATGTGCAGGCTTTTTTTCTTCTTCCGGTTTTTTGCCTCGATGTGGTATGCCGATGTGAAGAACGATTTTCGCTTATCTGTAATTTTTGGGATGCAAAGGGAGATTTTGTAATTCTCTAAGGTGGCTATAACCTCCATGTAATGAAATTTTGTATTCATCTATAATTCCTTTAACATAGAGAACAAATTTTAACAAAACATGCGCTTCTGGTCGAGCTATTATTATAATCTTACTTTCTTACCCATCACAAATTTTTCTATAACTTTTCATGATTCTTATAGATATTTTATCCCAGCATGTTATCTTTTATGTAGCACATAGCTTAGTATGTTCTCTTCATCATGTTGAAGCTTCCTTTTGGGATTGGCTGAAGAATAAGGAAGTAAAATGAAAAAGAAAAAAGAAGAATGTTAAGTAAAATGAGAAAAGACCTTTAAGTAATTATCATTTCTATATTTGATTTAAAAACATGCAACGCTTAGTTCAGGTGGTTTTTGAATAAATTTACATTATATATAAGGACAAAATATTAAAAGCATAAAAGCTAATAAAAGGAAATCCTAAATATAGTATAATACGCCTCAAGATACAGGTCAAAAAATAATACCAATCTCATATGCACATAAAAACAAAGTAAAGACCAGATAGAGATTTGGTAAGGGTGTCGCTAAGCTGGTCACCAATAAGATATTACGGGATAACACGAACTCGCGACGATCGAACTAAAAGTTAAGAACAAAATGGTAATCAATTTTAAGATGTTTCATTCGAGAATGAAATACGTGGTTAACGGAGAGATAAGCCGCACTGCTATCCGAGATCAAGGTGGGCGATGATCGGATCGCGCAAGAAGTTCAACAACAATTGGACCAATTGCAGCTCGGTAGTAGCAGTCGCTGTAAAACCCGGGTAAATTTGAATTTTTCTGAAAAAGGGCAAAACGGTAAATTACCGCTACAATATAAGTTGCAAACCTGGAATTTTTCTAGATCTTGGATGACAAAATGGACCTCACTGATGGTAGCTGATCATTGGTTATGACAAGTCGGCAAGATCTTGGAGGCTAAGGCTATCTGCATTCCAACTAGAGGGTGAATCTCAAATATGGTGGGATTGGATCAAAGCATCAAGGAACTTGGAGGCAATGACATGGGAAGAGTTTCGTGAGCTCTTCATGGGCAAGTATTTTCTGACATTTTCTCGACATGCAAAAGCTCGGGAGTTCCTAAAAATGGCAAGAATCAGCTGATAAAGTTCACGTGGCTAAGTTCCATCAATTAGCTTGTTTCACTGATGATTGCGTGGGGCGTACATGGTCAAAGTGAGAAAGTTTGAGGATGGTCTGAAATTGTCCATCCGGGGTAAGATTATAGGACTCCTCTATAAGACACAGACTTGATGGTCAAGACAGCTATGGTAATTGAGAGAGAGGTGGATCTAGTTTACGCAGCATCTCGATGTGGGTGCTAAAGATATTGAAGAAGGAGAGCCAACCTTCTTCTTCTAACTCAGGGAAGAAATAGAGGGACGCCGTCTCCATAAGGTTTTAGTGGATGGTGCTGCAATATCGTGGCCAAGGCTAAGGCCAATCATCCTAAGATGGGAAACACTTTAGGGCTACTATCCAACTAGGGTAGAGGACATGTTTCCATTGCCACCAGCCTTGACACATGAGGCGGGATTGCCCTCAGAGGCAGGGATCCTAGTGTAATGGGACACCCTAGTCCCAGTCATCAATGGGGTGCTCGCAGACTCAGTTTGTTCCTCCTTACCCCACCATGGGCCAGGGGAACTAGTATCGCCCTGAAGGCTCTAGAAAGGCCCTTCTACTCTACAACTGTTTCGACGAAGCACTATGGGTCGAGGTCAAGGCCAGCTCATAAGTCGAATTTTAGTGACCTGTGGTGTGTCTACGCCATTACACCCTCAAATGAGCTTGCAACCGCCGGTTATTCAGTAGCACATTTCTAGTCTTTCGCTTATGGGCAAGAGTGTTGTTTGATTCTGGTGCATCTCTATTCTTTTGTTGTTAAAAACAAGGTGTGAAAGATTTGGGCTTAGAGGTTGAAACCTTGGAAGAGCCACTGCATATGAATTCTCCCCTAGGAACTAAGGTGAGCGTTGATAAGATATGTCGAGATTGTAAGTTAGAGATCTCAGGGATTCTACTCACCGTGGACCTTAGGGTCATGGATATGTCGGAGTTTGATTTTATCCTTAGGATGGACTGATTGAAAATACACCGAGTCGTCATTGATTGTGATCGTAAGAGGGTTATTGCCTACACACCAGATGATGTTTGTTTTTATGTTTCGTAAGGCATGATGCTCACCTCGAAATACACGACTTTAGATGACACGGGCAGTTGATGCGGGTTGGTTAGCGGGCCTTTTACCCCGGAGGACAGGCAAGATAGGAGCCTTGGCTCATACTCGGGCGGTTTGTGGCGCGCAGGATCGCTTCCCGACGAATCCAATGGTGATTACCTAAGTAGAGGGATGTAGACTTCATTATCGAGTTGCACTCTGGTACATCGCCTATTTCTATGACTCCGCATAGAATGACGCCTGTTGAGTTGCAGGAACTCAAAGTCCAGTTATAGGAATTGTTGGACAAGGGTTTTATCTGATCGAGTACTTCACCTTGGGGAACTCCAGTGCTGTTTGCCAAGAAGAAGGACAAGACCCTTTGGCTATGTATAGACTACCGACTAGAACAAGGGTTAATATCAAGAATAGGTACACTTTGTTGAGGATTGATGATTTATTTGATCAGATGAGAGGGGGGCGTGGGTTTACTCCAAGATAGACCTCGACACCGGTTACTTTCAGTTGAGAGTTAGGGAGGCAAATATCCCTAAGACTTGGTTTAGAATGATACGGGTATTTTCGAAGTTCATAAAGGATGCCATTCGGGCTGGACGAATGCCCAATCACATTCATGGATCTCATGCATAGGGTATTCAAACTTACCCTAGATCGGTTCAGGTCTTCATTGACGACATCTGATCTACCTTAGTCCAAGAGGAGCATGAGGGTCACTTGAGGATTGTTCTCCGGCCTCGAGATCGCAGCTGTGGATGCCAAAATCGCAGGCACGAAGCTTCGCCACGAGGTGAGATTCTTGGGCATGTGGTGCCTGCCTTCGGGTGTGTTCGTGACCTCGGAGGAAGAGGCATTTATGAGTTGGGAGAGACCAAATGGGCATCTCGAGATACACAACTTTCAGGATTTGCAGGGTATTATAGAAGGTTCATTGAGAACTTCTCCTGATTAGCTGCACCTATGACAATATTGACCTGGAAGGAGGTTAAGTTTGAGTGGAATGACTGGTATAGAAGCAAGACCCCAAGAATCTGAAGAGGAGGCTTACTTTAGCTCCTATTCGATAGTTCTAGTGTAGGAGTATATAGGTACATAGTGTATTGTGATGCCTCTAAGGACGGACTTGGATGTGTTTTGATGTAGTTTGGGAGGGTTGTGGCTTATGGTTCTCGGTAGTTAAAGAACCACGAGTAGAGTTACCCCACACATGACATGGAGCTGGCGGCCATTGTCTTTGCCTTGAAGATTTGGCGCCACTATCTATATGGTGAACAATTTGAGGTTTTTTCAGACCATAAGAGTCTAAAGTACATTTTTACATGGCGGGACCTTAACATGAGGCAACACAGATGGGTGGAGTATCTAGAAGACTATAACTTCACTTTGCATTACCATCCTGGTAAGGAAAATATGGTGGCTGATGCACTAAATTGGAAGTCACGGGGAGTGTTGGCTAGTGTGTGGACCCTTCAAGAGTGGTGTATGCTGAGGCCGGTGGGATAGTTCTGGTTGTACCACAGGGGTCGCTCAGTGTACTTAGTTTAAAGGCTACACCTTCCCAATGAGTAAAGTGACTGATCTTAGTCCTGTGATAGGATATAGAGACATTGTCCATCGTGATCGGTACTGCGGATATAGGTGACAAAGGCCGCCATTCACGATAGCCTCTCCGTATAGAGGAAGGGTCAGGGTTCCCGGGCCTGGCAAATCTAAGAGAGGAGATCCCCTGCAGTTCCATTTCTCCTTTTTTTCTGCTTCCTCATCCGTGGCACGAAAGTAAACACATCTTCGCCACGACAATGGAGGATGAAGAAGCACTCATAGAGTGGTGTTTCATCGTCATGCCCTGTGTTAAAAGTAAAGGCCTACATCTTTAGAGTCAACGAGGTTACTTCCTAAATTTTGAGATAGCCGAGCGAATGGGAACATGTCACAATGATGTCAGGACTCACTTACCATGAACACCGCGAGGCATGACGCGTGTGGGTGATAGTAATCACGCTTACAAAGCCTGGCAGACACTTTCTAGTTGTGTAGATGACCTTCACACTGGGGGAATTAAGTAGGTTGTACGTGCTGGAGATTGTCCAATTACATGGAGTGCTAGTATCATCTTAGAAATCGATAGAGACGCAAAGCCATGCTCATTTCTAGAAGAGTTTCCAACGAGTCATGGGGACATAGTTGATGATGAACATTACTTTTTATCCCTAGAAGGACGGTCAGTCAAAGAGGACAATCCAGAAGTTAGAGGACATGCTACGAGCATGCGTCCTTGATCTTAAGGGTAGAAGTTAAAGAACATTTACCCTTAGGTGGAATTCACCTACAAACTTAGCTATCCTGAGGATACGGTGGATAAATTTATGAGGCACTATATGGGAGGATCTGCCATCCCGCCGTTGGATCTGAGGTGGGAGAGAGACCCACCATGGGTCTGGATTTGGTTAGAGACACCTCTAAGAAGGTGGATTTGATACGGAAGCATCATCTCAAGGCTTAGAACTCGGTAGAATAGCTATGCCGATAGACGTCAGCGACCTCTAGAGTTTGAGGTGGGAGATCATGTCTTCTTGAAGCTGATACCTAAGAGAGGAGTGGTCAAGTTCGACAAGCAGGGAAAGCTATCGTCAAGGTATATTAAGCCCTTCGAGGTACTCGAGAAGGTGGGTACGGTTTCTTACCGATTGCATATCATGGATAGCCAGGAACAAGTTTTGCGAGGCAAGACTGTGAGGCTAGTGAAGGTGTTGTGGAAGCACTGAGGAGTGGAGGAGGCAACATGGGAACGCGAAGACATTGTGCATGTGTAGACCCTTAATTTTGTCCCTTGACACTTGCATTGATCTTAGGGGTGTCACCTGTACCTAGTTGTTTATATGTCATGGCTCTAGCCCCTTTTGGGCTTAATCAGTTTTCGAGCTTTGTGTATGTACATTTGTGGTTCACGATGGTGCGAGTGTGTGGTTCATTTTGGAGTGCCATCATGGCCCTTTCCCTAGTTGTCCACATCGTGCTATAGGAAGGAAGTGAAGCCTGTAACAACCCGAAATACACCCTAGTCGTTTTTAAACATAATTAGGGTATATTATAAGTGCATTTTGAATTTTTTCGCAATTATTATTTTGCTAAATGAGAAAATTTTGAAACCTGCACTTGTACAAGATATATGTGCATGGAATTTGTCAAAACAGATATAAAAGTCATAATATAAGATAAGATGATATGCTATTATAGAAATAGCATAAGTTGTGGTGCAAATAGAAGGAGTTTGATGACCAAAGTAATAAAAGGAAAATTAAAATCAAATGGGATAGATTTGAGTTGTGTATAGGATGAGATATATTCTCATACCCATTTGGAGAGCAAAAAAAAAAAAACATAGAGAGAGGGAGAAGAAGAAGAAGAAGAGGAAGAGAAAGAAAACTTAGAAAGGTATGGAATAGTATAGATTGCTATGGTTTTGTATGGATATGTATGGATTTTTGGACTTTTATATGGATATTAGTTTGTTCCATTTTAGGTTTAGTTAGGAATTCATCCTAACCTATATTTGTTGAAAGTTGGGTTGGTAAAACCTTAGTTTGTATAAGATGCGATAAGGGATTGTATGGATTCTGGGTTTATGGTGTATGGATACATGTTTGGGTGTTAGGAAGTTTACCTAACTTACAAGTATTTGAGTTTAGGTTTGGAAAAACCCTAATTAATCTCTATGTTTGGTATCAAGGTTAGAATACACTTGAGAGTTGTTTCTCTAGAGAGTATACGTGTTTTCTTTTGATTTTGGTTGGATTTATGGAAAAAGGATGAAATCTGCAAATCTGGAAAATTTCGGGGTCCTACGCTGCGGCGTAATGATCCCATGCCGCAAGAGCGGGAACCATGCCGCGGCATGTCCACACCGCAGTCACCGAGAGGCAGCGACAAGCCTGCATTTGCTACGCCTCGGCAAAGGCTTACGCCGCAGTGTAGTGGTGCTATGTTATGGCGTAGCACTGTTCACAAACATGTGTTTTTGTCATGTTTTGCTATTCTGTTATTCCAAGGACTTGTTTATTGGACTAATGAGGATCCTATAAGTGTATGAAAGGGTCCGTTCATGTTTGTAAGGTAAAGGAAAAATTAGACCGTACCTTGCCACCGAGGTAAAGCTTCGATGTTAGCAAACTCAATGCCCCTATGATAAGATAGTAAGTTCCTGAACACATAATTGTAGGAATGCCTAAGACTGGATATTGAATGACACGACACATTTGTTATGTGGGCAGGCACGTATAGTACTTCTAAGATTTCTGAATAGTGCGACTATTATTCTTGATCGTGCTTCTCGCACATTTAGTACTTCGATACTTAATTAGTGACGACACTCTATGACCTGCCTTTGGGCACATTTAGTAATTTGGTAATTCTCCGATTAGGCGCGACGACACTCTCCGTCGCTGCTCTCGACACTCTCGCTTTGCGCCACGACACCTCAGTACCGTAATCGTACCTCCGGTACTTGCATTGTGCTATGCGTCCTACTCATTTCTTTGATCTCACTACGCAGGCGCCTCTTAATCAATAATATTTGTAAACTCAAATTCCTTCCTACTACCGTAGAGCAAAGCTACTACAATATAGCCTAGTGGTCAACTCTAGGGATGGGTTTTCTGGCGCAAATGACTAACAAAGGAGTGCTTAAATTGGTGAATTAAGCTGATTTGGGGTTTTAAGTAAAAACAGGATTTTGATGGTGAAGACTTGAAACGAAATGACGAAAATATAAAAGAAATTTCCTTGAAGCTCTGTGCCACCGGTTTCTAGGGTTCTAGAGGGCAACCGAGGGGTCCCCTGTTCATTTCTCACTGGGGAAGATTGACCTTGTTAGCCATTTCCTCTCAAACCCGATCTTCCATTTGGCTTTAAAACTAAACCCTATGATTTTCTCCCCTTTGAAAAACAATAACCATTAAGCACATGCTCCTTAAAATGAAAACATGCTCTCCCTCGATCCAATTTACAAAGGACAAATAGAAAGCAACTAATGAATCTCAGTGGATCTAGAAATAAACATCCATTGAACCCTAAAAGATTGCTAAATATTGATCAATGAAGGCATATCAAATGAGTTATAACCTAGAGTGAGAAATAGGAACATAAATGCCAATAAAAACTTGCGCTAAAAACAGGGAACCGTTAGTTACCTCCAAACTCCTAAATAAGAACCCTCCCCTTCAAGGAGAGAGGTTTTAGTTGAACCATCCTCCGAGTCATTATCCCTGAGGGTGCTCAAGCTGCCTTAAAATGGAAAAGAAAGGGAAAGAAAATGAAGTAGAGAAGAAGTGGGAAACGGGAGAGAAAAACAGGCTGAAAGCTTTGCCCTCCAATTTTATTGATTCGGTGATGCCCTTTACAAACCTTGACTCTAGCTTATATACGGCTCACAACAAGGGAAATTAAAAAAAAAACTGAAACTAAAAGATATTACAAGGATAAAATGGAAAACCAAAATCAGAATAAAACAACAAAAAGTGAAATGCAGAGAATGCAGTGGGCTGCAGGATGAATAAAGATCGAGTCGCGGAATAGCGCCGGGCAGGAACCAAATTTCCCCGCAATGCCCATTTTTCTTCACTCGCTTCTTTCGGGATCCGACCGCAACGATGAGTTTGAATCCTAATTTTCGCGGCTTGACTCCACTAACAATTTTGGCACTATTTGCTTGCAAAATTGCAAAATTTGCCACAAAAATGCTAAATAATAGAATAACAGGGACCTTAATGTAAATTCCAAGTTAATTATGTCGATTAGTACATGTGTACTCAAACCCAGAATAAACAGGTTCAAAATGAAGACTTCGAGCACTAATCATTTCTATTACTAGTCCAGGGTAGTCAAAAAGTTATATGATAAGAGTCCGAGTAACCATCATTTATAATGTACATCGTTCGCTCTTAATGTCTCGGCGTGGGCACCTCTCGTACAAGTATAAGCTCGTAGTACTCACGAGTACCAGATAAATATAAGCCTGTAACTCCCCGACGGCAAGTGTTCACATAAGTACAAGTATGTGTATAAGTTGTTATATGAATTCATGAAAAATTATGATATCTGCTACTGTTTCTGTTACTATTATATGCTTACTATAAAAGAGTATTAATGCATGTGTATATGTATAAGTCATATATTTCCCACTAAGCCTTAAGCTTAGCACGGGTTTTAATCCGTGTAGGTACAGAGGAGGACGTCCATGATCTTCCGCTACTGTTGGGCCAACAAACTAGTAGGAGTCCATCACAGTAGGTTTTGTGCTTTGATTATGTAAATGTAAATGTACAGTTTTTGTATATGTAAATGTAAATGGGACTTAGGACTGTATGTATTGACACTGTAAACACCACTACGGTGGTATTTTTATTTTGTATCTTTGTATATGATATTTTGATTCAGTTATAAGACTTGGACTCACCAATGTCTGAAATAGCAAGTAAAGAGTCCTAGTATAGTTTCGCACCCCCTTCATCCGCTTAGGCGGGTCATCGGGGGTGTGACAAGTCGTACGAGCCTGTGCCAGCGCTTTCTCAAAGAGTCCTAAATTAAGGATTTACCTACATAGTAATGTGTTTGCCTAATGCGGATGTCCTTGTTTTGTATATTGTCTAGAATGGATCCACCTTAGGAAGCTGAAGATGAAACAGCTGAAAGCGTCAATCCTTTGGATCAATCTACTTCTGGTTCGTCCGATTCAACGACAAATGAATATACTTCAACTGAAGCATTGGTAAAAATCTCCTAGGATATGGCAAGGGTCTTAGATCGACTCACGGCCCTCGAGCTCCGAGTGATCCAGTAAGAAAGCATGGAGTGGAAGAATTCCATGGTACAAGTATGGAAGCTGTCCTGATAAAGCCTGCCAAGTTTGTCTTGAAATTGGAAAGGGCTCTAGATGAAGTGAGAGATGTCCCGTGGACCAAAAGGCCACATGTGCGCTTTCATTTGGTGTGCAACTTATGATCGCGGAAGCCGGTTTGAGAAATCCACTGCTTCTAGATTCAGTTACATGGGACTACTTCGTCACAGAGTTTAATACAAAGTATGTCACTGATGATTACAAGGAGTCAAAATGCAAGCAATTCTTGACTCTAAGACAAGGGAATGACAAAGGGTCGAATACAGAAAGAATTCGCCACCTTAGTAAATATGCACCGGGACCGTTTACGGAAAACTGTGATGTAGACAATTTGAGAAGGGCTTACATGAGTCTATCAAAAGGTACCTCACGGTTGTTACTTCGCTACAAGTTGTCAATTTTTATTAGCTAGTATAAGCGGCTATAAAAATTGAGAAGTCTGAAATGAAGAGTCAAGAAAGAAAGAAAGAGAAAAAGTTCTCAAGAGGGGGTTTCTCTTCGGGAAAAGACCTGATCATTTGATTCAAAGACAGGTTCACTATATGGTGGAGACAAGGACCTACCATGACACAAGGTTTTCGCGGAGGCACCTTAACTAGACAAGAGGAAAGACTCGCATGCCCGTACACATGGAAATCATGGTTTGTGCGTGCATCTAGCAATCAGTGTGGTTCTTCCGCATGGAGCACCATCATGTGATAGCAAACCTGTTTCAAGGAGATCAGTGTCTGGGATCCCACTGAACAGAGAGGTCGCAACAAAATTCTCCCACACTGACAGTAGGGCAGAGACTGAAGGTTCATGGTTAGTGAAAGAAAGTCAGATACAATCCGCCAACCATGTTTCACTGGAGTTTATATGAGAGCTCGTGAAGATCCGAACATACCGTAAGGTTGTTGGTGCCTTCACTCTCTTTTGATATTGATCAGATGCTTTATTCGATCCGTTTCACGCACATATATATGCATGGAACAAACAGAGTAATAAATTGCCTTCAAGAGAGCTATTAGATTATGACCTCGTTTTTGTTACAAGTCCTCCGGGGCATAGTGTTAAAGTCAATCGTGAGCAAGAATTTTCCTATTGGTACATGATAGGAATTCCTGCTGGATCTAATTGTCATTTTCATGAGTTTGATTTGATATTAGAACGGATCGCTATCCAAACATCGCCATGCTGATCGCGGATAAGAAAATAGTATTGCTTAAAATGTTTTAACCTATCGGCACATTACAGTGGTATCCGATCTCGAATCAATACCGAAAAAGTTATTTCAAATTTATGGAACTCGACATTTTCTCGTGAAAGGTTTGTAGTTTTTCTTTTGATTCTTGACTCCAAAAGAGAGCAAGGGAATTTCAAAAATATTCCTATGATAAGGGAGTTCCCTGATGTATTTCCCGAGGAATTATCGGGAGTGCCACCTGAAAGAGAAGTGGATCTCTCTATTGAAGTTGTACAGGGAACGACTCCTACTTTGAAGGCACCCTACCATATGGCTCCACCTGAATGAAAAGAGCCGGGGCACTCCAACTACAGGAGCTATTGGATAAGGGTTTCATTTGACCTAGTGTCTCACCTTGGGGTGTGTCGGTTTTATTTGTTAAGAAGAAAGATTTCACTCTTTAAATGTGCATTGACTACCGACAAATAAACAAAGTGACAGTTAAGAATAAATATCCGTTGCCAAGAATGGAGGATTTATTTGGATCGCTTGAAAGGAGGTGTCTTTTCAAGGATAGACTTGGGATCAGGATATTATCAACTCCGGGTAAAAGAGGTCGATGTCCCGAAAACAGCTTTCAGAACCCGTTATGGCCATTATGAGTTTTTAGTAATGCCATTTGGGTTGACTAATGCTCCACAGATGATGGATTCCGATGTATGTGGTTTTACCCCTATTCGATCAATTTGTTTATGGTATTTATTGATGACATCCTGTGTATTCTAAGGATGCACAGGAACATGAATACCATTTAAGGATAGTATTGCAAATTCTGAGAGAGAATTAGTTGTTTGCAAAGTTAAGTAAATGTGATTTTTTGTTTAAGGAAGTTTCATTCCTAGGTCATATTACATCTAAGGTATCAGTGTACTCTAGTTAAATCGGGCAGCTATGAATTGGAAACCTCCTTGAAATGTAATTATGTGAGAAGTTTCTGGGCTTAGCAAAGTTATTATTAGAGATTTGCATAAGATTTCAGCCATAGCATCCTCACTTACAAGATTACTCCCGTAAAGCGTATAGTTTGAGGGATGATAAGTGCCAATCCATCTTTGAAAGGTTAAAAGAAATACTGTCGAGGCACTCAAGGGTCGACTCTCAAATTTCTACTGCAGGGATTATACTATGTATAGTGATGCTTCAAGGATAGGTTTGGGATATTGATGCAGATGGAAAGTGGTGGCTTATGGCCTGCATGTTTTGAAATCGCATGAACAAAACTATCCCACTCATGACTGGAGTTGGATAGCTTGTAAGATAGCTTTGAAAATTCACGACACTATTTATACGGAGAAAATGTAGAATTTACTCACTATAAGAGTCTGTGTGTCATTTTCTAACTCCTGTATGACTTGGAACTTCTAAGGTAAACGCTTCAAGGGTTGGAATTGTTTAAGGACTACATCAGATAATTGATTACCACCATGGAAAGTTAAAATGTAGCCGCTATTTCATCAGAAAATGATTTCTACTTTGACTTTGAAAGATTATGATTGGAGATTTGATTTTGATGGAGCCTTGTTGGCTCAATTGAGAGTTATACCGGATTTGAAGCAAATGATAGTAAATGCTCAGAAAGATGATGCCAAGTTATAAGAGATAGTGTAGTTAGTCAGTACTGGAGATAAGACTGATTATGCCACAAAGAGGAAAGTGGAGGTTTGTTGTACAAGAGCAGATTATGTGTACTGAATGTTATGGATTTGAGAAAGAAGATATTATATGAAAGCCACAATACTATTTTTACCATTCACCCTGGAGGTAATAAGATGTACCAGGATATGAAACAAAGACTACCGGTGGCGAGGATTTAAAAGGACATTTACGAGTACGTGCTCATGTCCGACGTCACTTAGTAAAGGTTGCAACACCAAGTACCATCTGAGCGATTTAATCCCTTCCACCCCCAATGGAAAGTGGGGATAACATTACTATGGATTTCGTATCCGATTTTCCCCTCACCCAAAGGAAACATGATGCGCTTCTCAGTAATCATGACGTATCGACCTCAAGTCCGGCCCTCACTTCCTACCGGTCCGACTTGACTACTCCATGGATCGTTTAGCGGAACTTTATGTGAGTGAAATTGTCAAATTTCATGGGATTCCCTGATTAGTGCCCAAAAAGTGCTATTTTGAGCCCTATTTATTGTAGGTTTTGAGTACTAATCAACCAAATTAATCCGATTTGCACATTAAGGTCCTGGCTATTCTACTGATTGCGTTTTATGGCTAATTTTGTAGTTTTTGCAAGCTATTTATGCCAAATTTGTTGAGTCGATCCAAGCACGAAGAATTCGAGTCGAACTCATCATTGCAGATCAGAAATCAGAAGGAAAGAAGAGTAGAAAAGGCAAGGAAAATGAAGTGTAGAAATTTTAAGTGTGTCAAGGAAAATTTTTGCAGCTACTTAAAATTCAGAGGGACGCGAAATTTCACTGGGCAGGATTTTTTTGCCCTTTCGACCCCGCTTAACTTCCTTTGTGATTTTTTCCCACTTTACCTTCATGTATTATGTGCTTAAGGGTATTTTGTATTTTTGCTTATTTGAGCACTATATAAGCTCTTTAAACCAAATCTTATGTATCTATTCTGATTTTTTTTTTGTTGAATACACAAAGGTCGGGTGGGTTTCACTCACTCCTTCCTTTTCCCTCATTTTCCGCTTTCGCTTACAAACACCCTCGAGGATGAAACCAAGGGATGCTGGCTAAACTCCCTCCATCCTTGAAGAGGAGGGCCACCGGGCTAGGTTTCGAGGTAAAATGTCGGGTCCTCCGTTTTTTTAATGCAAGCATTTATTGTCATTTATGTTTCCATCTCTCACTCTAGGTTTAAATCTCTTAAATGTACCTTGATTAACCTGTATTTGGCAAGCTTTTAGGGTTCAGTAGATGCTTATTGCTAGATCCATGGAGATTCATTAGTTGCCTTCTATTAGTTACTATAGGGTAGATTTAGGGGATGTGCTTTTACAGTCCGGGAGCATTTGAGCTCATTAAATGCTATATTTCAAAAGGAAAAATTATTAGGGTTCAGTTTTGATAGCCAAATGAAGATCCGATTCAGGAAATGACTATAGGTCATCCTCCCCAACGCGAGGAAAAAGACCCGAGAACCTCTCATTTACCCTAGGACCTTAACCTCAGTAGCTTGATGCTTCAAGGAGCTCTTTTTCATATTTTTAGTTCAGTTTATTTCCATCCTACAAACCATTCACCTCCATTGTTTTTATAACACCCCTAATCCAAAGTGAAATTCATCTTTTTGAACCAACTGCAAAATATTTATGAGAAAAAAACCCATCCATGTGTTTGACCCTAGAGCCACTATACTGCATTTGCTATTCAACGGTAGTAGGAGGAATTAGGTTTATAAATATTGTTGATTCTGGACCACCTACTGGTACACGAATCAAAATGGCGTCGTTGCCGGGGATGGTGCCTAAGTGCAAGTGACGAGTTGTTGAACTTGTGGTCCACATCACAAGAATTGGTGAATTTTCAACCTTTTTATTTTTATTGTTATTTCCCCTAGCAGTTCATTGTTAGGTTGATTCAATTTTTATACTATCCATATACAATTTCTATTTTTATTTTTTGCTAACATTAACCTTTTTGGTATCTTGTTTTGTTTTTGTCTCTTGCCGTGTTTTGTGCTGTTTTCATAGGAGTTTATGCACCACTGGGATAGGAACACAGCAG
The DNA here is from genome assembly GCA_016808115.1 of Tetrastigma voinierianum. NCBI lineage: Eukaryota > Viridiplantae > Streptophyta > Magnoliopsida > Vitales > Vitaceae > Tetrastigma > Tetrastigma voinierianum. Next base: position 405,969 of record JAEQBH010002378.1, read on the forward strand.
GCAGATTAGAAAGGAGATGTGCTCCATAAGAACAGAGCTGTGAAGTGAGCATACATAGTGGTCAGATGGAGCCTCCACCTGAGGAGCAGCAAAGCCAACAAGGGGTTCATAGAAATCCCAATGCATATAGATCAATGAGGGATCATATAAGTCCTCTAAGGGTAAGTGCACCCTCATGCATCAGGCCTCCCTCAGAGGAAGACATGATTGTTCAGCCCTAATTTTAGTGCCTCTGCTCCGAACCTTCCATGGAATGGAAAATGAAAATCCATATACACACATCCGGGAGTTTGAGGAGATTTGCAACACATTTAAGGAGGGTGTCACCGATATGGACCTAATGAGGTTAAAAGTATTTCCACTGACTTTGAAGGACAAGGCAAAAATATGGCTCAACTCTTTGAGGCCGAGGTCCATTAGAAACTGGGCAGAACCGCAGTTTCGAATTTTGAAATTCTTTTCTCCACACATAGAACCACGCTTGAAGAGGGGCAGATTTACACCTTGCAAACCCATGAAAAATGAGAAATTCTATCAGTGTTAGGAAAGGTACCTTGAGACCATAAATGAATGTCCTCACCATGGTTTTGACACATGGATGCTAGTTAATCATTTCTATGATGGAATGTCCCCTGCTATGAAGCAGTTATTGGAGACCATGTGTGGAGGGGACTCGAAAGCAACATCCGTATAGCCATGGACTTCTTAAATTATGTGGCTGAGACATCCAAGGCATGGGATGAACCCAACCCTAGGGAAGCAGAAAGGGTGAGGCCTGTAGCCAATCAAAGGGAAGGCATGCACTCACTCCTAGAGGACATGGAGATGAAGGCAAAGCTCTATACCTTGGCTAGAAGACTGGAAGAGCTTGAAATGAGAAATCAACATGAGGTACATGCAGTAGCTGAGGCCCATACACACATCTAGCCTTGCTTCATTTGCTAGTCCATTGATCACCAAGGAGAGCATTGCCCAACTACTCCTTCAGTGAGGGATTTGATGGCTGAGTATGCTAATGTTGTAGGCCAATACAAGCCACCAACCAATGCCCAATATAGCAACACATATAACCCTAACTGGAGAAACCATCCTAACCTCTCCTAGAAACCAAACCCTCCCGCATATACCCTGGCTGCACAAAGAACAAGATGTCTCTCATCTCAACCATAGTCGCACTATCTCTCATCTCCGCCTACAAGCTTACTCTCTAAATTCGGGAGCAAGGTGGTAGGGAATTTTGTAGAGGAGCAAGACCAATGTGGCAAAGAACTCGTAAACAATATTGCGGAGATACCTTAATAAATAATGGACGTGGTTTCAAAATGAAATGGCTAAAACATTCGACACCCCGTATGTTCAATTTCAATGTTGACTAACCTCAACCGTAAAGTACAGAAAAGGAAAATTCCTCTAAGACAAATTCCTAATCCTAAGGGAGTGCATGAATTGAGCCTTCTAGTGAACCTACCGAGGACAGATGAAGTAAAGGCTATTATCACTATGAGAAGTGGTAAAACAAGTTGCTCAGCCAGTGTCTACACCTGTTGAGGAGACCAAGGAGGAAAAGGAAGTGGATCTAGAATGGATAATTATAAAAGAAGATTCAATGAAGAAGAGCATGCTCCCTCTCCATTTCCTCAAGCATTAAGTGAGCAAAGAAAAGTACACCAATTAGATTGAAATTTCAGAGGTGCCGGTAAGGGGCAGAAAGCTAACATACCACCGCAGACATGACAGAACAACCCGGCAGATGTCATCATATTCGGAACGCAGAGAGTTGCCGAACGTTGCCAAGTCCTTCCCACGAGCGGCGTGAGTCATCATCCACAAGATCCGAACGAAAATATACGATCCATTATCCACTATCATTAACGACGACGAATCGGTCGACAATCGTTGGCGGAAGCCGGCGAACTTCACATCGATGTCTATACGGTATACGTACAATTCAGCCCATTATTAATCACTTGATCCGGCGTCGGATCCGAAAATATCCCGGGCGCGTTATTAATGATAGTTTATATACGTGATGAGATCGCGATATCCGGAGACTTCGCCGCCCGGACATAAAAAAGTCGAAGAGAAACGAACTTGGTACTATTATACTTGGGAGGTCATTTTTGCCGTTAACAAATACTATTATCAATCGTTTAACGAGTCAGCAAACTCATATTCGCAATTACGACATTTGATATTCACATCTTTCCATAACTCCATGAAAAGAACCATTGAAGAAAGCATTTCAGATAGTTCATCATTGCCTGGAATAGAAAAACAAAGTCATGTCTGAGGATAAATGATAATAATTAAAAAGTTTATCATGAGAATCCACGTTTCTACACCTCCAACAACAATGATCCTCTGTTATCTATGAAGGTGTGAGCAAAGGAAGTCCACGCATGGTTAATCATCGTTAATTCCACAAGCTGTTTTCCTCTTCTTCCTTCCCATCCACAACAATCCAAGGTTTGTCCTGGAGGAATGGTATTCTCGAGGTAATATACAGCTTACCTCAATTTTTTTTTTTTTAGACTTTTATTTGCTTTACTTTAAGTTTAATTTGTAGTTTTACATAATTTTCTTAATTTTAGATTTGTTTTCTTTATAAATTTTCTTATTTTCATACGCATTCTCATAATTTTGCATTTTGTCTACAGTGTAGTAGAAATCCTCCACACTCTCCATATCTTCCCTAATCCAAGCATGGCCAGGACCTGTGGAGGGCACAATTTTAGGCCTCGGGTGCGCCCTTTCTCTCCACCCCCTGCCACCGAGCAGAAAGACTCCTCACACAGAACAAAGAATCAGATCTCATGCCCCGTTCTGGCTTGCTCCCCGCACCGTAGGTATGATACACGAGTTGGGCCTACTTCACCATCTTTTGCTCACCCATACATCCCGATCGCCCCACCTCTAACTGCGCCCACTTCGCACCCAAAGTAGGTCATCTAGTTCGAGGCCATAGGAGCCCTATTCCCCACCTATTCAGGGTCCATCTGATGACTTACCCCAAGATTTGTCCCCTGCTTCTATTATTCGACGCCCTTTCTTCCATTGCGGCCCCATTACAGGCAATTCAGATTGCAATACCAGGGAAGTGCATTGTGAGACATATTATGATTTTCCACTTTTATCATTACCTGAGTTTCCGTGATTCCATGAGAGTTTGGTGAAGCAGATTCCCTTGAGCCTTTATGACCCTAAACCGATTCTTCTCGCCTCTCGGGTGGTCATCAAGTTCTACCACACCACGAAACTAAAAAGATGACTACCTCATCCTACCGTTATCCATTTCTCGGAACACGGTCAGGATAGATACTTCAAGTCGGTCGATATTGCAACACCCGCATTCCATTTCCTATCATTCTAGCTAACTCGCCGACTATAGGTCAGGCCCTGTCCCTGCCTAGGGAGATCGGTCTTCCCATGTATATAATCCAGAGAAGTAACAACAAGGTCTATACTTTTTCGAAGACAGCTTCCCCCGAGTATGCTCCTTATCGAGCACATATTGGGGTCTAACCTCTTCCCACTCCAACATACGCGATACCGGAGATGGTTTCGCCTCGCGGCTCTTTTTATCCTTACATCCGGCGTTTTAGTTTAAACCTGCTGAGCTTTTCATGACATCCTTGTTCCAATTTGAGGACAAGGTCCACCCCGTGAACCTAACCGGATCAACTACTACCTCTCCTGCCAGCTACTACGCCAAAAAGCTGTGAAAGCACATGGTTTTCCCTGAGCCCCGATTGAGGCCGCCAACATTGCAAGGCCATCTTTATTCTGCGGAGGTGCATCTTTCGCCCTGCTCGTGAACTCCTCCTGCACCCTGCAGAGACATAGCCGAGGATATAGTAGTTGACCCATCCCAGAGAGATATGTGAGGAGCCTCAGCATCGCACCCATCCGTAGCTCCATCGGTCATCGCTCACACCTTCTGCCGAGCATCTCTACACCCTCCCAAGGCTCTAGCTCCTACAAACTTCCGCTAGACCTAGTACATCAGCGCCTCCACCGTAGCATATCTCCATATGCACTCGGGATTTTCTTGCTATTATGGATGCAAAGATAAACCTCTGGCCCACGCCAAGATTCATGCTGCCCATACATCCCACCCGAGGATGACACGCACAGAGGCCGTCGTCGCTTAAACCACCTCCTTTCTTGCACAGAACCACGTCATTCTCGGGCAGATTCAGAGTCACCTAGGCCTGCCTCATATCTCTTCATCAAAGATCGCTTCAGGCCTTTTCTCGCATCATCCTCCGCAGTTATTCTCCTCCAAATCTTCATTACAGGTAGCCCCCATCTTGGCCTACCAGGTATTTAAGATGGCTACCACTAGTTGCTCATCATTGAGGAGGTAGCACTTCCCTCTCTAACTTTCCAATCCAAGCCCCATTGAGGACATTGTGACATTTGGTTGGAGGAGGTTAGCCATGAAGCTACTTTCGCATTTATGTTGTCGCTTATTTTCGAGCAAATTTGGCATTCAAGATTAATGACTTGCTATTTAGTTTCTGCAGTAGTTGTTTTTGGTCGTGAAGCTATCAGTTTTTCTAAAGCTTGAAATATAGCCATATATCTTTTATACATACCATACAGCTCACACTACAAGAAAAATCATCCCATTTTTGTGTGTTGGCTCACTCAGTAGCTTGAAAAATTTAACATCACCAATGTCATGATGTTAGATTGATTCCACGCCATTTGGCTGGCACTGTTTAAACTTTAGTACTTTCAACCCTTTTTCTTCCACCTCTAGCTAACCACACATTGTGCACATAAGGTTTCAATAGTAAACTGAAAAACTGCCTAACCTCCTAAATCTTGCAAAAGCCTATCCTAGTTTCATTTACTACCTTTAATAGGTTAAGGACCCCAAGGAAAAGAAGGTCAATGAGTCTTCCAAAATAAAAAGAAGAGAAAAAGAAAAACAAAAAGGAAAAGAAAAGAAAAAGAAAAAGAAGAAAATTGCTATGCTTCGCCTTGAAACCCGAGCACGGTCCGAGGGGTATACTGCAAAATTCTTTAAAGCCTGGTGCTTATCGATAGTGTTTGACCGTGATCCACGGTTTACGTCAAGGTTCTTAAAGGAATTATAGTCAGCTTTTGGTATGAGACTGAATTTTAGCACTGCTTTCCATCCACAAATAGATGGACAATCTAAAAGAGTGATTCAGATGTTGGAAGATATGATTCGGGGCTGTGTATTAGATTTTTCGAGAAGCTTGATGTGTATATTCCACCTACGGAATTCGCTATAATACGCTTATCACCCAAGATTGCATGGCCCCGTGAGGAAGCTTTGTATGGAAGAAGATGTATAACTCCTATGTGTTTGACAGAGTTGGACGACCATAAGATTATTGGTCCCGATGAGAAAAGATACGTAAGAAAAGTTCGCATTATTCAATAGAGGTTAAAAGCTATCGCTGATAGACAAAGGTCTTATGCTAATTTGAAGAGAAAGGATATAGAGTATGAAGTCGGAGACAAAGTGTTTTTACAAGTATCTCCATGGAAAAAGATACTCTGCTTTGGAAGAAAAGGAAAACTGAGTCCAAGATTCATTGGCCCATACGAGATTTTAGAAAGAGTTTGAGTCAAGAGCACGTTTGTACTCCTTTCAAGTTAGCCAATGATGGCTCCATGTGTCTATGCTTGAGATATCGCTTCGACACACGCACATATTACTAGTTCAAGATATACAAGTACAAGAAGATTTCACTTTTGATGAAGAGTCGAAAGCTATCCTCGACCGTGAAATAAGATAGTTACGAATACAAGTCCTCCGTAAAGGTGCTTTGGCAACATCACTGCATGGAAGAAGCTTACATGGAACCAATCGACAATGAGGGTAATGCACTTTCCGTAATTTTGAGGATGAAATTTATTTTAAGGGGGGGAGAATTGTAACACCCCGAAATACACCCTAGTCATTTTAAAACATAATTAGGGTATATTATAAGTGCATTTTGAAAATTTTCACAATTATTATTTTTCTAAGTGAGAAAATTTCGAAACCCGGAATTTGTACAAGACACAAGGGTAAAAGTGGAATTTGGCAAAACAGGATATAAAAGTCATAATATAAGAAGATGATATGCTATTATAGAAATAGCATAAGTTGTGGTGCAAATAGAAGGGAGTTTGAAGACCAAAGTGTAATAAAAGGAAAATTAAAAATCAAATGATAAGAGTGAAGTCAAGTCTGTGGATGAGATATATTCTATACCATTGGAGAGCCAAAAAAAAAAAAAAACCTAGAGAGAGGGAGAAGAAGAAGAAGAAGAATGAGAAGAAGAAGAGGAAGAGAAAGAAAGCTAAGAAAGGTATGGAATAGTATGGATTGCTATGGTTTTCAGATTTCGATATTTATAGGTTTTGGACTTTCAGACGATATTACTTGTTCCATTTCTGTGTGGTTTAGTTAGGAATTCATCCTAACCCTAGATTTGTTGAAAGTTAGGTTGGTAAAACCTTAGTTTGGATAAGATGAGTATGGATTTGTATGGATTCTTGGTTTATGGTGTATGATACATGCTCAAAAGGTAAAGCTTACCTAACTTACAAGATATTTTAGTTCGGCTCAAAAAAAACTTAATTAATCTTGTATGTTTGGTTTCGTTGCTAGAATATTAATTGGGAGATGTTTTTAGAGAGTATATGAGTTTTCTTTGATTTTGGTTGGATTTATGGAAAAGGGATGAAATCAAGAATCAGAATGTGGTCCTACGCCGCAGTCGTAGTTGATCTCACACAAGAAGGTAGTCCTACGCCGAGTGGGCAAGCTCGAGAGGGAGGCTTCTGGACAAGCCCCTTGCTACGCCGATGAAGGCTTATGCCGCACCGTAGCAAAGCACGCTGTGGCGTGGCATTGTTCACGCATGTTTTTGTCATGTTTTGCTATTCCGCTATTCGAGACTTATCTATCGACTAATGAGGACCCTATAAGTGGCGAAAGTGTCTATTCATTTGTAAGGTAAAGGAAAAATTAGACCGTACCTCGATATCGAGGCGAAGCTTCGATGTTGGCAAACTCAATGCCCCTATGATAAGATAGTAAGTTCCTAAACACATAATTGTAGGAATGCCTAAGACTGGATATTGAATGACACGACACCTCTCATATTTCGGCACGATAGTAATTTCAGATTTCTAATTAGTGCTAATATTACCTTGACTCCGTGCTTCAGCACATTTAGTAATTTCGGGGTACTCTCTGACAAAAAGCACACACTTCACTGCTTCGACACTTATTTCAGGTACGCACTCCAAGATCGTACCGTACCTTCAGGTACTTATTGTACTTTGTCCTACTCATTTCTTTTTATTGGTCTAGGTAGTCAAATAGTTATATGATAAGAGTATGAATAACAACTAAGAGTAAAGTAATGTACATCGTTCTACTCTGAATGTACCTTATGTGGGGTACCTCCAGATAAATATAACCTTCAGAAAGACCCACGTACCTTTGTACAAGTATAAGCTCTATAACTCCTACTGAGATCTCAGATGCTATAAAAGTCTCGCTATAAGTACAAGCATGTGTATGTTGTTATATGAATTCATGAAAATTATGATATCTCATACCGTATATCTGTTGCTATTATATGCTTTCATTATAAAAGAGTATTAATGCATGTATACATATAAGTTATATATTTCCCACTAAGCATTGCTTTAGTACTCCGGTTTTAACCGTAGGTACGTAGAAGGACGCCCGCGACTTTCACATGCCATCACGCTAACAAACTAGTAGGAGTCCATCACAATAGGTCTTGCGCTCTGATTATGTAAATGTAAAATGCACTTTTAGTATAGCAAACTGTAAATGGACTCGTGACTATATGTATTGACATTTGCAAACACCACTACTGGTAGTTTTATTTTTGTATCTCAGATATGATATTTTATCTAGCTTATAAGACTCAGCCTACCTCAATGTCTTAAAAAGTGTGTAAAGAGTCCAAGATAGTTTTGTGCCCCTTAATTTGCTCTTAGAAGTGTGGGTCAGTGTGACAAAGCCTCCCTAAAATTTCAGTTGAGCTGGAGTTCATAGGAGCAGGTTCGAATGTTTTGGTAATATCTTCCTTATCTCGACTCGAAATCATTCACCATTTCTTTTGTTGGACTCCTTACTAATTAAGGAATTCTCTAACAAAATTTGAGAATTTTTATCAATTGATTCACTGCTTGGGGAGAACTCTGCCTAACCAGTTCGATAGATTTCAGCTTGAAGTTCATTATTCGAAAGGTGTTTGAATTTGGAGCACTGAGTTTGTTTCGTCATATCGCCCTCATCTGAACTCATAATTGCATGCTGGTTTTCTTAGTTAGACTCCTTATTCTTTAAGAAATTTTTTCTCAAAATTTAAGTTTTATTCTCAACCGGCTCGACTGGTTGGAAACCTATTCAGCCGAATCATCAATAAATTTTATATGATCAATGATTTTATGGATTTGGAGCCCAACTTACTTGGTTCAGCTCAGGTCTGTGACGCCCTAGCATGGTTTGCGTCTAGTTTTGGGCCATCTTATGGGTTGCTTACAAACCACCTTGAGTCCATTTTGGATTCTTAGTGGTTAAGCAAATGAGTTAATGTGGCCAGCTGCTAACCTCGTGAATAGAAGAGTGTTTATGGAGCTAGTGAAGTCCGAGACTAATTGGGGGCGTTTCTGATGAGCTTAAAAGTCATCTATTTTTAGTCCATTTTTCTGATCTATTTTTATCTAAAAAGACTGATTTATGTGCAGAAACATGGAATAACTAACCAAACTGTTATATAGCAGGGAATTCAAGAAAAAGAAGAATTTTTTATAAAATGAGCGGTAAAGTGGATGAGTCGTTACGATATAATTGGCTGAAGTAAAGTTACATCGTGAAAGGCGCACAAGGATGAAGGGACTCCATACCGGAAGCCTTGACAACAATCAAAATGTGATATTCAAAGTTGCAACAGTTGAAACCTACCGTGAAATGAAGCTTAATTGAAAACAAATGAGCCGGAGCCGAGTGCGAAACTCAAGGTCAAGCAATCAGAATCAAGAAGAAGAAGACATGATGTCGCGATTATCCTGATGCAGCCGCTGCATCGCTTTTACAAGGAGAAGAAGGGCGCATAAATATCACTAAGATAAAGAAGGTCGCGACACCATTCAGAGGTCGCGACAACAATAGTGAAGAAAAGAGGTAGCGACAACACCTGGCCGTCGCGACAACAATTTTACAGAAAGGAAGTCGAGACAACAGTAAGCGGTCGCGACAACAGTTGTAAGAAGAGAAGGTCGCGACAACACCTGGATGTCGCGACATCAATTGCAAAGATGTATGTCGCTTACAACATCGTTTCGCCAGCGGCTACCAACTATTGTATGGAAGTCGCATCATTCGTGCTGGTCGCGCATACATCGTAAGAGAAGGAAGTCGCGACAACATCCGTGAGGTCGAAGCAACCACTACAGAGAAGAGGTCGCATTAACATCCACTTGTCGCGACATTAAATGCACACGCTAAGGTCGCACGCCCTAATGCCGCGACATCGCCTCCACCAAAGACATGTCGCAACCAAACAAAGGCTTCGCGATAAAGACTCCGAGATAACAGAGGCTTGATAAGGACTCGATGTCGCGATGCATCAACAAACCGCGGCTTAACTTGAAATCCACAATGAGGTGCATCAAATTAGGCCCAACTGTAATCCTAAATACACAAATCTGCTATTGAAGAAACGCAATTTCTTGGCGACTTGAAAGAGAAATCAAGTGTCAAGGCTCTCGTATTTTTGTATTTTCTTTTCTTTTCTTTCTTTGTTTTCGTTTTTTTTTTCCATTTTTATTTTTAGATTAGATTATTTGTATTTCGCTCTAATTTGGATTTGAACGTTAATGTGAAGGATTGAGTCGACGTGTATGTTTATTCTTGTACTACCGTCTCGGTTGTTTGAATTCCGCATAAATTGGGATTTCTAACACCCAGCTCGATTTACGCTGGTTTTCTTGATCAAGAAGCCAATGTAAGTGGTATAATCAAGTAGAATTTAGAGATTCAAATTTTCCATTGAATTGACGTTATTGTCATAAATAATCTTTCCTGCAGTATTTCATTCATAATAGCTGAACTTCAGATGTTAAATCGACTTGCTGGTTTTGCGTGTTCTTGGAATTGATCCCAATTTCAAATTTAGAATCGCTAACGAGGTCGTTTCAAATCGATTTGCAGGCCCTCTGGTGACACAGAAGGCATTCCTGAGAGTAAGAAACAATTTCGGGAAGGTATTTGAACCTGATATTGCTGATCTAATGCGCTCTGTATATTTAAATCAATACATCCTCTTCTCGCTTGTAACCGAGAATGAGTTGAGTGAGTTATAAATTTAAGTAGACAGAGAGTTCACCTCAATTCGAATAGTGAATTTGATCCCGTGTTAGCAAGGATCTAATCAAGGAAAGAGTAAGCTATTCTAATTTTGAGGGTGAGGAACCAGTATAGTGCAACCTCAGCAATGACTAAATTGAAGGAGCTCAGGTCTGCAATCCATGTTGTGGGTATGAAGTATTGAGAAAGAAAAATACCCAGAACAAGGCAACTACTTTTTTAAAAGTAGTTATTTCACCCTGTGTTCGAGAGAAACAGCTTAAGGTGAGATGTGATAAACTCGTGGTGGTAAGTGGAGATCCACCACACTATATTAATCCTTGGACTAGTTTTAAAGAACTGTAGTTCGAAACCAAAGATGCGACAGATCGTAGGAATTGATTCTTCAATAGCTTCGATTATTCAATGTTTTCTTGTGAGATAACTGTTAAATCTAAATTTGTTATTTTAATATTTCCAATATTCAATTCCATTTATTGTTCATTCATTTTTCTTTACATCATTCATTTCAATCTTTTCAAAGCAAAATCTCACATTTTATTATCATTCAAATAGTATGGAGTTTCAAGTAGTCGGGGTAATTGGATCGAAAAATTCTCGAGATCTCGCTGGATAGGAGACCGGACTTAAATCCATTTTATTACTTGTCGACCTGTGCACTTGCAGTATACTGGATCAAAACCACACGAAAATGGTTTACTCTTACAAAAATATCTTTTAATCAAGTGATACTTAAAGAAACTCACACTCAAGTTTAATGGTTTATTTACTGAGGATTAGACAATAGTCCTTTGGTACAGTCTTAAATTTGAATAGGTGTTTTGATCCATAACAATTTATTGATGGTCTGAACGAGTTTTTATGGTATTGTTACCGGGGATTAGATAATAGTCCTTAGGTGATAATGTCATAAATTTGGTGTACATCAAATGGTCCGGTTAACAGTTTTATGGCGTCATGTCAGGATTAGACAACACCCTGGTAATGATGTCAAGTAAATTTGTATATGTCTTTTGGTCCCGTTAAGTTTTAAGATGCCGTTGTTTAGGGATCGAAAGAATTTAGTAAATCAATATTCGTAATTTAAAGAAGGAAATGCTAATTTGGACATTTGAGAAAAAAAGAACAAAAACAGTTTTTTAAGCAGTGACTACATCAGTCACTAACCTTTAACAAACCATATTGAAAATACTACGACGACTAATCCTATTAATAAAGTGTGTTTTCGATTTGTGGATAAAATTTTACTCTACAGAAAGTTATAATGACCGATCTGATTCCAAAGCAGATATAGAATTAGAGAGAACACTCGGTTGAGAAAGCATACAAAGAAGGCGTAAAACTCAACCATGGCGCATTTAAAGACATGATCGACGTACACACAGAGCGCCTAGAAGGCCTCCAATCCACTCGATACTATGAGACTTCGGGAGTTCTATTATTCAAGATGAGTATTCGCGAATCAGCACCCATCTATTGATGCAAACGATTTTAAACTTAAACCAGCACTAATTACAATGGTCCAAAGAGCATCGCGATCGTCATCCCACCGAGGACCTCAAACGAAAGCACTGGAAGATTTCTCAGATGGCTAACATGCTGAAGGAATGGGGTGAATCGTAAGTCATCAACCGCATCTATTCCCATTCTCTCGAGATACAAATACCTACATGGGTATGAATCTTTACCATATGGCTCTGCTGATACTGGAGGAGTTAGTGTGAGGCCTACTGGGGTGATTCTTCCTCCCACCCTCACCTCGTAGAGAAGGAGTGGAAATCATCAGGTTTCAACAGTAAGATGAAAGCCCGTATGTAGCCTCGGGAAAGGTTCAAACGGTTGTCGAGAAGATGTCCAATGCATGGGATAGATCTGAAGACCTTTAGATGGACATTGTATATCATGCCTGAATAATATATCAAAGCGGGATCATTGATGCTCATGTTTGTGGAGCATTCAAACAAGCGCTGAAGAAGAAGAGAGCCACTCAAGACCAAGCAGTCGCAATATGAAAACTCCTTCTGAGTTTTCAAGAGGAAACAACAGAGGAAAGGGGATCATGGAGCTGAGCAAGATGACAGCCATGGAGGCCAAGTTAAGATGCCATTATGCACAAAGGCCGGACAAGAAAGGAAGACACACGCCCATGAGATAGAGCGCTGAAAAGAGAGTTATTGAAGGAAAGTGCTGAGAGAGCTACTGAAGAACAATTCTATGATGCTGAAGAGGTTAAGTATCCGGGGGAGCCAAGAAATTACCATTTCAAACCCAATACTAACCTGCCGAAGACATTATTTACTCCAAAGACTGAGGAACCATGAGAACTTCATACGGTGGAGGGGCTTCACAAGACCTAAGGCATGGACGTAACCCCCAATGTGGTTATCAATAACCAATTAAGCGTTCCAACAAGAAGAAGAAGGAAATGAACACGTAAATGAATATCAGTGGTCGAGAGGGCCTAATCTTTGAAGAATGTGATGCCGATTTCATGGGGATAATAAGAAGTCATGAACTCCATGAACAAAAGTTTAAAGAATTGGAAGCAACTGCTACCAATTCTCAAATTTTCGTAACACCACCAATGCATCCTCAGAACCCGAGACATGGAGTAGGGTAAATTGCTCTAACCCCGCAAAGCCAGAGAGGAAAGATACCTTCCCAAGTGACACAAAGAAGAATCCAAAGATC